>WAAB01021890.1:31548-172106 GCA_013389865.1 Piaya cayana
TGTCAGGGGACAGGACAAGGGGGAATGGCCTCAAGCTCCGCCAGGGGAGGTTTAGGTTAGAGATTAGGAGGAAGTTTTTTACGGAAAGGGTCACTAGGCACTGGAATATGCTGCCCAGGGAGGTGGTTGATTCGCCTTCCCTGGAGGTGTTTAAGTTACGGGTGGACGAGGTCCTGAGGGACATGGTTTAGTGTTTTTGTGGGAGTGGTTGGACTCGATGATCCAGTGGGTCTCTTCCAACCCTGTGATTCTGTGATTCTGTGACTTTAAACATGGCTGTGGTCAAGCAGAGTATTTTGGCGGAAGTAGTCTTTCGCCTTACAAAGAACAGCCTGCAAAAGGATTTCTATTTCCCCTGGCAATGGTCTGCCAACACTGGAGCTGAAAATAAATCAAAATGACTACTGTGTGAAGAGCTGGCAAGTGAAATATTGGACCAGAAAAGCCCCTATTGAAAGCTGAGAAATACACAAAGTTTGGGGGACATGAAGAAGCAAGCCTGCTCATTTATAGAAGTGCAGTGGGTGTACATATCCCCAGTCTCTACAATATTGGTTCCTATTAAGCTTTACTTCAAGAGTGATGATTACAGTGGCTGGGTTTCAGTCTCAGTGCCAAAGATGCTAAATAAATTTCAAATACTCTCCAGGGCTTCCTGCCACCCCTACCCACCGCATTTGAACCATGCAAATTAGACAGAATTGACATTGAAATGCTTATGGCTCAGAGAAAACTATGTATTTCCCATCCTTGGGGCATTTTTCATCCTGTTGATACGAATAAAGACATTCTAGGCAGATACTGCTAATTCAATAGGTTACAAATACTCAGCATGCACACACAGCCACTGGCATGATTTGTAAGATCCAAATGGCAAAGTTAAAATCATATGGGTTCACTAGCAATCCACACCAAAACCAAGAAGCACAGAGGTCCCACCCAAGAAGATTTTTGTTTTGAGCAGTTACAGATGGCACTGCTTCCTTCTACATTTTTAAAGCAGACAGCAAGGGATCAACATTATCTCAATAAGCTGGAGCAATACACACAGGTGTAACATATGTACAGATGCACCTGTTTCATCTCTACAACCGTATGAAGATGAACACATCAGTCATCATGACACCCCTGTGTGCTAAATTAGCGCTAACTCCTTGTATAGTCAGGGGAATCTAGAACCAAATAAGCCTTGCCTAGCTGAGGCAATATAGCACTTTTAAAATCCATCATGTTCTATTCTCACTGTTCTGTCCTGGTGCAGTGCATTGCAGCAGCTGCACTAAGGGGATTTGCTATAATCAAGCAGAAGGGGGAGACAAGACCTCAGCTTTTCTCCAGTCCCCCAGAAGCAGAATTCTGTCCACCTCTTTCAGTTGGCCTGAACTGCTGCTCCTTCCAAGAGGGATAAACAGGCAGCTGGTCAGAGGGGACAATCATGAAACACAGCTCCTCTCCTCATCAGCAGGCTGGCTCTGGCCCCACAGCAAGACCACAGCACTAGCACTGTCAAGAATTTGGTTCACATTCTTCACTCCCTGGGGTAGCCTCAATCCATTTGCATTTTATTAGGCATCTTCATGCACCAGGGGACAAAAGAACAAGCCACTTCCTCCCACTGAGCTCATTTCACACTTCTAATGGGCTATTTACTAACATTTATGGTGGAGCAGCTGCCAGGGAGGAGGAGTGGGAGAAGGCAGGCAGGGCTACGATGACAGGACAGAGCAGCGTCTGAAGACGCAGCCCCAGGTCCTCTCCCAGCAAGCGAGAGGAACCTTTCCCTCCCACCCCCACCTCAGGGCTGTAGACAGCTCTGCAGTCACCTTGGTGGCGTTCAGTCTGAGTGCTTTCTGGACTTACCTGCCACCCCCAGTAGGTGCTGCTGAGTTAATAGCCTGTACCATGTCCGTAGTTAAAGCATCAAGTAAGCTGGTAATAAATTCAACTTTCTTCCCTTCGGGGCAGCCTGCAGAAAGAAGAGAGGAGATTTAATAGAAGACACAGGACTGGTCTCCCACCCCAGTTCAGCAAGGATCAGCCAGAACCTCCTTTGTCTGTAGCACGGCAGCCATCATCACAGTCCCTAAGGAAAGGCAGAAGAATCCCTCAGTGGGTTTCTCTGCATGATAATTTGTCCTGCAGCTTTCATCCAGGCACACACACAGGGTCACCAACAATATCTGGCAGGAAGACTGTCATTAGCTTTATGGCCTCTCAGTTTCTTACCAGCGTAACCACAGGGATGTGCTGGAAGTGCATAGCAGATGGGAGTTCCCATGGTGACATTTGCAGAGAAGCTTACAAAACAACTCCTTATCCCCTGGTTCATCTTCCTCTGCAAACATGGCTGTTCTGAGGTCCTAACTGACAGCTTAAAACTTGCAAAAGCTAGGACTGTTGCTTGTGCTCTCCTCTTCAGGCAGTGTGTTGCCTGCCAGCAGCTACCACAACAATTCAGTTTTTTGCATGATCCCACTGCATGGGAAATACATCAGACTAAGTCAACACATGGTAATCACCCCCAGTCACTACTGGCTTAAGCAGGACAAAGCAGGCTGAAGACAAGCTTGGTAACCATTTCCATTACTTAGTGCTGAGGCTGTCTAGTTGCCTACCATCATAACCACAGACTGACAGTTTCCTATCCTTAGCACTGCCAGTGTGTTATGACACAGCTGAGATGAAATTCTCCATCCTCTCACGTTTATGAGACAATCTACACCACTTCCTTGCTTCTTAAAGGAGTAAAACCAGGCTCCGTTTACTACCACATTAATACTGTAACAGTTGCTCTAGCCTACAAAGGAACATGCATACTCAAGTTCACCATCTCCAGAACTATTGTCCAAAATCCATCATCTCCCATCCTATTGTCTTCTCTTGAAGCAACAGAAACACAATCACCACATCCCTCACATCATCTCTTTTCCCAAACCATGATGCAATACAAATTAATCAGATAATTAAGGCAGCAGGAATCAGAAAACAGCCTCCCCTTCCCCTAACAACACATAACAGCGTCAACACTTTCTGCTTTTCTCAGGCAAGCAGAGAAGAATGTACCCCAAACAGAGCACTAGAAAACTTATTGTAATGCTTTGACAGCTGAAAGCAGCTTGCAAATTGATCTGACAAAACTCCCTCCTTTGCAGCATTACAGGCTCGGTTCTCTGCAACAGCTAACCAATAGTCCCTTGCCTGTCTCCATATTATGCGCATTACACACACCCCTCCAGCACTCATTTTGGCACACGGTCCAGAAAATGTCAGCATTGTAATGGGTAAGGTGCTATGGCAGCCAGAGCAGACCACTCACTTAAAGAAGCTTTTTGTTGTAGTAATGAGAAGGTTGAAAACACATTCGTTAGAAGTCATCTCCCTGGGGCCTCAGCATCTCACCATCTGCAGGAATCAGCAGCTTGCCATTTGCTATGTGCAAGCAACTTTCTCCTACCTTCTTTCTTTCTTCTCGCCACAACCATGAAAGAAGAGGGTATGTATTGGTGTGCAAGGATTATGTCTTCCCCACCTTGGCCTCTGCAGGGTCTCTTCACAGACGCCAAAAAGCCCACCGCCTGCAGCACTGACAGTCTGAAGAATGGGCAAACCTCTAGAAAAGGAATAAGCTAAAGGGTCCCTCTTGTAGATCTGAGTGCAAACGGAATGATAAGTCCCAAATTAAAGCAGGAATTTTTCTTAAAATTCAGCTCTGCTAAGAAATAAGAGTGGAAAAAAAGTAAAAAGAAATATCCTCTCATTCCCTGCAGTTTTGGCTCACCAGTGAATTTTTGATACAAGAGCAGCTGATCAAACAAACTTCAAGTCTACATCAAAAGATCATGCAGCACAGAACCTCTCAGGCAGACAAACCAGGATCAAAGCCTGCATCTACTAGTGTCTCCACAGACAAGGGTATTTGCAGTGACAAGAACCATTATGCTAGCCAATGCAGCCAAGCATGGAGATGCAAATTTACTCAGGCATGGAAAAGTGGCTTGAGCTGGAGTACAATGCTGGGAGCAGACCACTAAGCTACAGAGCATCATGTGTCCTCTTCTTTATCAAGCAATTCTTACCCTCTTGTCCAGCTGCAGTACAGAAGGGGAGGGAGAAGAGAAACAAAAACATTTTGTCCTCCTCAGTGATCAGTGTGTCTCATAGAAAAAGTCAAGAGCAAAGGATTATCACAGAGGAGCTCTGGAGAGGCAGGGGGTGGGTGCACATAGAAGCAGTAAAGCAAGGGGAGAAGGGGAAGAGGAAGAAAGGAAGCAAGGTTATTTTATTTTAGCATGATTTCCTAAGGAAATTAGCCTTAATGCAATAATTTAACCGGTTTCCCTTACCCCCAAGTAATACTTGAACCAATTGGCCAATTTCATTCTAATGTGAGAGGGATACAGATAGGAAATTTTGACATGACTTGTGGAAATGAGAAGCTGCATAGAAGAGAACCCTGCTAGGGACTGTAGGGCCTGAGGTCAGAAGCCAACAGGAGAAGAATTAGGAGACACAGAAATAAAATATAAAACAAATCTCATTTCCTTTGCTAACCTGCTCTGGGACAACTCACTTTACACTAGCATGAGAAGGAACCAGGAGAAAGTGCATCTAGAGTTGCTAGCTATTTCTGCAGAGTTCTTGGTTTGTACCACTCCCTTATGGTGGAGAGGGACCAACTGTGCATTCTGATTTCAAGCAGTCACCCACCTAGGGGACCCACATGCCAGTGAGGGCCCTCACTCCGCTCCTTAGAAAGGTAGTGGGACAGAAAGCCCAGAGCATCGGCAGTTAGAATAGTGTTTTTGAGAGCTGCAGAGACACCTATGCCCAGCACATCTTCCTAGCAGAAACAAGATAGGCAAACAGTAGTAAGTTATGGTTTGTCACTCTGTTAAGAGGGAAAGCAGAATACAAACCAAGTAGCTATAAGAAAAAGTGGCTCCTAGGCAGAAAATCAGGGATAAATTCCAGCCAAGTGAGCATCCAGTATTATTACCTTAGTGTAGCAGGAACACTGCCCTGCCTGGTCCCTGCAGCGTCAGGGAGCCAGTTGGTCCACTGACAGTTGGTCCAGCTGTGTCCTTCCTCTTTTGTTGCTCAGAGGGCATCAAGCTGCTGAGAAGCCCTGCTAAATGGAAAGGATCCTGTCCTGGCCAGACTTTGAAGATCTTTCAGTGCTGAGCCTGTCTTCCCCCATGGGACATCCAGGCATCCAAGTGTCTTTCCTGATTCCAGACATGTTTTCAAAGAAGGGCAGACAAGCAATAAACCAACCCCCAGAGCACTCTCCCAGCCTTTTCCAGTTCACTGCTGAAACTGGAGGCAATCCAAAACAACACAGAATAAAACCCATGGTAAAACATGTGCAGCAAGAGGAATTCCCCATCTCCTCAGCAATATTCTTGGCCTCACAAGGAGGTCCAAGATGAGACAAAGGGAGAAGGCAGAGACAGGATCTTGTTCCTCTCTGACCTGGAAGCTCTCTGTCCTTGAATGGATCATCAATCTCTGTGCTCTTCGATCTGGCATCGCTTTCACACACTGGGGTCTCATAGCTGAAAAAGGAGAACAGCAGATGCTAAACTATGTGATATAGCTTTAGAGTCACTAGACAGTTGCTAAGGGGTAGTCTTATCTGCTTACTGCAGGGGAAGCAAATAAACCTGCAGAAGAAATATTATCAAGCATTTGCCTGCTTACAGACAATCAACAACAACAGCAGAAGAGAAGAAAGAGGGAAGACTATACTCTGAAGTACAGTATCAGCCCAAAACCACAAACAGCACTGGGCCCACTTCAAGCTCTTGTAGGCACAGGCTAAGCTTTATCCAAAGCTGTCCCAGCTCTGCAGAATCACTGTAGCTAGCAGAGTTTAGGTCCCAATTCCTACTGGCCTGTTTTTATAACTTGTCAGACCAACAATTTTTGTCTCCAAACACCAAGAGAGAAAAATTCCCCATGTCATTTTAAGATAGAGTAACTTAAAAGAAAAATCTGTCATGGCTTAAAAACTATCATCAAACAACCAAGCAGTCTTCTTAACCTGTTCTGGTCAGGACCCAAGTGGATGTAGCATGGAAATATAAAGCAGAGGATAACTGCTCTTTTCAACTGCTCGCACCCCTTACCTGTACTCTTGAGCAAAGCCCTGGTTCCAGCTACCACCCAAAAGCAGCAAGCCAGAGAAAAAAAAAGGCAGCTTTGCACAGATATTTATCTCAGAGGAAAGTAAGGGTAGCAGCTACTATGCACCAGCTCCTACAGAGGAGGAGTTGCACAGTAATATTTCAACAGGAAATATCACATATGGCATTACTATCTCTAGGAAAGGTAGCACAAAGCTGACTGCTTCAGATGTAGGAACTTATCTGATACATATATTATATTTATTATATTTCATCAGGCCTATTTATTATATATATTGTATTTATTATATTTCATCAGGTCTATAGTTCTTACCGAGTAGAAGTTCCAGGCAGGGGGCGTCCTGTGTCCACTAGGACACACCAGCAGTACCCAGTCGACTGGTGGCATTGTACTGGTTTGTAGAGCCCTCCAGGAGCACACTCAGGGATAACGATGCCCTCGCGGGGGTTCTGCCTGGCCTCCTCCAGGGCGCTCTGCCTTTCTTGGTCACAGGAGTGAAATTTCTCTGGAAGGTGGGAGGGAGGTTGGATGGGGTGGAGGGAAAGAAAAAAAGTCAAATCAAGATCACGTTCCTCAGCTCAGCAGGACATGGGTAGCCTTCACATCAAGAGACCTCAGCAGGACATGGGTAGCCTTCACATCAAGAGACCTTTGTGCCTGTTTCCTTCCCAAACACCTGCATACCTACATCCCTAGGCACTTGGGGACTTCTGGATTGACAGTTTTCTCCCACATTTGGCTGTGACACGAGCAGATTATGGATTATAGCCATTGACTGCCTGGTGCCCAGCAAGCCAGAAACAGCAGGAAAAACTGTTCCCATTCACCTGGGTTTTGGAACAGAGCTATCGGATAACAAAAATTCACTATTACTGCAGCCATGGGGTAAGCATTCCCCAGATGATATTTTCATATACTGAGCTATCGGAAATTGTGATTTGTATTTTCCTGTTAAACAAAGGAGGCAAACACTCTGCCCTCCCTCCACTATCTTTGTCCAGACTGCAACACATTCCTCCTTCTCAATAGCTTCTCTCCAACACTATCCCCAAGAGGAGCAGGAGGTTGTTTTAACACTGCCTTATCCAGTGCAGAGAACACCTGCACACACCTTGGTAGGGAAAGAATGGAATACCCCATGCAACCCACACTGCCACCAGTTCTCCAGCACATGCCACCATTTTCTATCACTTGGAGGACAGATGGCACTCGGCATTGCTTCCTTACCCATCCAGTATGAAGTAACACCCTGTCCTTCAATACAGTATTACACAGGTATTTCTGAAGGCTATTTCTGAAGACACCATCAACCAGAGAACACAGTACACAAATGGCACATATCAAAGTACAGAAGGAAGCTCAGAAGTGGCTTCTGCAGCCAGCCTGCCATCTTCTGTCCTAATGCCACCTCTTCAACCACTGCATGCAGAAGTGTGACATGTGGAAACGTGCCAAGCTGCTGCCTCTCACTTGGAGCAGGTATTAGAGGTGAAAAAGATGCACAGAACACCTGCAGAACTTTAAGACCTATCTGTCTTGACAGCCAGAAGTTCTCAACTACAAGCCTTCAAACATTCTGGCCCTTTGAGGAGCAGAAAAATTATTTCAACTTTGGAAAGAACTGAAGGTATCAGAGAGAAAAAAAAGCATGCGTGTAGGACAGAAAGCAGTCAAGGCAGCTGATCACAGGATTTTAAAACACATCTAAGTCTAGAGTAAAAAAAGACAACAAGAACTCCTAAATTTTAGCCTTAAGAGACTGACAAAAACCAGAAGCAGGAAGAGTTGTTCTCTCCTTCCTTAACTTTTCTCTCCCTTACAGTTTACCCTGATTTTCTTTTCATAAATAAGCTGCAACATCCGAAGTTCCTTGCTACAGCCAAGAATCACCTCAACCTTTCAATACATAAAATGATCCAACATTGACAGGTCATGACACCACAGGTTCGTCCAAAACCTGAAGATGTTTGCATGGTCAGCCAGCAGACATGGTATGACCTCAGCATCCTGCTCCCAAGACAGGCTTACCACACAATCAATACATGGTCAGTGTTTCCCTGTCTGTCCGTATGCCACCAGTTACGTCTTATATTTTGGTGATAACTCTGGGGTAGAGAGCAGGATTTGTTGTGTATTTGGGGAATGAAAGGTGTGCTGATTCACAACTAGAATAGTTGAGTCTCAAAGATCCTGAATGATCTCCCTCTCCTCAGCATTTCAGACCACCATTAAGGCTGGGAATGTGAAGGGCACCCAAACTTTGCCACACACAAATCCACACAACCAAAACACAGAATAACAACTTTTAAGTGTCGGCAAATCTGACTCAAGCAGAGGGAAACTTGATCAGGATGGAGGAGGAGGGGATAAAGTCAACAAAACCTGAAAGGGAGCTTAAGCCTCAGGTGATATTTAAGTTGACTTCGCTTTGTTGACAGATTTCACATCTGAAAAAAGCCCTGTGACTGTTCACAAACTGTATGTGGACAGAGAAGTCATTGAGACAGAGGCCTGCAGGCTTCTTAAACCACTTACATCACAAGGGGCCCCCCACCTGCCCACAGACCACTGACAGCAATTCATACTTTAGCCCTCAGGTGAGGAGGATGATTCATGCAGCTTGGGCAAGGAAAAATGGGGCAGAATTCCCTATGATCATTTTATATGATAAGCAAAAGGAAAAATCCATACCAAACCAAACGAAGAAAACCACCCAAAACCCAAACTTCTGCTGAAGAGAACTGCATTCCAGGAATTTTTCTGTCTAAATCCCCAAAGCTTCCGGAGTGCACAAAGTCAAACCAAGATCTCTCAAGTCCTTTGACTCTTACAAAACTAGCACTAAAAACATCTCTGAAAAAACAGTGGCTTTTTGGTGTATGTCAGGATAAAAACAAACAAACAAACAAAAAGCCAACTCGACACTTATTGAAATCAAGACAAAAAAGAATAAATGTCTTTTAATAAGACAGTATCTTATTTTACATACATTGCAGTTAGGTATGCAAATTGCACAATATGTGCAAACTTACAAATCAGTTTGTATCATACCATAAAAAATGATTAAAAATAAAATCTCTGCACGTACACGTATTAAGAGAAATGTGTGTGAATGCAATAGTCAGAGTGTTTACTACCAGAATACAGAACTAACTGGTCATTCCTGTTTGAAGTGTGTTCAAAGGTCAAGAGAAACGAATGTTACAGGTTTTGTTCAGTTGACATCAAATACATGCAATGATATAAAATTTGCCATTGTTGCCAATATCCAGTGTCCTGTCATTAGCAATGATAACAGGAGAACTGAAATAGCAGTGGGATTTCACTCATTTCAGTGTTTAGAAGTACCCACTATGAAAGTCCCATCCACTCCATTGCATCCTGAAGAAAAAAAACACAGACATGCTGGGTCACACCAAAAGCCCAACTTCTGTTTCACCTCCAGTCATGACCAAAGATAAAGCTTAGAGAACAGAGAAATGGGATAAGCACATACTTCTTTCCACTGTGTATTTCATATGTCAACCAGTTGTGAATCAGAAACTTGCAGAGATAGACACAGAGTTTGTATTTAGTGAGTAGCAATGTTTTTGCCCTTCCAGCATTTTGCCTCGCCTCCCCCTCAAGCTTTCACTGACTATGACATCCCACAGCTAGCTCTGTGCCTTGACTACATGCCATGTTGCATACAGATCAGAGCACATCCTTTGGCCTGATCTAAACCTGGCTCCAGCTAGTTTTGTTTGCTGACCCTAGTTCTTCTGAAGGATGAAACAGTGAACAGTTTGCAGTCATCCCCTCCCTGCCTCTCACCATTTTACAGATTGCTACTTCACCTCTTTCACATGCTGAAGGTATGATCCAGGATCTACCTTCCCCAAGCCAGAGTGGATAAGAATAGCAAACACATCAACACTAAATGGAAGCTCCGACAAAAGCCTTGTGGAAAGTTCCTTCAGTGACTTCTGCCCACTAAGCAATAGAAAATATTAACCAGCACTAGTCCCCAGAGAGACTCTTTCCTCCAGGCTACCACTCTAACAGCACTCAATTCCCTTAAAAAATAAACATGAATATTAACAGCTGGAGTCTATTTCAGCAGCCAGCAAAATCAGCTGGGAAATCCATACCATCAATTTCCCTAGTATGGGACTTGGCACAAACTGCATACACTGTCACCCTGAAAGACAGTCTCACAGGTAATGAAGGGACCATCAAATGCTATCCCAGCTCCAGGACACTGAAGTCGGCCTGTTCCTGTCAGACTGCTTACTGGAAACTTTGCTGTTGTTGCCAAGGCCAAGTTTATGAAGGATAGCAAAAGCCTACGGCCAAGCTAGAAGGTTTAATGCCAACTATGAAAATAAGCTGTAATCTAAGAAAGAAGTATATATTTATTATGCGTGCAGGGTACTTAAAAGCCCATTCCCTGTTTGAGTTAATGCAGGTTGCAGACACAGAAAGATAAAGAAAAACAGTTTTCCTTCTTTCCCTATATTAAACATTTAGAGAAGAATGTTTAAGACAGCATGTCAGTGGGACACAAATAGCCTTCCCAGGACCAACAATAATATTACACACATCCTTTTTTTTTTTAAAGACACTGTCTTATTCCCATTTTCTGCCATCTTTGCTTTGACTTAAGACAACCATCAGTAAAGAAGCTGTGTAACACTTGCCAACTTGCTGTTGCTGGGAAACAAAACCTTAGGTAGACAGTAAATCTAGATTACAACAAATCAAATTACAGAAAAAAACTAGGGAATGCACACATGCACACACAAAGGAGATGATAATCACTGGCATAAATATCCATTTTTCCTTAACTGCTGAGCTGAGCACTGAAAGGCTAACTGTTTGTTTTTTCTTACCGTTATCTGCTTCTAGTACTCCTTAAAACATTTTTAGAAGTACTATCTCTGAATCCATAAGCTATTACAGGAAAACAGGGCTTGGAGGTTTGGACAACAGCAGTTGTATACACAACATTTTTCCCCTAGTAATGGCCTTCTATGAAATACATGTTCAGATTCATAAAGAGGTCTCTCATTCCTGATCCCTTAAGTACGCATTCAAATTTACATCTAGTGCCTGCATAATAAAAATAAAAAAAGATGGATGAGGTAAGGGACTCATCTGACTGTCTTAAGAAACTAGGTGGTCATTAAAAAGATGAAGTGTTTATTTACCTCACAAAGGCCAGGAGAGAGGGTGTCTAGCAGCATCTAACCCAAAGGCTCATGCTTAACAGCTTTCATGCTTGGCTTGCAGGACTACATGGAGGCAGCAAGCTGCTCTGGGGACAAGGCAGCCTCCCTCTAGCTGCTCTACTAACACATACCTCTCACTGCTATCAGAGCCAACCACAAAGGCTGAGAGGATCCTGTAGATGATTACCTTGAAGAGATCCCTACACCGTTAAAAGACAGGAATCCTTCTTCCAAACCAAGTAAAAGAGGGTGTGCAACCTTCCTCTATGCTTCTGTCCAGCCCCAGTGAACCCATGTGAATAGCCTAATCACAGAGCTACATGCTATGCCAGGCAGGGCAGATTTCCTTCTCTTTGCCTCTGTCCTTTCTTTTGACCAGAAATTCTGTCTGGACTGGGGAAACTTTTCCCATGGAGCTCCCACAAAAAGCTTCAGTTTTATTGAACAAGCATTCATCAGAAGGGGAGGAAAAAGTCTGAAAGATTCTTGACCAGCCCTCATTGTTAGTGCTATAAAGGGACCTTACTTCAAAGAAGCATTACAACAAAATTGAACACATGCCTTTCCCAAATTTCTTTTTTGTTCAACTTCCAGCTTTCCCCTCCATGTGGAACTAGAGCAATGCAGAATGGAAGGCAACCATATGGCAATCTAGTGCCAAGTTCCTACTGACAATGTGTGCCAACCTGAAAGTGAGGACTAAACGTCTTTGTGCCCCAGTTCTCCTTAGTGAGAGAAAATGTCTTCCTGTCTCCCAGGGAAGCCTAATTTGATAGGAATGGTAGGACTTGATGATCCCATGGGTCTCTTCCAACCTGGTTATTCTATGATTCTATGATTAATTTTTATTTTGCCTGTCTTTATACTGCTTTGACAGAGAGGAGGAGTCTTAAACTGGTTATTGTATCATATCGTGTACACCAGCTTAAAGGTGCTTTTGCATTAAGGTCCTGTAAGTGAACAGAACCCCAGGACCCAGGGCCGCTCTTGGATAACATCCTGGTACAGAGCTTACAAAAGCTGCAGGCAGAAAGTGCAGCCTCATTCCACAGAGAATGTTGAACACAGGTTATATCAGCAGCCCAAATCTTGGATAGGAAAGAGAATTTGAAAAGCCCAGGGTATGGACATGAACAAGGACTGTCAGGATTACCAAAGAAGCACGGCAAATAGGCACTAGCAGCCTTTCCCCTGAGCAGGGCTGTGGGTGGAGGGAGAGAAACAACCCCTTCAGGGTTTCCAAAGAGCTCAATAACAGCTGAGCAAATACAGCTCATGGGGATCACATAAATCTCTCCTCACCTCTTTTAGTCATCAGTTTTGCTACCCACTCCACATCATTCTGTCTGGAAGCACGGTCCTTCCAGGGTATTCTGATTAATGTAAAGGTAAAGAGAAAAAACAAACCTTGCAGGTGCTCCCAACACTGTACCATTTGAGAAGTCCTCGCTTTACTTTGGTACACACTCAATTTGTTTCTCAAGGTATAAGCTACAGAAGCAGCACAGGTTATTATGCATTTCAGTGCTAAACAAGTACAATGCAAAGTTTCAACAGATGGCTAATAATTCTAAAACATACCTTATTCCAAGTGGTTTATTAAACTTCAGCTATCCAGGAACACATCCTTGCCCTACCATTTTCCTTCTGCTTAAAATGATAAAGCTGCATTGCATTTCCACCAGTGGTACGTGATTAGAAGTCTATTCAATCTCTACCTTCTAGCTTGAAAATAAGGAGGAATATCTCAAGGAAGCACTGTCCCAGGAATTACAGTGAACTTGCTGGGAGACATTTTGATGTGCACTTTATGCTTACTTTGCAGAATCTGTGAGCATTGAGTGCTGCCCAGCTCATCTCCTTCACAGAGTTTCCAAACTGTACAAGAATAAAGCTCCATGCCAGTGCATCTTACAACTTGCTGGTTAGAACCTACCTGTCCCTGCAATTCTAACTCAATTATCTTCCAGGTAGGGTTTGGACTCTTCCTACTACCCCATCTCTCAAGCAGTCAGTCACACAATCCTAGCTCTCCTAGAGCTATAGCCAGAGTAGCTGAAGGAAGGCAGAAAGAGAACAATATTTTTTATGACTACAGTACTTCATCCTGGAAAAAAAAAAAGCAAATATTTGCATGTTCATACACAGTGAATTAGACAAAGCTCTGATTAAATTCCAGTTCATCAGAGTGTATGCTGTTTCATTCTTATAGGCAAATGAAGAAAATGTAGACTACATATAATTACTCTGCACCTAACACTGCAGTTAAAAACATGGTTCAAAAGAAGAGGTCTCAAAAGTTCTTTGTGAAACAGTTCAACATTGAAAGCGATCATTAGATTTGCCTTGTATCAAATTAAAGGACATTTTGGCTAGAGGAACACAGCATCCAATTTATAGACTGAAATTCAGGGAAGAATTTGAAGTCATCTTGATAAATGGTTCTAAATCAGTGGGATCACTATTTAAAAGTATAAACCATAACCATCAGCAAGGAGAAATCCAATGCATGGAGAAGAAATTACTGGCGAGACAGTCAGACTTTGGAAAAGAGTGGTCAAGAGCCTAAGTAGATGACAAAAAAGTCTGCAACTTCATGACACTGCAAACAACAACAACAACAAAAAAGGGTCAGTCTAACTGTGGGATGTAGTGACAGAGGCTTCACATAATAAAAATGCACTAAAGATTAGTGAACATTTCAATCAACCCTGTGTCCAGCTCTGGGGACTACACTATGAGTGAGAGGTGGACTGTTTGGCAAAAGCAGGAGAGAGCAGAGGAACAGGCAGAGGTCTAGGAAACTTGATCTGTAGGAAGAGGCTGAAAGAATTCCATTTGTTTAGTCTAGGGATGACATTCAGTCTTCTGAGACATAAAAACTGCTATTAAAAAAAAAAAAAGATGGTCATAGATATTTTTTCTCTTCCCCAGAGGTAATTCAAGTAGCAGTCAGTTTACTTAGAAAAAAGGAGATTTAGGATGGATATGAAAAAAAAAAAAGTGATTAACTGTTCACTCATTGGAAGTGACAGTGGGATCCCTGTTACTGCATTAGAAACAGGTTACTCACATCAGAGCTGCTGTTAACTGGATACAATCCCAAGTTAAAATGGGGAGGAAAAAGCCATGCAACCACTTCAGATCCCACTCACGCAGACTAAGGTTGCTCCAGTAGACCCTAGATGACTGCAGCAACCTCTTTACAAACATAGCCTAAAGTCTTCAAGATATTTGATCCAGTTCATGTTTCTAGATTTTGGCATCTGATCTTCCTGATGCGCCTGTTTGTCATATTCATATGACAGCTGTAGCTATGCAGTACCGTACCACAGTAAGTTTCTGCAGTCTGGCAGAGAAAGTTTGGCACCAAAATGCACTCCTCTTCAGTGCTTTACATCAGGATTGTTCCTCGGCAGCAGAAAAGCTAGACACTTTAGAAAACCTTAGAAACCGCCCCTGTGTTTTTGAGGGGAAGCTAGCCAGAGCCTGTGTTTTCTCTTTCCTAACTCCTCTTTTCCATTTCATGCAGTCTCTAAGCACTGTTAGCTTGTAGCATACCTAGCTTTGAGATAAGCCACCTGTCTTCAAACACTTTCATTCATTTTCCCTACATTCCTTTCTGGCTGCGCTCTTTTGACATTGAGGAATGCTACTCAATAAAACCAGAAGCCATATGTGTTTTTCCACCAGAGTCATAACATTACTGAGAAACTATTTTCACTTCCACACCTGTTTTTAATAGTGTTTGGAACAACTAGCACAACAATTGTTGGAGAACTGTCTACCTCTACCAGCTGGAGTATACAAGCATGCCATTTTTACAGTATTGTAAGCATATAATTATAGGACACCAAATAGAAAGCTGTAGAAAACTGTCATGGCAGGTAAAAAGTATTTCAGACTGGTCCACCTAACTACAGTAACATACCTCATTTTATGCTATTTCTGGTGAATAAAAGGGCATAAGGGAGACAATTTTATGGTGTGATGAGTTATTTCACGTAATGACTGATCAACTTTTTCCTGCAGTATTTAGCACTTTACAAGGACGCAGAGGGAATTGCCTCTGACAGGAGTGCTAGCACTCACTCTTGGACATTTAGTTTGAGGATGGCCGATGCTGGGAAAAACGTTCAGGCTTTGGTAGTTCAATGGCCTAATGTGTGGTATTCAGACATCAGACACAGGACAAACTGCAGCCACTGCATCAGTGTCAGGAGATGGAGGTAGTCCTCTTCTACACTCTGGGTTGAAAAGCAAGGGAAGGACTATAGGGCAATAGTATCTTTTCCTCAAATGTCCCGAGCTACTGCTCCACAAGCCCCACTCATATTCCTGCAGGGCCTCACACATTTCACTTTTCTACTCTATTACCAAGATCCACCGACATGAAGAACCTCTTCTTTACTCTAAGCCTTGCAACAGAAGAAGGGAGCTTTCATGGGATGTGGTAGGTTTTTTCCAGCAGTTCTGGAATGCAGCTCTGCTCCCTCACAGCCTTGTTCTCTATCAGGTGAAATCCACGCCTCCCTGGACAATACTGGGGGCAGCAGGCATTGCTGTGGGATACACTGGTCTGCATACCACTGAACCCAATTTTTTAATTCAGCTGTCTCCTGGCAAGTCACTTGAGTCCTCAGGTCCATTATCTCCAAACCCCATCCAGGCTTTTGGTTTCAGGAGAAGCCCCAGAGTAAACCTTTTCTAGGTGGAATCTATGTGCATAGGTTGAGCCTTTATTTTTAAACAGGTCCTCCTTATTTGTGGCATCTTAGAAATTTTACAGTTTTTCTTGTGAAGCTGACAGAAACTTTTCAAGAGAGGCAGGAAGGTGAGTCAATACGTTTCGTCTGTCTGTATGTATGAACATATGTTCAAACAGATGTCTGAAATACAAATCCATGTGCAAGCCTGTGCTGACTGCTGCTGGTATATACAAGTACAAAGTACTTCACTGCTAAGGAATTACTTCAGCAAGTACACCTTCAACAGGAACAAGCATCTGCTAAAAATCAAACCAAGCTCTGTTTTCCCTTTATCTCTATATCCTAGTAATGTCTGGTGCTGGAATGCACTTCCTTTCCTTTTCCCCTCTAAATCTTCAGTAGTCTTAAATGCAGGATTTCTTCCCCACTGCCTTTTACCCCAGCTTCTTGTACTTTTGACACCCATTGCCCTCCTCCTACTGCTCCCTATTCCACTTCCTTAACTGGTAGCTGCAAAGCCGGAGTTACGACTCCATGTCTAGAATAAGTTTTCTTTCTTTGGAGGATGGAAGGGGGGAGTGACTGAATTCTTTGGGAATGATTTATCACAGAGTACTCAGGGGGACCTTCATTTATTTGACTAGTTTAACACCTATGGATGCATGCCGATTATCATACAATGTTATTTTTCCCACTTGTATACTTTACAGTTTTTCATAGAGCAGATTAATTGGTCCCCAATGGCATGTTATTTAAGACTTCATTTGCTGGCTGTCTGGGAAGGGTCCTGGTCCTAGATTCTTCCATTCCCCTTGCTTCAGTTCTCCCCTACATGCTTCACCATGCCTGTAACACTGAGACCACGAGATAATCACACTTAGGCATGACATATGTTGTGCCTCCAACTTCCAGGAGGGCAAGGAGACACCTTCCAAGCAGTGGTCAAAAGAGGAAGGGATGGTTGAACCACAGTAAGGAAAGTAAGGACAGGAAGGATAGAAAGTAAGGGGAAAACATCACCACACATCCTGACTTCCAAGGACGCAAGAACTCAGAGAAGAGTATAGAGATCTGCTATGAAAAAGTAAAGTAATTAGTAAGTTTTCATATTACGCTCAACAGGAGCTTCTCTTGAGATTGTTTTGTTTGGTATCAAGCCAGAACTTAAATGAAAATTAATTCAAAACCAAAGCAAAACAAATCCTCACAAAAAGGAGTGGGAAGGACTAATGCAAAGGTCAGAGTTCTGGCAGGTAGGACGGTAAAACAACATGTTTTAGTCTAATAGTTTCAAGTGGTCAGAGGAGCAAAAGCTTTCTGACTCACTGTTTTCCTTCCATGAACCCTTGTTCTTGACATCACTGACACTTCTTTTTTCCTCTTCAGTTATGGGTAAGTTCAAAGGCCACAGCTCCCAGGTGTTATGCCCAGAAGGGATGGAATTATCAAAGCATCCACGACGGAGGACTGCAGTCAGTGTCATTCCCAGGCACCAAAATTCTCCAATTCCAATGCTACTGTAATATCATATTCAGATGTCACTAAATCACACCTACACTTGGGTACCTCCCATCCTGATTCTGCTTTCTTGCTGAAGTGAAAACAACTTCTACTTCCCCACCATCTCCTCCACCTCGTGGCCTGAGACTAGTCAGCCACAGACTTTGAGAAATAGCCTACAACCCTGTAATAGGCATTTGGACATCAACATTAACACAACTGACATGGAAAGACAGTCAGTTTGTAAGTAACACAACCAGTTTAGCACAAAATATGAAAAAGGTAGAAGAAGCAGCAGCATGAGGTGGAGTGTGCCAAGAACAGGGTGAGACAACTAAGAAATAAGGCTGAGAATACACTATAAAGACAGATGAGGAACTGCTCCCATTCAAAACAGTGCTCTGCATCATCTGAGGCAAATCATCTGCAGAGGTAGAGCTTCCTCTGAATTTATCTCTAGCTTCCTGGTTCTCTGCAGTGTTCCATACTTCCAAGCACAAGGAAATTTGCTCCAACTCCAAATAATCTATTCCACACAAATTGGTGCACTGTCTTCCCACTCTTGAAAATAATGTAAGTGTTCAAGCTCCTTGACATTAGTCCTCAATGCTAAAAAGGCAAGTCCTAAAACTGAATCAAACTCCTGTCTCGGTTGTTTTCAGTGTATCCCACTGAAACAGGCATATTCCTTTATAAGAGCAAATCAGTAGGCCCTCTTATATGTTGGTTGGTCTCACCTGACAACCTGATGCAGGAGGAACTACAGTGATTCTCAATATAGGTAGTTTAAAAGCAGGTTCCTTGTTAACGTATGGGATCCTAGAAAGACTCTGGATTTAGATATGGCTAAAGCAACATACCATGAGTACATTTCCCCCTAAAAGAAATCACTATCTCTGATCCTTAAAGCATACACCAAAATGGTATAATTTCCTAGGGGAATACTAGAAAGAAGGAGCTATTTTCTGGTGCCATGTGTGTTTTCTTGCCTTTTTTTCCTGCAAGTGGGAAAAAATGTAAGGTGAGAACACAGAAGAAAAACAGAATTCAGATGTTGGTACCACGCTTGATATAATCACATCACAACTCACTATGCATATCTCTAGGGACAAACTGCACCCAAGAATGCACAGACTCCCTTTGAGGTAGATAGTGGGGGTGCTTCTGCTTCTTGACAAGTTGTTCAAGTTGCTCCTCCATTTGCAAAGCCCTAAAGTTTGCGCTTGAAGTGGATTCTGTTAGCAAAAACAGAATGTGAATACCACCGTTCTTGTTTCCATAGCTTATTTACAGTTACACTCTGTCCATTAAGAGCTCCTGACAGCAGAGAACTCTGTTACTGGAAAGCTGTCATATGAGATGTCTGCATGATGCCTTGGGTGCCAGAACTGAACAGAATAGGCCACTGGGAGTTTGCTCCCATTCAACAAGCAAGCTTTTGAAATAAACAGATATGGGTTTCTTCATTAGTTCTTTTTTTTTTTAACTAGGCACACACAAACCTGTCTTCAGCTGCTAACCTCTATATATTACTCACTCTTCCTTTCAAATAACGTCATGTTCAAAACCCCAGTGACTGCAGAATATTTACTTAAGGCTGCTACTGCTACTTTCTTTAGAGCTGTTTATTTTTCCATGCATAAGCTCATTACATCACTCTGGTTTTCATAAAGGTTGTCAGGGTAAGCTGGATACAGGCAGGAATCTCTTGCTAACCAAAACCAAATCGCTAAGTAGCACAAATGGATTTGGAGATAACCCAGCTCTGGAAATGAACAACCATGGATTCCTCAGCAGAGATGAAATACTCCCAAACAGGCAGCCATTATATTTATTTTCTCCAGCATTTTAATGGAGGACGCATTACTAGGAACTTGCCTAGATTAAGAACTGTAAAAGAAAAATCATTTGGACTGTTCATTCTGGAATATGTAAGGCAGGAAAGTAGGAGGCTGAAACAGTGAAAGTATTATGAAAAGACAGTTCCCACCCATGTCAGTTTGAGAATGACCATTGCAAAGGTCTCATCTCTATTGCCTCCTGCTTTGGCAGTGTTAAAAATGACACACTGCAGAAGGCAGTGCTAAATAACTGGCTTAATTTGGAATGACTGTATGAGCATACATGGGTACGCATATTTGGGGGAGGTGGAAATCAGTTAAAAAAACAAAAATGTCTTTGGCATCTTGCCATTGCAAACAAAATAGTATTTTGATCTAGATTTTTCACTTGCCTCAAAAAGAAAAACTGAATTTTAGGCTTTCAAGATTCACTAAGAGGCTGAAGACTTAGTACACAAGTATAGAAAAACAGTAACTTTTCTGCTACTCCTCAGATCAAGTGTTACAGCATGTTCATGTTTTGGTTCTGCCTCTGGCTGAGAGGATCCGAACCCTGCATCTCATCCCACTGAGAAAGAGATTTAGTTGTCATTTCATTCTTTAAGGTGAGCTGTGGTAATAGCACTAGCAATCCCTCCTAGCAATGCTGTGTTACCTAGCACAAAAAAATACACCAGCAAAACACCTAAAGACACAGATTCTCATTTAAGTGCTCTATTCACCAGCTAGAGGCATTCTGATTTTCCTGATATATAGCTTAATTAGCATGTACACATGCCAAGCAAAACATAAATGCTCCAAGAGAAGACTGTTTCAGGAGAACCTCATACTAAATGAAAGGTGGAACACTGATTTCAAATATAGCTCTTGCAAGATACAGGCTGTGTATGCAGCATGGAGTGTCACTAGCTCTACAATGCTCAGCTACCTTCTGGTTGGTTCATTCTGAAGACTAAGATTGATCAGAGACAATGACAGCAAACTACAAAACCTCTTTGCCTTTAAACAGCAATTCTTACATTCTTCTCATAGTTGGTACAGCGATAGTGCTAGTCTCTAAGACGTCCAACCAGTGCTAGAGCTGATTAGTCAGCAGCACATGTCCTCTGACAGTAGTGTTTACTGCACTTCTCTTCAATGTAAAGAGAGACATGGAACCACCACAGGGAGGAGAGAGATCAGGGTCAAGCATTTCAGCATGCAAACTCCAAAGAAAAAGGCTAATGAAAAAGAACAGAAATAAAGGAAGACTTAAGCTGGATATTACAAACAGAAAAATGCTAAGACTGAGTTCAGACGGCAGAGCAGCTTACTGTAGGAAGAAGTGAAATGTTTATTGCCCAAGAAATTTATGCTACATTAGAAAACACAGCTCTTCATACAATACAAACATTCACTAGCCCTAAAACAGTAGACTAGATGACCTACTAGGCCTTTTGTCACATCCAGTTTCAGTCATCCAATTAAATGGCTGCATGAGGATACCAGGTTGTATCTGCTTCAAAACAGTAAGTGCAAGCTCAGAGAGATAATATAGCTGAGCAAATACCAAAACAAAAAAAAAAAATCCAATCTTGCACTAACAGAACTTGCCTTCACCCCTTAAAAATAAATGAAAAATCAGAAGTGTGCTGAGCATTAGTATTTCCAGCTGACAAGGGCCAAAAGCAATTAAAAACATCCCCTGATTTTGCACGCCAATCTCATGACAGCTGTTCAGTCATCTTCAGCCAAAACAGACTTAAAGACATCTGAAGAACTTGGTTCTAAATGATAATCACCTTCCCCAGCTTTGTTGTTTGATCCCACCAACAATACGTTGCGTTTTAATAAATATAAGGGATGAAAGGAATGAAAGGTACTAAGTAAGAGGCCTAGGCTTCGCAGGTTGAAAGAAACAGACTAGATTAGCCCACACTTCACATCAGCTAAACCATAGTGCTATTTTGATGAGGCAGTATTTCTTGATACCAATAATTTGGTATAAGTAATGAAGATGTGGAAATTTGGGTCTAAAGTTTGCAACCCAGTCTCTTAATGAGAACCTAAAGCAAATGAGTGCCCATCAAGGCAATCAGTGAGGCTGAGTCAGATGAACCACATATTCTTTTAACTGACTGTAGGAAACCACTCCTTACGGAACTCTTGACTTCTCCAGAAGAACATTTATTTTTTATTTGTAGAATGCACTCAGAATTATTTTGTTTGAATAACGGAAATGATGTCAGAACCAATTGAAAAAAAAAAAGTGGACAAGAGTAAACTCACAAAAGGAACTATTCTATGTCGATCTGCTGGAGGGTTGGGAGGCTCTGCAAAGGGATCTAAACAGGCTGGACCACTGGGCTGAGTCCAATGGCATGAGGTTTAACAGGGCCCAATGCCGGGTCCTGCACTTGGGGCACAACAACCCTATGCAGAGCTTCAGACTGGGAGAAGTCTGTCTGGAGAGCTGCCAGGAGGAGAAAGACTTGGGGGTGTTGGTCGACAGCCGGCTGAACATGAGCCAGCAGTGTGCCCAGGTGGCCAAGAAGGCCAATNGTGACAGAGGACAGGACAAGAGGGAATGGCCTCAAGCTCTGCCAGGGGAGATTTAGGCTAGACATTAGGAAAACATTTTTCACAGAAAGGGTCATTGGGCACTGGGACAGGCTGCCCATGGAGGTGGTTGATCCACCTTCCTGGAGGTGTAAGGCACGGGTGGACGAGGTGCTGAGGGACATGGTTTAGTGTTTGATAGGAACGGTTGGACTTGATGATCCTGTGGGTCTCTTCCAACCTGGTTGTTCTATGATTCTATAACAAAACTCCAGTTTACATCAGGCAGCTTTCTGAGGAAACATTTGAATGAACTGACTGGCTTTACAGCATGAAAGCCAGTCTACTTTGGCTCTGTTTGGGCAAGAAAGAGCCCATCCCCTTTCTAGGCCTTCTGACAGGCTCTCAAGTAAAAGATACTCCTGCTCTCAACTCCCTCTGTAGCCTCCTAGGACCCCGATCTAGGAACTCTTATTTCCATTGCAGCTACCACATTTGCTGCATTAGAACAGAAGCTGGTCTCCAAGACAGGTAAGAGCCATTACATAGGATTTTAATATTAAATGTCACCTTTAATTGCATTGTGAGTTACTGGTTGTCCCAGTGGCTCAAAAAAAATAAAAGAGAAAAAGCTGCATTTGGTCTCCCATGAAAGATATCCTTAAAGAAGAATGCTGATACTCCTACAACAACTGAAGCTTCTGGATGATTCTCACTGGCAGTTTCTATGCAGATCACACTGCTACAAAAGCAATCAGGATGTGAGGCATAGGAGACTTTCTAAAACTGGGATCTGAGTAATGATGGATATCATCCTGCTAAGAGCTCTTCTCCAATCCTCAGTAAAAGAATCTCACTAACTCAGCACTGATTTCACTCTGCTGTTGGGAAGGAGCACAGGAAGGTTAAGGGAACTGCTGAGTGCCATGAACGCTTTCTAGCTAATCCTGAAATAGCAGGTGACCAGGTACTTCAGGCTATGAAAACCAATCTGTTCTGAGGATTGGAGTTATTCCCAACAGCTGTCCTAGGCCTATATTGTTTCATAAAATATATGCAATAGTAGGCGCTCCTATTTCAACCTTAAAGTAAGCCCATGGCTTCTTAAGGAAATGTTCTTTTGATATCCCCTCTACCTTCTTCCTGTCTCCCGCTTAAGTGAAAACATATCAGACAGAAACCATTCTTACCAAGAATCCCTAATTTTCCTCTTCAGATTCTTGTGATTTCAGTGACTCCACACATTTTAAACCTCATCTCCAGTCTCAAGATTTACATACTAATTTCACATCTTCCTGCTTCCCTATATCCCACTCATGTTCACGATCTTCTCTTTGCTGTCCTTTTATGGTTGGCTCTTCTTTTATCCACTCTATTACCCACAAAAGTACTTAGGCCCCAACATAAGTAACCTACTTCCAGGTGTGAAAAAATCCAATCTTTGGGTTTTTTATCAAAAAATATCCCCTGCAGAGAAGAATCTTGAAGTTGCTAAAAAAGAAGGCCCTCCTCTATATTTTCTCACCTCCTTAGACCAAAATAAAAGCCCTGATCTCAGAATCAAATGCATCGGTGAAATCCTTGAAAGCATGCTGAAGAGCAAAAAGAATAAGGATGGCACCTGGTTGGGACAAATTAACAGATGAAGGCATTAGAAATTCTCCAGTTTTGGTTTGGGGAAACAGAAACACCCCTCATCGCACATTGATTGTGGCCTTCTGGAGACAAAAAAGGATGCTATCTGAAATTATTTTACAGTATGCACTTCAAGTCTTGCAACACTGAAAAGCAGCAGCATAGCTAAAACAAAGGAAGAACAAAAGAAGAACAGACAACAAGGGACTACTGCCTAGTTAAAAGAAACCTTTTTTTGTTTTGATGGAGCATTACCTGAATTCCTTATACTGGAGCTGTTTAGTTTGGAATCTTTGATGACCAAGTGCTTAATCCAAAGGGTGGGTGCTGTGATTTCTGAAAGAGAAAAAAAATAACTGCCTTAAACTACAGCAAATAGTGAACACACATGGCTTTTAATTATGAGGACAAGACGCTTGCTACAACCATATCTTAACTGATCCACCATCTTTGTAGAGACCAGTTCATCCCCTGGTGAGGTCTTGCACCTCTCATGAACCACTGTTTCTAAGTATTCCATAAGGTCATCTCATCTTCCCATTGCAGACAGTACCTCTCAGCTTACAAAACATTTTGTTTTGGGAGTTTGGGTGGTTTGTTTTTTATTGCCCCCCCACCCCCGCAACACCCCCGCCATGCCTCTACCCTACACTTCCTAAACTCTCAAGTCTAAACACTTTCTCTTCAAAACTTGAAGATCTCAAAGATTACATTGTGTGCTATAGCATATGCTGGTTTCCACTGAAGTACATATGAACTCTAGGCTAAAGAGAAGTCAATCCAGCCCTTAAATATTTCTTTAATAGACCATAAAGAGCTAACTATAGCTTTGTCAGGTCCCTAAAACAAACAACAACAAAATCTGAAATAAATAGGCAGAGAAATAAACATATTTCTGGAAAGACTTTAAAGGAAGCCTGTTAAAGAAACAAATTATGGTTAGAAAAGCACATCTAAGGCACTACAACCAAGACATTCAAACATAAATTGCTAGAAAAGTGCTTTGTAACATCTCAGAGGAGGGGCTCTATCAATGTCAATAAGCAGCAGAACCTGACCTAAGCAACATAAATGGCACATCACCAGCATTTGCTTAGAAATGAGCATACCAGCACTCAGTACCATGGACTAGAGCTCCTAAAGTGACATTTTCAGAACTGATATTTTCAGAAAAATTTTCAGTTTTCACAACAGCATGCTTTTAATACTAAATCTTGGAGTTTGTCTTAAGTACCTCTAAGAGGTAATTCCATGAGTTTTCCTGCTCCCTGTTGACATTTACATGGATCTGCTCAGCAAGGGAGAAGCTGGCTGACTTCAAAAGAAACTGGTTATACATTAGAAGAGCATGAAGGAAAAGATAGAGGGAAATTTTCCTTCCTAAATGTTTTCAGCTGCTTTGATTGAATGCATCATTGTGATTACATTGAGGGACTATTTAAAAAAAAAATATGGAAATACAGGTTTACTACTGCTGGAATATCACTGTTCAAAGTTGGTTGAAAAAAGGCTGCCTTATCTGCAGGTTTTGCTACACTTTTACCAACACTCAGTCACAATATGCTCCTATAAATACATATGCCTACATACTTTGGGCATTTTTGGTGGGGAGAACTACAAATCAAACAGTGGGTGAGAGGCAGGAAAGGGAGAAGCACAGAACTACAAAAAGTCCATAAACAAAAGTGATGGACCCAAACTCATAAATCCGGGATGAAATTTAGCTCTGGTTCTGCACTGTATAGTCTATCTACAGCTGAAATAGGAGGAACAACTGAAGTAAATAAGTGCTGAAGAATGGGTCAGGGCCTTCAGATGCACAATAACACATATCTGTTAGTAAGGTTGAAAGGTGGAGAAAAAAGAATTGTGGTAAAAGAGGAGAAGAAAAGAGAAAAGAAAGAAAATGAATCCTTCAGGGTCTACCATAAAAATGTATTTCCCATCCAGTTAACCCAGACATCTTTTGGAATAGAGGTGAGCAATACAGACTCCTCCAAACAACAGATCTGTGGAAGGAGTAGATTCTCACCAAGTTAAGAGGTGCAGTTTATCAAAATGACAGGGTGTTAAAGAAGTTATTCCTTAGGAAATGAATACAACTTGCACATTGAAGCTAAACAGAGGGCAGATACAAAGAAAACAAAGCCTAGAAGTACAGGAGGGATTTTTTTAAATTTAAAAATACAGCAAAGAGAATTGCAAAGGAGAATCTGTCCTATGAGAAGATTCACCAAGATCTGCATTGCAATGAAGTGAAATAATTTTTAAAGAGATTGCTGCTTTGTGATTCAAACTTTAGACAGGAAAGTTTAACTTATCTGATCTATATTATCTCTGGCACTGCTCTGTTATGCCTTTAGGGAGTGGGAAGGGAACTTATGCCTGAAATTTAAATTTTCATTACCTTCAATATAGGTGAAAACATAAGAAAGGTTAACCTTCATCCTGGAGGTGTTTAGGTCCAAGAGGTATCACATTTCAAAGGCAGCTGAGTGTATTTAACACCCTTCAAAAAAAAGTCAGCCCCTTGTGGACTGAAGGTAGGCACCCAAAAACAGCATGAAAAAAATTTCATGTCCATTTATGTTGCTATCAGCTCCACCCTGGTTGCACAACTTTCAATACACTTGTTTTCAGGAGCCCAGCAGATCTCAAACCCAGTAAAACTGAATGGAATATGGACTTTAACTCCTTCAAAAATCCATTAAGAGTCCGGCCCTGACAGGTAAATTGTTTTGTACTTTTATGTCACCTGACGTTTCTGTAAGACACCAAGTAAAGTTATTCCTCATGAAGACCAATCCAAGACACTGGGAGAGTATTCCATTGAAGTCCCATTAACACTTTTGCTCAGATAAAGTCAAGAGATTGTCCAGGATGACACCCTGAGATGCTTAGTTCAAACTTCGGCTCCAGACAGGGTCAGCTATAAGTATAAACCACGTTGCTCATGGTTTTCTCTAACTGGCTCAGAAGGGAAGGAGAGAATATCTCCTCTCTGGTCAATGTGTTCTACTGCTTCATTGTGTTCATGGTGACTAAGTTTTCTTTCAATTCAGCCAAAAAAATTTGTTTCAATTTATGACTGTTGTCTCTCATCATGCATTGCTGTGAAGAGCCAACCTCTACCTTCTTAATAACAGTCTGTTAACTACATCAGTTTTCAAGAAGTTTGCTCAGTTCTGTTTGAATGACCAAAATATTGATTACTCCCTCCTGCACTTCATTAGTGCATTCTTTCTTTTGAATATCTATGAGCACCATAAGGCCAGAAACTTAAAGGCCAGAAACATGCTGTGATTACAAGCAGCACACTAATACATCAGGTTGCTGCCAGGGCCATCTTTCTATTGATATAAACAAAAGATAGTCCGCATGGCTTTAGTCTTCTGTTTATTTGAGGATGCTTTCTGCTCTGAAGGCTTTGTTTCTTAAAGTTCACAAGATGATTCCCAGACATCTGTGATTACTAACTGGAAGTGACTGGGCTGCAACATATGGCCACTAAATAAGCTTATTTTAGCAACAACAAAAACCACCATGCCATCACTTCTTTTTACAAGAGTGCAGGAGGTATCAACATCATCATCTACCCTTGTGCAGTAGTCTCCATTTCTGCCTTTGAGCCAATTTAAAAAGTCAAGTATAGCAGTTCAGTATGTAAATGTATAGGCTTTCCCTCACTGCTTCAACCTCCACAGTTTCAAGTGGGTTAAAGAATGAAGTCTGAACAACTCTTATTTGACTATATTGGTTGTGAGTTTAATTCCACAGAAAATATGCACTACTACTAAGCAATACACAAGATCGAAGCAGCTGCTAATAGGCCTATTCACTATCCAAGGACCACTATCCCCACTGGTAAACTTTTATGTTTGTATGTGTAAAAGTCTTGAATCCTCTGTGATGACAGTAATTTTATCCTTGTTGCAAGGCTTCCAATGGACTAAGGTCTACTATTTCCTCTCAAAAACACAATCAAAAGATTAGGTCATCTGAGAAGGAAACTGCCTTGGTGGGCCATGAATTAAGTGGGCGCAGAACACTGACTTTATTTGCTTAAATAGTATGTGCGTCAATGAAAGTAATTGCTAAATAAAGAAACCTCCCAGCCATTTTATTCCAAGTCAAAATTCACAAGCTGTGGTTTAGCACCACCCTCCCTTTCGTGAAGCTGTAACGCACTGCAGAGATTGTGAAATAAGCATGGCAAGAGCAAAGGGGTAAGAACAGTCTATGGAAGTTGCCATCTCTGAGTCAATTCACATCTTTTTCACCGTGACACTTTTTCATCCAAGATTATCCCAGGAATCTGGTCAACTGGTGTTATTGTTAGATTCCACAGAAGAGGGGGGATGTAAAAGGATTAGGAAAAATGCCTGAGGTCCCAAGGGCATTGTGAAATTTGGATAACTTATGAGATTCACTGACTTTTCTACTTTGCAGGATAAAGAAAGCATTTGAGCCATAAATCCTACAGAGGGAAGCAAATTTGTTACTATTATTTTTTTAAGGAACACTCTTACCTTCTCCATCGAAAATAGGCTGAGTTTCCATGGTAGGCGTTGGCTTTGAACCATCATCTGAATTGAGGGTTAAAAAGAATCGAAAAGAAACTACCATTATTGAGGTAAATACTATCTACTCTCCAGTACTGTTGAATGATTGGGATTTGTACATGGCCCAGCCAAGTCCAGAAGAGAGAGAAGACAGACAGAATGAAAACAAATTACTCAGAGTGTACACCAACAGCTGTTTTACATAGCAAGCATGCACTGAACATTATCCTTAGACTTAAAAGAAGCCTCCCTCTCTCCCTCCCTTCTCCCTTCACAAATCAATGGTCTGCATCTCCTGATAGTCACTCCTTGTTGCACCAACCAGGTAGTCGCCTTTAGCTTCAAGTGGCTATGTCCCACACAGGACATTTCCTGAGACAGAGGTCTAGAGCTTGCTTTCCCACTGTTTCTTCCTCCTTATTCTTTTCATTCAGAAGAAAAACTCTTCTTCTGAAACTTACCTGCATAGAACCTGGCACCAGCATTCACTTGCAGAGCTGTTAAAAGGGATGGTCAAAACCAAATCTTTTTTCTTACAATGCATCAAGGTGTTCTCCAATTGCAGTGCTGTGACAATGTCTTCTAATTGCAAAATGGCGAGAAAAGAACTTCTCTTGCATTAGGGCTTTTCATGTGCAAGAGTGCTCCATGTGTTCCGACCACAAATCTTCACATACAAAGCTTCTTCTGACCACAAAGCTTCAACCAATAAGACTCCACAGAAAATACAAATCTCAAAATTTAGAGATGGACCACAGGGAAAGTGTTGAGTTTACAGTTTATTGGGCTTAGTACGTCTATCATACGTACAGACCCAGCATGGATTCAGGCTGAATCTAATTTCCTCAGCACTCAGAGGAATCTGGATGTCAAGCCCCAGCTTGGACCATTGTTACACAGCACTAGGACAGCAGTGTAAGGCAAAACTTGCAACTGCTACCAAGCTAAGCTAGAACACACCGTAGAGGAAAGTGTTTTGTTACTTTGCAAGATAAGAATGTAGAACACTGCTGGAATATAAAGTAAGATGAGATTAGCCTAGAAGAGTTGTGCCCCCCCCCCCCCACTTTTAAAAATACAGCAGCTTTAAAAACCTACAATTTGTAACAACTATTTTTCACATAAATTATGGGCAAAGATGACACTATACAATAGCAAATTGGGCAGTAATCTAAAATTGAAAGCTGCACAGCAACAATAAGTTGCAGGGAGAAGTCTATGCCAGAAAAGGCAGGCTTGTCACCATCTCCACAACTTTATCATATGCACAAGGAAGAGGTCATTTGGAGGAAAGATGCATGGGACAGCCCCTCCTAGAAGTAGCAATAACTGCTTTCAGCCTTCCATTCTCCTAAGAGACAATTGGAAGGGGAAAAGAAGGGCAGAGATGGAAAACAGATGTTTATAAACCATTTTTCCACCAATACTGTATTTTCAGTTTTAGAAAGTAAGCAAAAGCCTAAACACCTGTTCCACAGATCATTAATTTTATGCATGTCCACAGAAAGCAAAAATGCATCCATAATTCCATTTCAACCTCAGTTCCACTGAAGGAAATGTTGACACAGGTGAGCAAGAGAGACCTTGTTGTCACTCTCCCTCTTCAACATTGTACTGGGGTTTGTGCTTAACTGCAAGCATAGCAAAACGTTTGGAAAAAAATACCATTCTTCAAGTTAACTCTTGTTCTGAGCTTTCCTGTTACTGGGTATTACCAGTAGCATACATAAGCGGTTTTTTTTCTTTAAAAGATGAGCAGCTGATTTCTTGGAACAGATCCCTGAATTTTACTTAATTTACAAGAAGGGAGATTTAGCTGTTTAAAGAAATCTTTGGATAGAAGTAGTTGATCTTCTCTTTTTTTGATAGGACATGCTGCTCTGCTTCTGCAAGATTCCAGTAACCACATATATAGGTTGCTGTTTCATTAGAATGACATTTCACACTAAAGTAATCGGCATGGTTGGCTTTACAGATTGGGAAACCAAATCAAAACTGCAGAATTCACAGAAAAGCTGGAAAGGTGAATAAAGTTATATAAAATAGGAAGAAGCCTGGCATAAAAAAAATTACTAGTATGTTAATTAGTTTCTTCCTATTGTTCTCATGAATGCTTTTGCACAAAGTAATTCGACAATTACTTCTCAGATTTAAAGCAGCAACTCAGAAGCCAACATTGGAGAAAAATTAGAAGTAGATCTGAGCCAAAAGACTTTTTATCCAAACCATTATATGAACTTTGGCAGAAGAGAGGATGCTTCCAGTTCAGGTGGTTTCTCTTAGGCTTGTATCTCTCAAGAACAGACACAGTAGCAGTTATAATTTCGGAAATACCTTCTTCTTGAAGAAAGAGAATTTTGTAGAAATTTTGTATAAAGTTAGCTGTTAAGTTACTGAAGGATATTGAACAGTAACAGAATAAATGGAGCAAATAAACAAAAACACCGAATTAATCTTTGTACTGTTTTATTTTTAAACTAATCTCAGTAAAATGGCTGTGAACAACACAATCATTTCCTTACTGTGTTACTAAGGCCAAATTGTCACCAAGTGCACATTGCAGTAGCACCCAGTACAGCGTTAAGAGTTTTGCAAACAGAGGGAAGTATAATTACTCCCCTGTTGTTCAAGCAAGCACAGTTCTTTCATCACACATACAAGAAAAAAAAAAGCAATACACAAAAGCCCTGTAATTACGTTCACCATATTTCAAAAATCAAAAGCAGGGATATTTATGATCATTTTTTAAAGGTCATGAAATAGTCACATAAAAGACAAAAATTGCACTTTATTAAAAACACCATGCTCACTTCCCAGCTGCCAGTTTCTTACCCTGAAACTACAAATCTCTTTTTAAACTAGAGAATTCTCAGTAGTACTTAGTGTTTCAAATTAGCTTATGGCAAAACATTTCACTGCCGTTCCCCTTTAGGCAAAATAACAGCCTTAATACTCGTCTCTCATTCAATACACCATTCATCACACTGAACATTCATTCCACTGGCCTGTTTGCTCCTGGTAAACAAGGAACAAGTTCTATTTTGCATACTTGAAAATTCTGAACAAAAATTTGTACTTCTTAAAGAAGTATTTTTAAGGAGAACAGAAAAGCCAGGCTATTCCAGAGACCTGGGGCCTTCTCTGATATTATACAAGACAAACAGGATATTGTTACTTCAGAGACAAAGGTCATGAAATACATCCATCAGGTACAATCTATTTCTTTATTCAGAAAGCTATTAAATTCCACACTTTCAAAAAAGGTAATTAACTGCAACAATTCCTCATGCAGAGCATGTCAGAAGCAGAGGGATCAAAGAGGTCAAGTGCTTCCTAATCCCTGTAGATGGCAATGCTTCCAGATCAGGAACTCACATACTGCAGAACCATCAAAGAATTTCCCTTGGTGGCAGAATATTCTCAGAGCCTTGATGAAGAGTGTATTGGCATACTTCTCTTCCATGTTTTGCAACCCACCATTAATGCCCACTTTGTTTTTTCACAAGATAACCACTTGAATACAGACAGCGTCACTCATCAGAATACCTCTGATGGGACATAGTTTTAAAGCCATAAAACTCCTTTCCAGTCAGCCTCCTTTTCCTACAGTACACCTGCAAAAGCTGAATTGACCTTTTTGATACAATTGGTGTCATCTTAAAAGCGGTAGTTTTATCTTATCACTGGTAAGACTGAAACTCTCCCTACGCGATTTTCACATTCACAGCCGTAAGTAAGAAACCCACTTACACTACCACTGTCAGAGGTTTGTAAGCTTAAGAAAAGATTCTGTTGTATTAGTCTGACAATAAATCAGACCTCCCGTTAGCAGTAGGAAAGAACTCTTTATTCTCCCACTAGATCTTCCCTCCCTTACTCTTACCCTTTCAGAATACCTAGCAAGCTTCCACATTCAGAATGGCTGCAGAGCGCACTGGGCTTGAGGGACAAGGGGATTCAGCTCATGAGCAAGGTGACTGTTAAAGTAATGTTTTTTAAGCTGAACAACAAGTGCTGAGGCCACAAGCAACTCAGGTTAGGTCAGGAGAAAAAGTAAACTCCCCAACATAGAAAAAAGCATAAATTACTATGGCAAAGTGTGAAGTAACTGCCTGTTGCCTCAAGCCACATAATGGAAGTTGAAGAGAGTGGAAAAGTTAAACAACTTCTCATATCACATCTCCTATCAGGAAAAAAACAGCCACTGCAAAAGTCATCCATATACTTGCATTACCATGTTAACAGACCAATATCTATATTCTTCCTATGCAACCTCAACCTTCAGTACATCCCTTTGTGTTCTCAAAAAAATCCCTGAGATGCTCTAAACATTTCTACCATTTAAAAGAAACCCATTGGAAGGGAGAAGAGCCTTCCTGGCCTTAAGCACTCCTGAGGAACTTAAGTCATGCACACACCTTTCTGCGGCTTTAGTGACTCTGGTTAGATGTAAGGAAGGTCTGCCAGGTCAACTCAAGCTCCCTGTACCATTCCTGAATGTTGAAGCTGCAATATTACAACATTGACATTTCTATGTATTATCCCCTGGCTTGGGAGTGTTGTTTTAAATGTGTTTGTTTTTTTTTTTAAAAAGACAACAAAAACTGTGTTTGCACTGTATTGGAGTCTTACACAAAATTACATGTTCACAATCCTTCCTTACATCAAGTGAAACAGTTTCACCAACTCATAATTAATTATTTTAAGTCTATGCAACTTCTATGCAGAGACATATCGCCAATATAAATGCAGAAAGTTAGCAGTCATGCCAAAAAAATGTGAAATTCTTCTCATCCAGCCAAATCAAGATAATTTCTTGCCAAGCAGCTGAAATGGAAATGTATGAATACAGATAGACCTCCCTCCCAGGTTTTCACACCCTTTTCCAAGTCTATCCAATTCTATGCACGGAGATTGGACAGCTGTTAAGAAAAAAAAAAAAAACAAACCCAACTTTGGAAACCAAATTAGCAAAAGCAAGTTCTTGCTCTTCATTGCTTTCGTTTTAAGAAACTGCAACATTGTGCTTCCTTCAGATATAACAACCCACAAAGACATGGACCAAAGCATGGAAAAATTTTGCAGGAAAAATTAAAAATATGCCTAAGTGCTGAACATGAAAGGGCTGTGTATGGCTTAAAGAGCTCTTAACTGCAAAGAGCTGCCTTGCACTGTCACTACAGTGATTTTTCCCTTCCTACATCAACTACTCTGTCTGCTGTACAGGTGCAAGCGGTATTTACTGCAACACCACATTCCAGGCATCATCCAGATAGAATCATAGAATCACCAGTTTGGAAGAGACCCACTGGATAATCGAGTCCAACCATTCCTATCAAACACTAAACCATGCCCCTCAGTACCTCATCCACCCACACCTTAAACACCTCCAGGGAAGGCGAGTCAACCGCCTCCCTGGGAAGACCGTTCCATTGCCTAATGACCCTTTCAGTGAAGACTAGGACAACAAGCCTTACCCTGCACCTTATGGAAGGCATTAGTTCCCTCCCTCTCCCTCCTCACATCTCCCTTGCAGGTGCGTCAACATGAAAAAAGCCACTCAAGCCCCAAGGACTTTGTGGTCCAATGTAGTCAGTGCATTTGTATGGCAGACCAATTCTTCGTCCTGCAAGAAAGCCTATCCCACGCACAGACAGCTGGAAGTAACTCTGACCCTGTGACACAGTTCAAAGCCACCTCTGTTTGGCTTTTTGATTCCTGATTGACACATTCACTGCCAGGCGGAGATAAATGCTGCTGGGAGGACAATGCTGATCTGCTCCAACTATTCTTGTGACGGACTTTTTCAGAATAATAAAAAAAAACCAAACCACTGGTGTGATTAAGTGTCTGAATAGAACTGGCGATAGACAGAGAGGGGACTGGAGTGCTTTACAGAGGCTGGCAAGTCAATTGAAGAGTTAATTGTCTGGGTGTACAATGAGTTTATTCTGGCTGCAAACAAAGAGCTCCCTCTTTCTGGGCCTGGTCCTTCAAAAGCAAACATATCAAAAGAGGTCTGGAGCAGGACTCTGTATTAATAACAGTGCTGTAGTCTCTGGGATATGGTGGCTTTAAAACTGTTGAATCCTGAGATTCAGATACAATCTCTCTAAAATCCAAAATCCTCACTTACTCCTTAAATTCTCAAGGTACATCTACAGTAATTAGCCAAAACAAATGTGCCCTCTAATGTCTCATTCTTTGTAGCTTTCAGAAAACATCTTCTTTTGAAAAAGAAAGGCACAGCAAGATACTATCCCTCAGACACAATGCTGTAGACATCTCCTCCAAAATGAGATCCAGTTTTATTATTTCAATTATGTATCATTTAACAGGAGTCAGTTTAAACAAAACAAGTGGCCCTGAATGCCTCATACTTGGGAAGATACAGAATCCCAGTCCACATCTGAAACTGCATTTCAGAGCTTGCACTCTAATAGGTCGAACCAACACAATGTCGAAACACACCCCCTGCCTCTGGGAAAGTTCAGATCCAGATTCAGATTTGAACTTCGCAGGTTGAACCAAGTCCTATGGTAATTAACACTTAAATACCTGATTCACTTCTATAAGTTATGCAAACCCTCTGGGGAGGAAAAAAACCAAATCTGCCTAGTACTGCTGCTTGCAGCTGAAAACTACACCATTACACTTTACCATTTTGATGGCAAAAATCTTTACAGATTTTGGTGCCAATGCAGACACATACATGTTATTCTAGGATTCCATAAGCAGCAATCATGAAGATTCAGAGAATCAAGCTGAACCAGTTGTAAACATTTTAATGATGTAAATTTACTTCAGTACTTGCCAAAAATTGGCAGGTTTAACCCACTTATAGAAATGAAGCATTCCAACTAATATTTTTTTCAGTTATATAGACATGCTTTCAAGCAGAAGCCAAAGCAATAACCTTAAAATAATTAAAGCCAGCATTTAGAGGACTCACCTAATTCAAACTTAAGACCTGTCCTTTGCTCTCCCCTCTCTCAAACTATGATGCTAGCTATAGTGCTATCAACTAATTTGTGAAGACAGCAGGGAGCCACAAATTTGGGATCTCTTGTCCTCATGAGTAATGAGAAGTTCAAAACCTTGAAAAGTGAAATAATATTCCTTCGTTTTCAGCTAGTTTGTCTCACAAGCGTGGGCAGTAAACTGCAGTTTTAACCAGTTTTGTCGGCTTGGACTTTTGGACAAGAAGCAGCAGTATCTCTCAATTAGCCTGAATACAGAAGTAAACCAGAACAAGGAATCTGTACACAGTCCTGCTATTTGTTCAAAACTTCAGCATTTTCAGTTCATTTTTTGGGTCAAAGTCCAGCACCAAAATATTCTTTCCTATCAAAGCAATTTGTGCATAAAAGATGGGCAGAGGATAATCAGATTTCAGTTTGATTAATGGAGCATTTCTATGGTCAAATACAAGGAAGTCTGGATGGAGACCTGTCATTTTGCATAGATTTACCTCACAGTTTTCAGACTCTACAGCCAAACTCCTATCTAAAAGGAAAACCAGGCCTCTTAAAATATTTGAACCTTATCTGCTAAGGAGAAGCAGGTAAAAAAGGGTAGTTTGAGACCATCTCCAGTTTAGAGTTGCACAAAAAGTTTTGTTTTGATCAATGTGGAATCACTCAAGCTGTGAAGGCATTGTTCCCTGCCATCTTTGGAGACTGGTTATTCCCACCCACCCCCAACAGTCCCCACAGCAGTTTCATTTGTCAAGCTAGACATAAATCACGTGGCATCACATGACTCAGAAGTACACCCTGTTGTCATCAGCCCTGATCTACAAAACTTAAGTCCTTAAGTCCTTCAGTCACTGCCTCAAAGAGAACAATTAGCTTGGCAATGCTTGAAATTGCCTTGATTTAAGTAAAATTCACTTCATTCCCAGAGTGGCTCAAATTGATAAGAGGAAAAAAAACCTGAAAAAAACCCCTATCAACCATTCAAAGGTTCTTGAGGGAGCTGCTAAGCTGCAAGCCAATACATATATTTTGATAATCTATCATTTCCACTGTATCAGACTCAACCATTTATCCTTCTGAGGAGTGTTCCTGTCTTCCCTTATAGGCCAAGTATCCTAATCCTTTGGAAGAAGTCAGTATTTCCCTGGTATTGCCTCATCTTTTCTAGCCTACTGCTGTTCTTGTCACCCTGCTGAGATAAAAATCAAAAAAGTCATTTCTTGATGACTGTATAAACTATGCAATACTTTCATCTTGAAAAAACACATTCCCAGATCCACAGAGTCAGAATTCATCCTCCTTTGTATTTTTCATATACCTCATGAAATCAGCTAGGCAGGAGCAGAGACAACACCAAAATCCCTCTTTGCCCTACAGTCCACTGGTCCCTCTGTACAACTTGCCTAGAAAAGCTAAATGTGTTACCCACATACGTGTAAATCTGTTTACTTCACAGCAGATAATTTCACAAGACAGCATTTTGCAGCACACAAGCTGCAAACCTATTATCTTCACCAGACACACGTGAGCATGAGTTGAAAAACGCTAGTTTGACTACTCATTGAGGAATGACAAGTACAGCAAAGCCTCTGCTCAGTTTTCAGGCTCTGCTTCAGTTATCAGCTAAGTTTTCAGACACTATCACAGCCTGCCTGTTGCAGCAGACTGATATTTCACAGGTTCCAGCAATGGTTAAAGACACCTGTGACCACCTCTAAGCCTGGCTATTTTCCTATGTACCAGCAGCAGTTTTCAGTGGCATGAAAACCTCAGCTACAATGACACATGGAAAGGTTATCAGAATACCTTCAGACCTAAAGAACTCAGAGGCTGCAGAAAACAGCTCCCTACAGAAGTAAAAAATATTTTTCAATCCGCTGCATACTTAGCTGTACTTCAAAAGTCTAATGTCATGCCCCTACTGATAAACATTCTCAAGAAGAAATGGAGAGAAAGCCAAAAGAACCCAGTGGACTGAATGGCTTTTGAGATCGGTGATAACTTATACCATTGAAAACTCTTTGTTATTAAAAATCATGACTACCTGAGGCTTGCTGAGGAATTATGACATTTTCTCTAGTGGACAACACTAGCTGGCTGTGGGGATGGCACTCAGTTGCAAAACTGAGTCTTCTAGGCTCATTTCAACCGGCAGACCCCTTCACAGGTCAGCTGGCGTAAAAAAGTCTCACTGTGGTAAACGCAACTCAGCAATTATATGGCTGTAAATCCAGCACTTCCTGTTTTCTCTAGAGAAAAGGATAAACATAATGAAAAGGAAAGTTAGTATAGGAATAAGCTTGTTCTTCAAGGAGATAAACAATTGAAAGGAAATGAAACAGCTCTAATAAACAGTGAAAAAAAGAAGAATTAGGCCCCACATCTGCATAACAAAAGTTGTATCCAAGTGCATATCAATATAAGTTACAACCAAATTATTTGGAAAAGGACATGCCAATCTATAGAAGGGATGTTAAGCCATCTTGTCCCAAGGACCACTGTCCATAGCAATAAAGGGATAAAAGGGGGCAAATCAGGAGAGGCATTACAGTACACATAGCTGCTCCAGATAGTCCTGGCACTAAGTTTCCTAGGAAAAGTGGAGAGTATAGGCAGAACACAGGAAAGCAAAGCAGCAAAATTATAAGTTGAATTTCAGCAAAAGTTGGAATACACACTATTAGGAATGTCTGTTAGGGTTGGTTTTTTTTCCCCTCCTAAGCAGAAACACCCTCCAAAGCGTCAACATTACTTATGCTGTGGAGTCACTGATGAGATCAAGGAATCGGCAACAGCCAGCATTGAGAAATATTAAAAATAGATAGAAGGAGGGTAGGAGAGAAAGAGAGGCTTACTTTTTTAACAGCTTCCTACTTGGTAGGAGAACACATTTTCATCTCACCCTGTAAGCACTAGAATGATAGATACTGCAGGATTTTAAACCACAGTATCTTAATTTTGAATCATCTTCCATTTGGCTTACTGCCTTGAATGACATTTGAAATAAAACAGGGAACAAAAAAGTTTCTGCACAAAGAAATATTTCATTTAAAACATCATATCTCATCACAAGCTTTGGGTATGCTTTAGTAGCTACCCGAAATATATGGTGGCCTGGGGCAATGGGCATGAAGCATGTGACTGGAATCAGTCTCTGCCCTCTCTCCCCAGCATCACACACATTGCCCTTTCACTCCTCTCCTTCCAGCTCTGGTCTCTTCAAGAGACTCCATAAATTCCCCCCCATCTTCAAGGAATACGGCCTATAAGTTGCAGGGTGGAGACAGCAGCAAATTTCCCAGATCAATGGCCATTTGAAATTCAGACACATGGCTGAAGCCCTGCAGATGCATGTGTAATTACCACACGTGCCCCCTGTAAAGCAGTCCGTTAAACACAAAAAGAAAACAGAAGAGAAAAAAGTCATTCCAATGGATTAAGTAAATTGTCTAAATTTTTGACCCTGCTCCCCCAGGCACATGTCCGTATACATGAACACAAGCTCTCTTCCCTTCTCTCATCACTTGCATATTGAGGAAGCACAAGACCCCTTCCACCTCTAGAAATGTGTGTTGAGCCTATATCAAAGTATACTTTCGTCTTTCCAGATAGCCCTTCCCCCTTCCCAGCCTCTTCTCTTGCCAGCCCCTCTACCTTTCCTTTAGAGGACCAATTCCTGGCTGACAACCAGGCTACTCATGCCTTTTCACTTCCTTGGCCAGCAAAGAGAACGGATACCTCCCTGCTACATCTATAGTGCATATGTTCAAATGAGGGAAGGGGGTGGGGGGGTGGGGAACCTTAACTATATTTTGTTCACTGCTTGTTTTTGCAGTTTTTCACCCCCAGGAACATTAAGAGTAGAGATTCAGAGCTTTATTTAGTGAGCAAGCACAGCACTGTTCTCTAACTGTGCTGCTTCAGCTAGTTCAGCCCAGGATGTGAATTTAGTCTAAAGGAGGTTTTGTGTTTGATTATGAAACTGAAGGAGTAGTTTTTCTATATGAGGGAAGGAACTGGGAAGAACAGGGGTGGCAGATAGGCAGGGAACCTGAGTAGTGCTGGAAGGACCACCAAAGGATTTAATGTGCTTCAGAAGGAAATTTGTATGTACAGAACAAAGCATGTCCCAAACATACACAGGGTACAAGCAACACTACATTCTCAAAACTAAAATACTTCTATTTTAAGTGGAAGGTTTTTTTCTCCAAGTTACAGACTGCCAGACATCTACAGACTGTTCAAAATGAGCCCAACACAATAGTCAAGAACCATCATTTAAAGGCATATTTGTGAGCAGCTGAACAGTCAAGATAAAACCTGTCAAGTCCTTATACTTGAGAATTGTTTTGCTGCAGCACCTGAAAGTCCCTTCAGAATCTGAGCACCAAGCTGAGCACAGTGACTTACAGTAAAAGACATGGACACAGCCCAGAGAAATTTTAGTCTGTCAGCAAGACTTCTTCTCATGCCTAGCCTTTATCAAAGCATTTTGCAATGCATCTTACTTGCTATCAACATAAAACAAAAGCCAGGATAGAGCACACTGAGGGAAGTATTATCCTCACTAGGTCTTCTCTAAAGAAGCTTTAATTCCTATAGCTGCCATCTCAGGAACTTGAACAAACATTGTGGTTGCCTCTCTAGCGTCCCTGTGCCTTATTTACAGGCACACACGCTCTGTATGCATTCAAGCTCTCCCACCACAATTTCATCCTCTCTTATAGAGAAACCTTGACTAAGCTTATGGGGTAAAGGAATTGAAACGAAGGTACTTCCAGGCCCTTGACTGAACCCCCCTGCATCTACAACAAAACATTTCCTGGTGCATTACATTGATTTGAAAGAAAATACCACTAACATTCAGAGGTCCAGATTCTTCTGAGGATGTGAAAACTCAAACAAAGTAGGGGCATGTTAGGCTGGTTACAGGAAAACAACTTCTAGCCTCACTTATCTGCAAACCCAGCAATTACTGCAATTTGTCCTCACGTTTATTTTTGAGAAACAAACAGCTACAGAATACAGGAAGTCTAGGACTATTAATTTCAAACTTATAATGATACCGTTTTAAAGCATTTAGGGAAATACATAAGATTAAAAATATAAAATCATAGCATGTTCATCCAGACACTCAAAGATCATGGGAAGGATTCTTTTAACAACTCTTTGAAAAAGAAAAGTTGAGGACATATAGCTACAAAGTTTTTAAGTGACAAAAAGAACCCATATATTCCCAGAACTATTGCATTTCTCTTGATCTGTAATTGGTCACACTAGAAAGCCACATATGCCACATAAATCGTTAATAATACCTTAACAGATGTTGCTTAATCAATTGTTAGTCTGTTTATTAGATCTACTCACTAGGCTGCTCAATACCATGATTTAATAATTAAAAAACCTGTCCTTAAGACATTAGGCATGAGTAGTCTGTAGATTGCTATAACAACACTTGTAAACTACAATTTTATTAAGTCATATTATATAGACTAACCTACTGATTAGAACTGTTGCTTTATAGATGAAAGCAGAATTCTGACACTATATCAAAGAAAAAATACTTTAAACTGGGATTTGCTTTCTGCTTAAACTTGCCAATGAAACTTTCTTCAGCCTCAAATTTGATACATATGTTTTGAGGCCCACAAAAAAAAGGCCTTGACAAAAAGTAAACAATTTCAGACAAGCTGGTGATGTGGGGATGCAAAAGGATTTTTTTTTAACTTTACTGTTTATGTAGCACATTTAAGGTTGAATTTTAGTTCTAGACCTTAACATTTCAAAAATCTGTTCAGTCTACAATTTAAATCTAAGCGTTTCTCAGAGCAGTCCGCTACTCTGGTAAAGTGATACACACTATTGTAAAAGTACATTCCTCTGTTATCAGAAAAATTGATCACAACTCCCAGGTAAGAGTTGGGTTCCATCAATCTCAAAATGTGTGATATTGGCAAACTACAATCGCCATTCCTGTGAACTTCACTTGCTTTCTACAATCACATTTAACTGGAATTCAATAAATGATTTTGCAGATTATTTACAGTATGGGATAGCGATAGGAAACAGAATGCTTAGTATCTATGAACTCACAAATCTACTTATTAAAGTAATAGTATTTTTTACAGAACTATTTTCATAATAGAGAAGCAAACTTCAATTCCACTGCTAAGGTTGCTCAGAAATATGAATAAGAGAAACAAAATCTTAGGTGCTATAAATTCCATTAACATAATTTTTTATTCACAGCCCACTCACACCTTTGCAGGACAGTGATTTTGTTGTAGTAATCTCTCTCAGTTACTTCTCAGTCACCTGATTTTCATTCAGGTTTAATGAAAAGCAACACACATTCTCCCAGGGGTGACTTCTTGTCCTCCGTTAAATTTTATCAGGGTAGACTGAGAAACTGTCACTAGCAGTACACAGTAGGACAAATTAAGCTTTTGCGCATCCAGAAGACTTAGGAGCATTAACACTGCACATAGAGCAAAATACTGTTTTCAGAAAGCAGACTTATTATACATGCATAGCACAGTGATTTTCCACCTAGCTAGATTGCGACAGACAACTCTCTCCAGAAGCATCAAATTGTATGTGAACACTTGGCGTACACATGTATGTATTATCCAGAAAAGACCTGACAGAAACATGTCAGCCCTGGTCTAGGAATATTATATAACAAAGTTAAACAGTTCAGAAAGCAGTTTTTGCATTAATATTCTCCTTTACCTAGACCTATAAACCAGTACATTATTTATTTTAAAATAAATGTAACACACAAGATCCAGAAGAATTGTTTGTGTGGCACTGCATACTTAGTACCTGCTCATGTTCTACAAAAAAATCATCATAGGATGCTGTTCACCAGCTAGAACCATCACTTAACTTCATATTGCCCTAGTAAAGTGTGTTTCTTCTACCCGGCTCATGAGGGCCAGACAGCATTTCTTTATCTTTCCTGTATCCTCCACAAGCTGCTAAAGACATCACAGAGCATTCTCTCAGTATTTATGCAGTTGGAGAGGTAGGAATAACCGGGAACTTGAAGCTTCCTTTGTGTAATAGTACAGTTTTGTTGAGATATATCAATACCCTGTTGAATTCAGAAAGAACTGGAGAAGGTAAAGACCAAAGTCCTTGTCTCAGGTTTTGGTAACATTTCAACTTGACATTTTTGTCAGGATACTATCTGCCTTCTGAGATATTAACCACTGTGGAGGTTGCACGCTCCTCTTCCTGCGAGCGGACAGCAGGCAAATTACTGCAAGCTGCACCTGACTTCCTACCACCAGCAGACAAAGCTTCCAGGTCTCCATGTACAAATGGTTCCATTTATTTACATCAGCACAAGCCATTCTCTGCTTAGCTTTCCCTGAGGAGAGTATTCACTCCTTGCTCAGTCTAATTACTGACTCAAGCTAATGACTCATTACTCATTCAAATTGCTCAGTCTACTGGCTGCATAAGTAGGACATTAACATTTTCTAGAGGTAAAACTCTTAGAAACAAGCAGGAAGAAAGCCACAGAGTGAGCCAGCTTGCCCACAACTGCAGTAGTGAATTTCCCTGCAATGAAGCATTTAAGCCCATTTCTCACAGTTAAACCCACAAAAAGGAACCCAATTCTAGACATTTAATTGATATACATTTCAAGTTGTTCACCCTAGGTTCTTCAAATCGTGTCTGTGTATCTTCTGTAGGCTGCAAGCTCCTTGGGCAAAGCTTTTCGCAACTCCATACAAGGCACATGTCTATATACAAGACAGTAAAACAAGTTCAACCTAGCCTTTGCCTTCTGTGAGGTCATACATTTCACCAGCACCCCGGGTTCATGGAACTGCAGAGGTTATTCCCACCTTTTGCAATAGGGAAACTAAGAAAGCCAAAACAGGTGTGGAGCTTTACACACTGCAAGAGACTTCATGAAAGAAAAAGGGAGTACATACTGCTCAAGACTCTTCATGACTGACACTGACAGTCCACTCAGCCTATATTACCCTGTACTTAGCACCACCTTTTAATCCCAGATTACAGAACCAAGCCCCCTTTCCCATTTTCTTTATTCAGCTCATATTGAAATGGAATCAACACCTATTTGCAGTGTCCAGAACAGTTAACCACTACTGAACAAGCATACACACTTAGATTTTTCTTTTTTTCCTCTTCATGCATTTCCAATTTCTCCACTTTTAATTAACTGTTTCCAGTTTTAAGAAGGAAGACCAAGTAACTTTGTGAAGATAAGCAATGACATGGCTGCTTTTTATATTCCTTTATCTCCTGGCCACCCTCTCTTTTTAAAATTCGTTTAATGACTGCAAAAGACATTGCTCGTGGTGGCAATATGCCAAATCACAGAATCACAGAATCACCGGGTTGGAAGAGACCCACTGGATCATCGAGTCCAACCACTCCCACAAAACACTAAACCACGACCCCCAGGACCTCGTCCACCCGTAACTCAAACACCTCCAGGGAAGGCGAATCAACCACCTCCCTGGGCAGCATATTCCAGTGCCTAATGACCCTTTCCGTAAAAAACTTCTTCCTAATCTCCAACCTAAACCTCCCCTGGCGGAGCTTGAGGCCATTCCCCCTTGTCCTGTCCCCTGACACCTGGGAGAAGAGGCCAGCTCCCTCCTCTCTACAACCTCCCTTCAGGTATTTGTAGAGAGCAATGAGGTCTCCCCTCAGCCTCCTCTTCTCCAGGCTAAACAGCCCCAGCTCTCTCAGCCGCTCCTCATAAGGCCTGTTCTCGAGCCCCTTCACCAGTTTCGTTGCTCTTCTCTGGACACTCTCCAGAGCGTCAACATCCTTCTTGTGCTGAAATCTATAGCTCTGAGCATTCCTCAGAAAAAGAAAATAAAGTTTTGTTTTGTTTCGCATTTTCTTGTTTTGTTTAAAACATGTGGCACAACTTCCCTTTGAGTTAAAAGGAACATTCTGCATTCTTTAGGCAGAGAAGAAATCCCATCATGTTGGCTCCAAGGGTGCCTTTCACTGCTTTTTAAAACATTAACAACCTCCCAGTGGGAAATAGGGGGCAGATCCAGCCCTCTAGGGGACACTGTGCATCTTCCAAGCCTCTCAGGCCTTTCAAATTAAGCAGTAACTGGAGTAAATTAGTCCAAGAAGCTCCTTATGAGAAATGACTGTACAAGGAACAAGCTGGAATAAGGAACAGAAAGCAACATAAAGCTGTAGGTTCTGGATATCCTAATCCCACCCAAGAATAACTGCATTCCTTGACAAAGGTCCTGGAAGCTTTTTCTTCACTTGCAGGCCAATTTCAGCATAGAAACAACAATGGTAAATGTCTGAGCTGTGAAGCCCACACACCAAGAATTTCCTGGAGAACCTGGGATTCCATTCCACCTCATACAAACATGCCTCCATCTCCCTGGGCACCAGTCTGCTCTCTTTTCCAGCAACAGAGCACTTCTCAGACATAGAACAAATCAATAAGTCCTATTTTAAAGTTTTTGGTTTGGTGCCAGTTTCACTTGATTTAAATTACTTTACAGGGTAAAACATATGAGTAACTAGCATTGCATCATGCAACAGTGTAAATATGGGCAACCAGAGCATGAGATTTGAAAATAAAAAGGATTTCTTGCCATCACTATTGCCTGTTCTCTGCAGAAAGCTCCACAGAGCCACTTCTGGAACTACATGCCGAGTCACATGACCATAAAGCCATTTAATTTTCTTTTCATCAGTAGTGAGCCTATGAGTGGAATCTCATCTTCTAGTGATCCCATCATGCCAACTGACCCCCAGAAATTAGGGCTGAACAAGAGGCCAAAACATTTGGAGAAAGAGTTATTGATAACCAACCCTTTTGTTCTTCCAATATTGGTTTTCTCTTCTAAAGGAGAGCTGATATGCCAGTAAAGTCTTCAATTATTATCCAACAGCTTAAGCCTACCAATCTGCACTGTTTCTAATGGAGAGCAACCTCCATCCAAAACAACTATTTTGCCCTGAAGAGTTGAAAAGCACCAACACCACACAAGTTTATTAGCTTCATGTTTTACATTCCTTTGAATGTAAAACACTACACTGAATGGGACAAAAGAAATAACATTAGATTCTTAGCTATTCCTTTTCTTCCTGATAGCACCTATTCTATGCCAGATAACATTCTTTGACTCAGAGACTCTTATCCAAGAATGGAAAGAGGAGTCTGCTGTGCAGTGGGCAAAGTCTAAAAGCTCCCATGAAGATGATAATTGTCCAAAGTTATGTCCTAAGTTTCTAAGATGTGCTCTTATAACAGAAAGGTCATCACTAACCCAGTTCTGGCTGGGCCCCTCCTCATCTTTTTGTCTTTTTGCAAAGGGCAGTCTTTGCAGGAGTTCAAACACTCAGCTAGAATGGATTGTTATATGCATGCTGCACCAGTCTTCAGAAAAGCCAGACCTCCAGTGATGTCCTTGCTTCAAGAAAGCCAGGCTATTCTTGGTTCCAACCTCTTTACAATGGGACCCGATACTGGGATTTTAAATCAAGCTAATTTAAGTCAAGAAAAAACACCGATAAAGCCAAAGTCAGTTTTAGATAACGAATTCATCACTAGCTGAAAAAGTAATGCTAAGTTCATCCAAAATTTCAACTAAATTATTTCAGCTTCTAAAAGCCCTCTTAATTTTAGAAGGCCACAAAACTTTTCTAACATGATGGAGAAAGGTCAAAGTGACTTGTGCAGGGACTTCCAACAGATATGAATATATTTAGAATTGGAGGGGACAGAAAGTTTACATGACTGCTTGAAACATGCTGGTCCCAAAAGGAAACATTTTCCTTCTCTTGACAGCTAATGCATAGGATGTTTCTGCAGCCACATGACCAAGTAGACCACTACTGAAACAGAACGCCACAGGCGTTTTAGATTGATTAACTCCATTTACAATTGTTTGGGTTTGTTTTTTCATATGTTCCAACCTCTCAGTTAAAGGGAGTGAAGTCAGAAAAATGAGTTTAGATGTCTTCCCCTTTTGCTCCTGTTTCTTACAAAATCCAGTCAGCTGCTTCCCATCCTAGAACAGACTAGGACATTCAGGTAGAAGCCTACAAGCAACGCCACTCAAAAATTATGCAGATTTCAAGAGCCATTTTATTTACCTGTACTTCATGCTAGACTAGCAATGATTGCTAAGTGAATTACAACAATGTGTTCAGATGAAAATTATACACTAACATGTAATTACAAGTTTATAGAAACATATCCTTATATAAAATATGAAGTAGGCTTCAGTTTTAACTAAGCAGCTTTCCTTGCTTCTTTCTTTGTCCTACCTTTCCCTAAACTCCTTTACACAACCAATAGACTGGACAGCAGATATGTTCAAAATGCATCACTGTTCTAAACATAGCAATCTATAATTCCTATTAAGTGTTTTCAGGACTGGACTGAGAGTCCACGGAAGATGTTCTAAAAATTAAAGTGTTGGGATCAAGGTAGGTATTTCCCTGTGTTTTGAAGTGTCAGGAATAATGGGTTTAAGAGAGTTAGCAGTAAAAATCCTGCTTAAGAAATCAAAAGAGGAATTTCTCCAGGAAGCAGCCTTCATCCTCACCAGTAGGAATGACAATGCATTCAGCACTGTTTCACCTTAGTAAGGAAATTAACTCAAAAGTTGACTCTTAACTGGGTGGGGAGGAAGAGAAGGGTAGAAAATCAGGGTGTGGGACAGCCTAAAGAAACTTGACATCTCAATGCATACTTCAGCGGTCACTTCTTCCAAGACTATTTCAATGAGTACAAATCAGAGGACACAGAGAAGAGCTACAAATAAGAATAATGACACATCTAGTGAAGGAAGGAGTGTAAAGAAAGATCACTGCCTAATGCATAAAAGAGTGAGGTTCCTAAGTGCAGCTAGAGTTTAATCCAGTGCTGCTCCAGCTAGCCAAATAGTTCTGTTTAAAAACACTTTCAATGCATATAAAGTCACAGTCATGACATGGGCTCTCCTGACTCCCAGTGTACTAGACACAATGATAGCCTTTCTGATCTCTAGGGATTTTACTGAGAAAAGCTCAGTAGTAAACTTCAATAAGCAGAGTGAATAAGCAGAGGTTATTCTGTCCCTTTGGGAAACTTTGCTTTCAAGCACTGCATCTCAGCTGAGGAGCAGAGAGCACCATTTTCGGCTCCACAGGGTGGTGCACAAACAGTTATCTTATTTCTACTACTGAATGGGGAGGTCTAAAGGCACACATGCCTCCTATCACTGAACTGGTTAGAAGCTCATGTTCTGAGTTCTCAAGGGACTTGGCTGGGCAACCGCTATTACAAAATAAGTTGCTGAAGCACAGGACTCCACTCACCTTTCCTTCCTGAATTACCCTGGCTTGATGGCTTATCAGTTACAGAACCTAAAGGAGAGGAAAAAAAGAAAAGACATCTATTTAGATGCTGCACAACCACACATAAATACAGTGAATATCTCAACCCACCAAGTGATTTACTTGCCAACAGCACAGTTTAGGACTGAGAGAACTTGTGACTTCAACTAACTGGGATGGCATAAGGAAATTTTATGCATTAAGTTGTTAAATCAGGATAAACAAGAAATCTTTAGTAGCTTGACTTGAAAGAGCTCAGAGCAGTGTGCTAGGAAGAAACCTGGAATAAATCCAAGGGCAAGAAGCAAAGATCAATGAGTCACTTCTTTCGCTTACAAATGTCTGGAAGAACAAATCAAAAACAGGTGGAAAGAGTGTGCAGAGAACGTGAGGGGTAGTATTCTAAAGGAAAGGGATTAAATTTGACAGTTTGCAGAAAATGCATTTCAACTAGCGCTTGAACATCCCCCAGCTGTTTGAAAAGATGTACGAATGAGATCCAGCATGTACTTGAACAGAATACATCTTGGCTTTTTTAACATAATTTAGATCTTAACATAATATGTGGTTCTACACTTGTTTCTGCAGTTTGCTTTAAGTGTTTCACACAGTTTGCCACTAAAACTTCAACTGACAGTGAAAGTATTTTGGAAAAAAAAATCCATTAACAAAGTGTATGAAAATGTACTACCGTTTTGTTGGGTTTTTTAAACAGCATTATTCCCAGGAAACTGATTCTTCACGCACCATTACTAAACTGTTCCGGTGATTACTTATCCTTTAGGAAACATGGATCAAAAGCCAGCTCCAAAGGAGGCAGCTCTGACAGGCCCAATAGTCTGGTCTATACAAATTGTAAATGTAAGCTTTCTTGCCTAGGCATTTTCACTTGCAGATCAGTTCACCACAGATCTACAGCTGAAGTACAAGTAGAAACCATATACCCAGTGCTAGTCAATATAGGTTCAACTTCTGTGTGTCCTTCAATAAGCCATGACTACTTTCCTGGTAACACAATTTTATAAATGGCTCAAGACTAAATGAACAGATCAGCAAAACTCAAACACACCCTACTAAAACTATATACTGGGAATGGTGGAAGAAAGTCATATTTCAAGGTTTAAGACAACTTACTATAACATTCCACCTTACATAAAATCAGGGTACTTAATCTTATTTTCTTTCCTAGGACCTGTGAAACATCAAGCATCCCCTCAAGTTACATTGACTCACTGCTTCCCAGACAGTTTTCCCACTCAAATCTAACTCTCATGCAAGCCACTATGTTTGCTTGTCTTGCCACGGATCGTCCTATAGCCAAGAGGGCACTGAATAACATCAGAAGAATTTAAAAAGAAACAAGAAGTTTGACTGCTGGTGTGTCCATATCTAAAGGGCAAACACTTCAGGGCCATACAAAAATCTAGAGCCCAACCTCATCTAATTTGAGCCATGGGCTGCTGTACTGAATGGTGGGGATAGAAAAAACATAGCTATGTTTCAGGTACAGAAAATGACTGATTTGAGCCCAGTAAACCATAGTGCAAAAGAGCAGTTTCAGGCTGAGAGCCCAGAAGTACGTCACTTAATAAACCCATGAGTAATAGTCTAGCTCTGGATCTCCCTGCTGTGAACTCCGGTGCAAGCCCAGTGCCATCCAGCCCCATAATACAAACATTACAATTCTGGAACCGAGCAACATGATCAGAAGACCCAAATCCATCACAACAGCAGGACCCCAGATTTGAGGGCCAGTAGTCAACAACTATCTTTTTTTTACAGAACCACCTTATCAAGCTTAACTGAAGTCACTCTACAGGCAAAATGATTCCATGGCCCACTCAATATAGATCAAGAACCACTTCTTTAAAATACAACTCATGGAAAAACATTATCCCATCTGTTACGGGAATTTCTAGATTTGGCATACACAGCAGCACTGCAACTCTTGCCTGGGCTACCACTGTCTGTTGCCTTAGTATTTTTTCTCAGCTTCGCAGGAGTGTCTGCACCTTAAGTGCAGGGCAGACGTGCCACAGCTTAAGGTCCCTTGCTGCTTCCAAATGCCAGCAAGCTCAAGGGAGATGCAAGCACACACAGCAACACAAGCATAACTGCAGTGGTAAATTGGGTAAACTAGCCAAGTCATCTGAAAAGATTAAGCGCTCTGAACAGGACGCATTCTCCTCAACCCCCCTTCAGTTATCAAATTAGTATTTGTTGAAGACACCCTCACAATACCTGAACACACAGGAGTTTTGTTCTGTACAGAAGAGCCACTAATAGGCTTGCCATCAGGTGTCACACACCAGCAGTATCCAGTGTAGGTATGGCACTGCACCTGTTTGATAAAAGAGAGTGGGTATTTAATTTCTCACACTATCATCCACAACTGTCCCAACCCAGGCACATTACACATGCATCAGAGTGAGAAGATCACACAGAAGAGTATCTTCAACATTGTTCTTTTCTTTCTCCCCTCACCTCCTTCCCCAAAGTAAGACTATTTTTCCTATTCCAACTCCTTTAGCTGCAAATCAGAAGGCAAAATTAGTTATAAGTAGTCAGCTAAAAACACTTCAGTCTGGCAATGCAGCAGTTGTGTCTCAGCTTATTACACACTCCACTAAATCCCATTTACTATTTACTATTAAATACTTGTCCCACTGCACTCAAGCTGGGATGTGGAAAGGCCACCCGGGCCCAATTCCACAGACACTGCTTCAGAATAGCATCTGTAGGTGTTTTGAGAGCATTTTGTTCAGTAAACATGGCAGGAAAAACAAAACAATGACTTGTTAATAAGCCTTCTCCAGAGACAGCTCTTTCTCGTTACTACGTCTTGTTACTACCCTTCTAGTAGAAGTAAGATCAGGTCTTTACTTTAAATTTTTCCAATGATCCTAGGTTTGCAGGTTTGTTTCAAAATGCCATTTAAATCTTCTACATGAAAGTCTAGCTCAGTCTAATCATACTCCCACAGTAGCTAATTTTTTTAATACTATTATGATCAGAATTGTAACTGAGTAGAAGTGACACCTGTTTACTGCACAGATCTATCCTTCAGTTATTGAGTTCACTTGGCTCTATCAAAATACATCTTAGAAAATGCTTAACTTATTTTGGCTCTCAACCTTCTACAATTACGCACTGAGTCAGAGAAGCACATCATCAATTTTATATGTAAAATGAACTTGATTGCTAACCAACCTGCAGCTACAGAATGCTCATTACTGCTGGAAAGGCACATGACAGAATTTGATTGCTCAAATTAACATACACCTGTCCAACAGTTGACCAGTTTAAGTTATATAATAGGGAATCAAGAGACATAAAACCTGCAAATCACAAGGTCTTCCAACAGATTCCTCATTAACAGCTGCACTTTCAAAAATCAAACTGCAGTTTAGAGTCCTGCAAGCACCTAAATAGGACACCATTCCTATTTTTCAGGGGGGTGAGATATACCATCTCGACTGTGCCTCAACTGGAGGATGAAGAGCATAAAGGACAAACCCAAAAAAAATTGCTTGCCACCATTGCTCAAATTAAGAGTGCAACAGCAGCCCCTCAACTACCCCTCTGCCATTAAAATGTGTGAAATCAAACAGCAGCTAACACTAGCCACTGGCCACATGAATAAACACCTGCTCTTATCACATTCATTACAATATGAAAACACTAAAAGCAGAGTTACTGGCAGATGACTCTGCTTCTTAAATTCCCGAGGGAAAATGACACTGTTTGGATTTCTTCAGTATCTTGCTGGCAATGCCAGAATCAGATTATCAAGCAGTCCAAAGTTTCTCAACAAGCAAGCAGCAGCATCCCTTTGACAAAGGAGTATCAAGATAAAACACAAATAGGAGAGAAATTGCATGCACATGTATGACAGAACAGGGACAAACTAGTAATTCTGAAATGGCTGAAACCACTCTCTACAGAGTTACCAAAACAAGAACTTTGCTGCCAAGGGCTGGAGAACACCCTGGACAAGCACTGGGCTGAGCACAGGAACAGCATTCTGTTGCTGTTCAGACAAACACTTTGGTAACTGATTCCTTTCCTATTGCAGATCAGACACATTTCCTAGTTCCTTCCACAGTGGAGGGCAGAGGGGCGAAAGGAAGTAAAATGTTCCTCCTACATTCAAGGCGATACTTCTATAAGAGAAGAAAAAATATACAGTTTTTGAATGGCCCTGCTGAAGGTGAGGACAAGCAGCAGAGCCTCATGCTGTGACCACAGGCAGTAGCAAGGCACCAAACCCCAGCTGAACCCAGTTGCTCCTTATCAAAACTGTAAAAACAGCTAAATAAATTGTTCCAAGTCAGTAGGTCTTCAAGTCTGACCCACAGGGCAGAAGCCTTAGTATCACACCACAGTTCTTCAATGAAGCCTTTAATTTGTTCAAGCCATTGAGGATTCTTCCTGGACTTTAGTAAAGCCTTTGATACAGTTTGTCACAGCATTCTGCTACAGAAACTGCCAGCCTCTGGACTCGACAGGCACACACTCTCCTGGGTTGAAAACTGGCTGGATGGCCAGGCCCAGAGAGTGGTGGTAAATGGAGTTTACTCCAGCTGGAGGCCAGTGACAAGTGGGGTTCCCCAGGGCTCAGTGCTGGGTCCAGCCCTGTTCAATGTCTTCATCAATGACCTGGATGAAGGCATTGAGTGCTCCCTTAGCAAGTTGGCAGACAACACTAAGCTGGGTGGAAGTGTCAATCTGCTGGAGGGTAGGGAGGCTCTGCAAAGGGATCTGAACAGGCTGGACCACTGGACTGAGTCTAACAGCATGAGTCTAACAGCATGAGGTTTAACACCCGGCCAAATGCCGGGTCCTGCACTTGGGGCACAACAACCCTATGCAGAGCTACAGACTGGGAGAAGTCTGTCTAGAAAGCNTTGTTTAGCCTGGAGAAGAGGAGGCTGAGAGGAGACCTCATTGCTCTCTACAAATACCTGAAAGGAGGTTGTAGAGAGGAGGGAGCTGGCCTCTTCTCCCAGGTGTCAGGGGACAGGACGAGGGGGAATGGCCTCAAGCTCCACCAGGGGAGATTTAGGCTAGAGATTAGGAGGAAGTTTTTTACGGAAAGGGTCATTAGGCATTGGAATAGGCTGCCATGGGAGGTGTTTAAGGCACGGGTAGACGAGGTCCTGAGGGACATGGTTTAGTGTTTGATGGGAATGGTTGGACTCGATGATCCGACGGATCTCTTCCAACCTGGTGATTCTATGATTCAGAAAGTCCTCTGAACCCAAGCTAGGGCTGCACATTCAGCACACCGGGCTGATAGCCATTCATCCTAATTCTAAGTAATGATGCCTCTGTTCTGGTTTAAATGACTTGCTGTACTGCTTAGAGCCTGGATCTTGTCATACATTCTCCTAGATCAGGAGTCAGCTGACTCTTGTCACAAACCCACTTTACCTTTACAGTCAATTTTAGGGAGCTATGAATCAGTCCACATCTTAAGTTTGAGCTTCTTTGGGATCTTAAGTTTGAGTTTCTTTGGGACTACAGTCCCTTAAATCATTCTAGTCACATTTTCTGTTCCTTGCTCACATTTAATTCTTCCCAAACAATATTCTGTAGATAAATATTCCCACCAGAGCTTTGCACAGCAACCACCTCTCCAAATCTATGCACTATTTGAGAAATTCTTGCTCCACAGGAATTTCACTATTCATATAACCACGGAAAGAGGTGATTTATAACAAAAGAAGCTTACCCATGACCAAGGGTATTCCCAACATGCACTCTGGCATAGATACCATTTCAAGCTCTGAAAAGGGATCTTCAAGACAAGCTTTCTGCTTCTGACCGTTTAAGGTTAAGAACAATCTTACATTGTCACTTTTCTTAAGGATATCCACTCCTACTTTAAGAACCTAATCCTCCGGTCTCTTGACTGGTGGTACGTTGAAGAAATCATGTATATAACCGAAGTTGCTATCTCCTTACCCATCCATGGGTTATCTTTAGCTCAACATATAAACAAGAAATAATGAGAGCAGCAGGAAGAAACTGAGTATATAAGTAGCAGATAAATCTGCAGAGCAGGATTCAGAGAGCTCCAGCTACCATCTTTTATAGAAGGGATGCCTTTAAAAAAGCCAGAACCTTCTACTAATTAAAACCCAGATTCTTTATGAAGAATGAGTTTCGTTAATCTAGCAAGACAGACTGTGTTCTTTCCTTCTGAAAGGAGAGGTTAAGTCCTTGAGAGCTTAGTACTGCTAGAGTATGAGCACTGAATAATGGAATAATAGACAGCATCCAGGGAATGCAAGACATGTCTACACAGTGCCCTGCAGCATCATGCTGCATTAAGGAATGAGTTTGTAATTCTGCCCAACATCATGCTATGCTAGCCAATGCAGAAAAAGACTTGTGAGGCCACACTGAAGGCTAGGGTTCCCCACTTTAGGAAGATGTCTGTGTGATTTAGGAGAATGCAAGACTTTGTACACACATTAGCATAGAACAAAAAGAAAGTATCGCTACAGACCAACATACAAATCACATTTTCCAAAGAGACTTGTATTAGCAGATGTGGAAATGCTCTGGAAGCTACCTGATAAAGGAAAAGTGCACTGAGAAAGTCAGCCTAGTCAGTGATCCCCTCATAAAACAACAGGTTTAACTCATGTACTCACTTTAAGAGATACCCAAGTGCTGCATCATAACTGTACCAGCAGTTGCATTTTTGAGAGCCCTATAGTCAAAGAAGCTCCCAAGGAGACTCGCTCTCAGTCACTTGTATGCAAACTTGCAAGGACAAAAAAATACAGCTACACAGTGTAAGGTGGCAGCAAATAGCAAGACACACCACAAATCCCCACAGGACTACACCCCCAATGCAGGGTTAACATTATTCATTTTCATATTAATCTGTCTGAAATTAATCTTATTTAAAACCTCAGCAACCTTTTCTAAAAAACTGCTTGGGGGAAAACTACGAAGAATGCAAGTCACTCTCAACCCATGGCAACAAGCTCAATGGCACTAGGCAGCAAAAGAAAGTGTACAGATTAGCCAGTAGAGTCTGTTGTTTACGAAGCACAGATCACAGCAGGTTAAGTGCAGCATGGAAAGGGAATGGCATTTATGCAAAATGCAGCATAACAGCAAAAAGGAGAGAGAAAGTATTTGGAACAGAAACTAGTTTTAGTCATGTCCAATTTTGCACAATGGTACGTGACCTCAGTTAAACTATTAATCAAATTACTCATGTAAAAAAACATAAAATATTCTTATGTTGTGAATAACTCAAATTTTATCTAGTTGCTTATATTACTGTGGGCTAAACGCAGAGAGCTTTTGTTACAGGAAGTAATATTCCCCATGCAGCCTGAAACAGAGAAATAGCAATTCCAGAGCAATTTATCAGGTCTACTCTCATTTACAGGCATGTCATCAAGCCTACAATGCTGCCACCTCTTTCATGCTGCAAATCCATGCCACAGTTTTAGATGCAGAAGCTGTGCTAAAAAGGGATTTGATAAGATCTCTGCAATACACAAACGCCCAGAATAAGGGAAACAGCAGACATGGTGCACAAACAGTTATGAAAACCAGTGCATTAACAGGTGGCTGCTCCTTTTCATGCAGTACACAAACCATTGTAACTAGCCAAGTCTAGGAAAACTGGCCATCCAAGCCATAGAATTGGTGGCAACACTTCTTTTCAGTTTAGACTTTACAGACAATGAAATAGGACAGATTATACAAGTGTTTAAGACACACAGGATGTCTCTCTAAGGTAAGGTTTAAATGCAAGCAGAAGCAAAGTCTTTGCCTTCAAGCCTTCCTCCCTTCACTCTTGTAACCACATTTAACTCTTGGGTCTCTGGGCCCTACAGGAAAGAGTAGGAGTAGATAAGGCTAGTTTGGTCTCCCCTCTGCAGCCCCTGCCCAATGTTGCACATGCTGCCAGTCACAGAACATAGAGTAGCTACATTCCCTTCACCACCCTACATCCCCCATCCATTTGCAGTGGATCCAGTCCAAAATTCAGTTTTGCACTGCATGCAGTTTTAGCAGCTTGAAAGGACAGACTCAAGATACTTTCAGAGGAACAGCCACTTACTGCTGCTTTCAGTATTTACCCATTGTGACTGTAATTTAGTTTCTAATCAAGAGGATGATGATAAACCACAAAAGCAGCAGTTCAAGTGGTTAAGATCAAGCAAGTTGTGTGAACTACATTTACCACTACCAAACACAGCTCCCAGAGCTTCACTGTTCATGTTTTTCACCCCTGCAAAACTATCAAGGTTTTCCAACAACTAATTAAAAAAATCCCAGATCTTTTCCACTCAGGTGGTGAGGACAATGATGGCCCTGAACACCTGTGTGCACATCTACCAAAAAAAAACAAAAAAACAAACCAAACTGACCTGAGCTCAATATTTGAAAACAAGTCATTCACATCCTGACTGCTGTAACAATTAAGATATTAAAATATACTAAGTAGATGCATGTATCTTTGTTTCCCCTTTGATCAGAATTTTTCTTCTGCCCAAAATATCCCACCAGTAACAGTTACACAGAAGTCAGAAGTTGTTGAAAAAGTTTCCCTAGCCAGCTCTACATCCAGAGTGTACACTGAAACATATGCATCTGCTTACGTTCTTGTTGGGATAGGAATTCAAGGCTGAAGAGTATAGTGGGTATTTCTCCTTGAAACTTCGCAGAATGGTGCTGCTCAGTTCTGGATTTTTGAGTTTGGATGGAGCAACTCTCCAGGTACTGAATCAGAAAAAAAATTAATAATGGTTCAGAGCTGATTTCAACAAGACCTCAGGGATTTCAAGAACTGGCCTACAGAGCTTCCACACAGAGAGAGAACCTCAGGGTGCCAATTCTGTGCTGAAGAGATGCAATATCCAAGCCACCTTTTTCATGAGTTGCTGGAAGAAAAAACTGTTAAGAATGTTCACGAAAAAAAAGAAAATCGAAGTTTAATTAACTTGCACCAGGAGCTAAAGAAAATATTTGTCTCAAATGCGAGTTAAAACCAGCTAGCTTCCTTGGACATTGCTTTTCATTCACACCTTATCCAGGGACAATGACCTTAAATGCTGCAATATAAATAATGAAGCTGGTTCCTGAGGTATGTAGAACATGGAGTATTTTTATTACCCAAGGAATGATACGAATTTCAGTTAATTCTACCTACAAAGGGATCAGAGGCTTCCTCCATCATGCCAGGTAAAACAAAAGCATTTTAGTGTTCACAGATAGCACAGAGCAGATGAAGAATGTGAAATATGGCTCGGCTGCCAACTGAAAACACACAGGTTTTGTAAGCAGTTTCACATTGCACCTCCACTGGCAACACATGCTGGTCATGGAATGTGAAGGAAAGAGGCCCAGCAACTGCTCCAAAATCCAGACATAGGTACCAACTTTCCAAACAAAACTGTCTGAAACAAAGCTTTATCAACTGCACTCTCAATCCAGCTTGTTAGGAGAAAAACATAACCTGCGATCCCTTCTTTACTCTCCAAAAGGTTCATGGACAACTGACAGACGTTGTAAAATCAGCTTTACTTCACCCTTTTTTTTTTTTAAATAAAGTTTAACATGGAACACTGTTGGCCCACTGTGCTAGGTTTTATAAGTATTCCCCTCCAGTGCCAACATAACCTGAGTAGCTCTACACAAAATCATACTTCCAACAATTGCATGTAGTTAGAATGCAAGAAACTACAGCCACCTTATCCCACCCCCACCTTCCCAAAATGGTCAGTTGTACATAAATATGATGTTGCTCCAAAGAAGCATGCAAAGTTGGCAGGATAGATAAAGCTTTTTCCACTTTACCATTAAAATAAAACAAAACCAAAAACACTGCCACACACCAAATAATGAGAGGGTAAAGCTGAGGGGAGGGCGAATAAACCATTTTGGTGGGTTATCGCAAAAAAAAAAAAATCTTTCCTCTCCTCTTCCCTCAGGCATCACAGTGTTTGAACAAACCCCAAAGCTTTGCCTTTCTCATCTTCTTGAGACCAATATTGATTGTATTTTAGATTTTTTTTACCTTCAAAGGATGCTGTAAACAACTAATGAATCCCAAAATGAGAGACACAAGATCTATAGAGTAGTGCTAGATGTAGGGAAGTTAAAGCAAAAAAAAGTTGCATGATTTACCCAAGTTCAAAGTAGAGGTCATCAGGGTTACGGGATTTTGGCTTTTGAGGTAAATACTAAGCTGAGCAGACAGCACAACCCTCCTCCTCCCAGGTAGGGAATGGCACATGAGCCACTTTTAACAATTAGTTCAGTTAGCACTGGGACACTACTCAGTATGCTAGTGGTAACAGAATAAAGTATCACTCTTCATTTCTATCTGGTCTCTGCAAACTATTCACAAACTACTCTTCCTCTTCATCTCCTTCATGAGAGCTTTCTTTTTGTCATAAACACTTCTTTGGAGTTCTGTTGGACCTCTCCCAGTCCAACTGCTTCTGAAGGATGCTCAGTGACCAGGACTGACTATTCATTTTTTACAGAAATTAAAGGCCAAATCATAACCCTCTTCTGCTACCCCTGTCAAAGGTCAAAGCTTATTGCTTCTCAAGAGAAGCAACATTAGGAAACAGTCTGCAATATCAGCACATCATTTAGTTCCAGCAAGTGAACAGTGAAGAATCAAAAATCCAAACAAAGCTGTCGTCACCCCTCTGCCAGACCTTCAAACAAGAACAGGACATAGAACAGGAAACCAGGAGTCTGCCACTAACAATTACTTTGTAGAGGGAAAAGAATAAACCACGCTTTTGCTGGGATAGATGAAGCACAGGTAACTGCAAAAGCAGTGTGGTCCACTCTGTTCTGTGTGAGCCACAGCTCTTTGCAGCTCTTCTTCAGGGAAAAATTGACCTCCCCTGCAAGCCATTTTTGTTTCTGTGCTATACTAGGAGGTAGGTGCCATTACATTTGCATATGTCTTTTGATGTATGGTGACTGAATCAAAGCTTCCAGTTGGTTGAACAAGCTTTCAATGCTTTCACTTAACTGAGTCAGAGTGTGCACCTGTGCTGCTACCATCACATGGCTTGTGCCTTAATACTAAACCTCCTGTAGCCATCAGGAGCCTGGCAGAAGGAAGCCAATAGAAATTTTACCTGCGTGAATGATCCATCCTCATTGCATTCTGGGATGAAGACTGCTTCCTGGGGTTTCTTTGCTTGTTCCAGTGCTTGAGCTCTTTCTAATCGACACTTGCTTTGACCAGCATCTACAAAGAAAAATCCAAAACCCGCTTAGATTGCAAACGTTATTTGACATCTTCAAAACCTACACAAGATGCACCACACAGCTTCATGGGGAAAAAAAACCCAAACAAATAAAAGGCATCAAGGAGCATTACCTGCACATTAACAAGGCACCTATGGAGTTAGCACTCATGATCCCAAGGACAAATCAAACTACAAGCCAGTTAATGAAGAGCTTCCTAATTTTGTTAGGCAATAGTTTTGATAGTCAGCCAAAGCATTTGATAGCTTTTTCCAAGAAATACTGGAGCAGTGTCCATGCAGTGAAAAGCCTTTCCAGAGGGAGCTGTGTTTGTGTTAATATTAACAGCCTGAAACCGGATGGCTGAGCATTAGCCAAGTAATTAAGGTCCAGAAGTGAGGAATGTGGAAGAAGGGATGGTCCAAGCAAAGCTGCTTCTCTGAGCAACTCTGCTTTTACAGTGCAAAAATAACCAGCCACCCATCCAAACTTCTACCTTTGCTTAGTTCGGATAAGGTAGATGTGCCATTGCCTGTGCTTTCCTAAAAGCCAGCTTCTACCTCTACTCCCAGTGCCTACAGCCAGGTATTCATTACATTTCCTCCTATCAGTTACCCACTTTGCTGCAAAGAAGAAACTGCAAGCAGAGCTTGAAGGGGTTAAGATCTCAGCTCTGTACTTACTTCAGATGAGGGCAGCATGCAGCATGACCTTAAATCCTTCCAGGTCTAGCTCACTGTTACAGAGCATAGACCCAGATAAGCCTAACACTGATGACTGATAGGTCAAAGAGGAGAGGTTCTGCCCTGCAGACACACGGATTGACTCAGTGTTTACATTTTAAAATACGTCTAACAGTACTGCTGTTCATTCTGGAAAAAAGAAGGAAAACAACAAACATCTGTTTCCATGGGACTGACACAGGGACTAGCACCATCTTCCTTTTTCTACTAATACAATGACTAAATGATTTTCAGTGCAGAAACTGCTAAATCTGATCAGAATCTTTCAGTAGCGCCATAGGGAATGACTGAGATTTAATCTCCATTCTACAAGGCACAGAAATGACATTGGTTAAGAGAAAAAAACACTGGATGCCTAAAGACCCCATATGTTGCTTTACAGATCACAAGCTTCATGAACAGACTAACTAATGCCAGCACTCAATCAGAAAGCCAGTCTGGGTTCTCAGAAGTACTGTATTCACATTGCATAGACACAGAAGCAATTTCCATCTGACCACATCTAGATACAGAAACCAATGACAATTGTAAACAGTTTTTATAAAGACAAAAGTCCAAAAGTTTTCAAGCAGAGTGCTTTATTTACAGAACTGATGACTCAAGAGACTGTTTCTGGTTTGCCAACACAGTTTCATTTTAAAGACATCACATTACTGCCCTAGAAGGACTTCACAAATCTTCTGAAATTACAGAAATCAAACCCTTCTCTTGGAAAAAGTAATTATTCATAGAAATAGTACTCAACACAGGTACCTGTAGCTTATAGGCACTGGGTTACAAAGCAAGAGTGCGTATATCAACTCTGCCATTGACCCACTAAGTGACTACCAGTTGTTCATCTCACCTCCCCAAGACCTTGTGTCCTTTCTGATCCCATGTTACTCTCCTCTTTAGGCTGTAATTTGTTTGTGGCATGTTTGCATAATACCCTTAGTGCACAGAGCTTTGATCTCAGGTGACCTATTACAAGCTTGTATAAAGGATAAGATCGTTACTCACAGAATAAGACAACTTTCCTCAATAAAACTCACGCTGAATTTTGAAAAGCAGCATTTACTTTCCTCATTAGCCATGATAAATTGGAATTTTGTATTTTCCCCTCTGCTCGCCAAAGTGACCTTGTTTGCATACCTACTGGAGGACAGCCTCACCAGTAGTACTCATTCTTTCAGCTCAAGAGAAAGTCTCAGTTAACTGCATTACCAGTACATCTAACTATCACCGCCAGATCTCCTGTTCAAGCTTAACAGTCTAGTCATGCTTAACATAACAGAAGACAATATTACAAATCCAGATGGTGTGGCTGCACTCTGTTCTATACCTAGGTGTCTGACTAAAAAACACCTTCAAGTTCTGCTTCACAGAACACAATTACGTAGCAAAAAAATCAGACCTGCACATACAAGGAAAGCAAAGAGTTGAGAATCTTTAGGTGACCATCAAAGCATAGAATCACAAATGAAAGGATGTTTTCTAGCCTCTCCATCTGATGATACAGGACTGCAGGCACACATGTATGGTTCATCTGCTGAACATAAAACAGAAGCATAAAGCATTTCCACCTAACACCTACTTTAGACCTGGCACATTCACAACTACATGAGTGAAACTGGATGTTTCACCACATATAGCTGGTAGGAACAAACATTTTGTGCTATCCCTTGTAGCGCACATATACTAGGAGATCAGGCAGAAGGGAGACTAACTCCAACCTTTGTCCAATTTATCTAATGAGCAAGCATGTACACAATCAAATCTTCAGTACAAGAATATAATGTAAATGTTACTGCTAAGGTGACAGTGTTCCTCCTGGAAATTTTAACTGGCCTTTATAGACTGAAATCCCTGTTCCACCCAGTCATCCACACTGCAGCATACCACCACTACACCACAGTGTTTAAGAGCTCATCATTGTTGCAGCATCCCCTTTTGCAATTCAACCCTTGGCTCAAGTGATCTCTCTTCACAAACTGCTGCTGAAGTGTAGAGAAAAGAATTTTTCTCCTGTTCATGAACATTCAGCCCTGATCACTTCTCCTTTTACAGCCTTGACTTTGGAACAACCACCTATATACTATGCTGGTCGGAGAGCTGTGTGCATACTGCTATCTTTTCTGTCCATCATTCTACAAATCAGTTCCAGTAAAAAAAGTGACTTAATATCAACATTTACCAGGTTGTTTTTAAAAGGACTGTCAAATCCTTCTCTTCCTCACTCCATAGATTAATATTTTTATAGTGTTTGCATCAACATGTGATTTTAGCAGGATGACTTCATCTTGCTATTTTTGCTTTGAAAATCAGAAAATGTAAAATATTACATAAGTGCCAAATGTGAAAAAGTAGCTAACAAATAGCTCACTCCAAATAAGATGTATTACAAATTTCACTAAAGCCTAATGTTGTGATGTAGATTTATATATCCTATTCTGCATTTTGATTGTTCACCTGACTGCTTCAGCACTTTTTTCTTCCTTCTTAAAATAAGTTCTGTAAGGTATCAAACACCAAGCTTATAAAACAAAGTGGCATTAATGCATTCCAGCTTCATGGTCCAGACAATAAATAGGACTTTCTCCCCTCTCTTACATAAGATGAAAAACCTAAACCAGGATGACTTTTTTAAAAAGGAGTTGTTAAATAATGTGACTTTAAATATCTTAAAATTTAGAACAGTTTTACTGCAGCTCAGAAAGCTGCCTTTCAAAGAAAAAAAATCATTCTCAAGTTGGTGGCTGACAACTGCAAGCTATGTTTTTGACATCTGTGGCCTAATCTGCACAATGCAGGTGCACATAATTTGGGATTTTGCAATGAAGTTGGCTAGTTACCATGGTTGATCTTATCCATGAACAGTATATTCAAATAAGACCACTGTGTCCCTCCTAATATACACACACCGCACTCTTGAATGGGCCCCAAGAATTCCAGAACCCTCTCTTCAACAGAGAGAGGCAATTTTGACACCACACAACATCATGGTATAAAGACTCAAGCTATCCTAATAATACAAAGAAAACAATCTCCCGCCATGCATAACACTAGCAATAAATCTATACAATGCAACCACAAAAAATAGCTATTTAATTTTAATTCTACTTTGCTTTTATCAAAAGCTCAAAGGGCAAAACTTGATCCAAGCAGCTTATGAGCTATTTCTAGTTCCCTTAGGTATCTGCCTCATATACAGGCCAGGTCCACACCATGCATGACACTGAAGTCAGCAGATTCATACCCATTTACTCCAGGCAACTATCTGTGTCTTTGCATAAAACACGCAAAAATGGAATCTGAGAAAACTACAAAAACATGCCCATCTGTCCCACAGGCTGTCAATCATTCTCCAATCACCCCATTGTTTTCCATTTCATTCCTGACAAGTCCTCCCCCTCCAACTTCTTTCTTTTCATGCTGATGTGCTTGGTCCTGCTTTGATATCCACATATCATTTCTACTTCAGTTCCCTAAACTCTTTGGGGCATACCTAAACACACATCTAAATTTGGAAAATTATTAAAAGTGTCGTTTCAGATTTTATTTAGTAACTGCTGCCAAGGAGAAACCTACTTTATCCTCCCTTGACTAGGAATAAGAAAGTTCAAAGACGACACATATGTAGCTTGCAAGTGGACTAAGCAAAAGAAGAGTGGCTTCAAAAAAATCACCTCCTGACCAAAGAGAACAATAGCTAGAGGCAAAAGATTACCTTCAAACAACCCATCACTAGTGAGAAGGAAACCTTCCTTTCCAGCACATTACTCGGTTTATCCAGATGTCCCAGGAGATGGGCTGAAGACCCCTGTTACATTTCCCACCAGTAACTTACAGGTAGGCTCATTCTACATCGTGACTTGTGACCTAAGAAAAAGCTCTATACCAACAGACTTTCAAAAGCAACCATTACAGATCTAAAGGGAAGTTTTTAAAACCCTCTTACCCCTTTAAATCAAATGGTCCAATCAAGTTCCTAGAAAAAAAACCAGTTAACATAGAATTTTAATGGATTTTAAGCCACATATATCCAATATACCCTAACAATCACTGCATAATCTTGACAGCTTTCCAGCACTCAACAACAAAAACTTGTCCTTCAAGACCGCAAGTTTTGAGGCACAATTCTTATTTGACATCAGATCTTAAAATGCCTGCTGACAGAAGATTCAGGTAGGAGTGCTTGGCTGTGTATTTTATGCACAACTATGCCATCTAGAACTATTCCCTGGAATCTCAATTAGGCTCCATTTGTCATGGATGCCGTAGTTTGATCATTTTAAGCTACTCCTGACTTTTAACCCTTTGTGTAAGGGTTCTGAGGGAGTTCAGATTATTTAGCACTGTAGGAATTTCATTGAAAAGTACATGAGGAAGCTAGCAAGGAGCAAGAGCTCAGTAAGTTAGAGTTCCCAAGGTGCTGCCAAGTTTTCATCTTTAAAGGTCTTTAGCATTTTGAGAGAGAGCAGAGGTAAGCTGAATAAAAAGGTTCTGTTCTCACTATGGAAACCATTCTGCTTGCCTTGGCACAAGCACAGTTCAAGTTATCGACATATGAAACTGGAAACCAATGGTAACCTGAGGAGCAGAACTATGCTTTGCTGTCTACAATACACCTTTCCTACTTTTAGTTACCTGGGTGTTTCCCTACTCAGAAAGGAAGCACAAGTAAAAATCCTCATTTCATAAGGATAAGTTCTTGAATATATTATCTAACACAATTGCATATGACAGGGCTCAAGGGTCCATGGGAACCCTTCCAGTTCTACAGCAGTTCCACTGTAGGGCATCTCTGTCATTCAGAAAGAAAGCTGTTCAGGGTAAACCCAGTGCCCTACTGCAGCAGTAGAAGGTGCTCAAACACTGCTGGTGAAACCTTCCTTTTTGCAAATATAAGATACAGGTGTGGCCAACTGCCTATAGTAATTCCAACTGATTTTTATAACAGTAGAAAAGCTTCCATAAACAAAAGTCAGGTTTAAATATATGCCTATTTATCCTTCCACAGGGATTTTTATGAGTTTCTCCTGTCACTTTAGCAATTGGTTAAAACCATCTGTGCCATCTGCCCTCTGAGTCAATTGCGCGGTCAGGAAAGGCACTCAACTTGATTTTTCACTTGACTGCAGAAGCAAACCATTTGTGTGAAAATACCCCAATATTCCTTAAAGTTGCAACTTCATCTTTAGATAATGCTGAAGAAGTGCTGAACCGAGAGAGTAGTATCATCACTTTTAAGTAGTTATAGAGCAGCAGACAGGAAAAAAAAAAAAGAGGTCATGTAAAAGCTTGCATGTATTGTCTTCTTAATTAGCTTGGCATAGACAGGTTGTGTATGTCTGAAAAGGGACATCTAATATGCACCACATATTAATCCCCATTCCACATTTCTATCACTCAAAAGGTATTTCAGTTCCGCACAGGTAGTAAGGAAGATTTCTTCATTCAGTACTTGATTTTGCATTTCCACGGGACCAGCTCCTTTTGCTTTACAGATGCATATTACACCCCTTTTTCAGTGATGCCTGTGACCTCTTTGTCTTCTTTTGATAATTCAGTTCTTACTCCTGCCACCTAACCTAGACTCTGATACCTACACTCACATCAATGCACAATTTCAATCAGATTACTCACAGACCATGGTACTAAACTTAATGGTCTATGAATCCAGTTTCTTATAAGGTCAGACTCCCATTCCTGACCTCAAAAGCATTTGAAACCCACCTACCTTTGCACCGGCCACGGTGTGTCACGCTCAGACTTGACTCGTGGCATTTGGCTCTCTGGTAGTCACACATTGACTCGTATGTTCTGCCATCAGAGGCACAGAGAGGTTTGGACTGGGACCTGGAGCAATGCAGGTTACACTGAGGGTCTCTGTCACGATCACTTATTAAAAACTGAAAGAAGTGAAAAAAGGAGGGAGAGAGTCAAAAAAACATTGGTTTTGTTTGTTTTCCCAAAACAGAGGACAGTGTATTTTGGTTTTATGACAATAGCAATATGGCCTATAATGCAGCTTAAGCTGACTTTGCCTGAAGGGAACTTAAAATGAAATACACACATCTTTAAAAAAAAAAAAAAAGCCATTTTCATTCTATTTTCTTTAATGGAATGGAAACATTACTCACCCTGCCTCTCCTCTGAAAACATAAGATGTGCAAAGCCAAACACAACCCACACGGGAAGGGCAACACTGAGTCACAACAGCCCAGCTTGCCCAGTGCCCTGCTGCAAACAATATCCAGCACTGGACAATTTTAATCAGAAGTGCAAGAAACTTATCACCAAGGATGAAGGAACCCAAATAACTTATCAAGATCAGCCTTGGTAGCTGAACCACAGATGTGAACAGCTTTCTATCACTAGTTATCTGGGTTTTTTGAAGCATTACTTATGTCATCTGTGGACACTACCTGCAATAGCATACCTGCGCACTCTCAAAGCCACGCTTTGTTCCTTCCTGATGACGTCCTGCTCAACTGGCAACTGCATTCCACACATCCCACAACCTAATTGCACGCTATGTGAAAAGCCATTTCCTTTTAGAAGTTTGAATTTGTCATCTTTCTCAATACATTTTCAAACATTTAGTTCTGATGCAGCCTGTTTTATATAAATGTGGCACTGTTTTCTGGTCAGTCTTCCAATGTGAACAACCCCAGCCTCCCAGTTCCTCACCTAGACATCCTCTATACCAATCACTCCTGTTTCCCTTCTCTGAAGACAGTCTGGTTTCTGCCTTAACTTTCAGAGATGAGGAAACCCACAGTGCACATGGATGAGCCCCCATTTTCTGTCCTCTTGTTGCCTGCAAATCCCAGCACTTGCCAGTAGTTTAATATTGTACCCTCACAATGTACTCTGAGCTGCATATAGGGATACCCAAGTCTCTTTCCCAAGTTCATACTGTCTTCCCAAGGACTCTAACTGCCAGTCCTCTCTCCAGAACCATCAGAATCGTTTCACCAGGACATGATAGTAGCAGCCTTTTCTACTCCCCATGCTACCCTACTTAAAGGACTTACTAACCACTATTATCCAAACCCAACCACCTGCTCACAGGAAGATTTCAGGGAACTCTTGAAACAAGTCTCATGAGGATTAAGCAAAGAAAAGGGAAGTTAAACCTGCCTCGCACTTCCTCTTCCCAAGCTCTCATCTCTTAAACCTCTTGCAAGCCTGGGGGGCACCAGATTTACACTCTAATACACCAACAGCCCAGCTTGCTGTCAAAGCAGTTATGAACTCAGCAGTTTGGAGCTGGCTGGCACGTGGGCACTGACTGACACTCTACCTGCATGCACAGAGCCACAGCTCTCCAAGTGTGTTGATAGCTGGATGCCTTTACAGGGAAGTGTGACTTATTGCCATAATCACCTTGGTGTTACAGTTGCCTACAAAGCTGTCTGCTGTAGGCTTTGAGGTAAAAGCTGTTGAAAAAACATTGCCTGAAGCCTAGTTGGGGTTGGTTTTTTACCACTTCAAGAACATGCATCTCTGAAATTTGGTTTTTTGACATTAAAAAAATTCTTCACCCCCTTTCCTCCCCAGTTAAGTAGATGAAAAATAATTGAGAAGTTGCATACTTTCATATAAAAATATATTAACTCTGTAGTGCTAGATCTTTTGAAGAGCCATGCATTAGTTAAAAAACCCTATTTAAACATGACAGCTGGGAGAAGTAAGCAAGGTCTGCACTTGTTTTAATTTGGGTGGGGCAGTTTCTTCTCAAAATCTCATCTGTCAGGGACCTGCCAAAATTTGTAACAGCACTGAGTTTTTAAAGTGATTTTGTTCCTTTTCTGCCACACTTTCTATAACCTGACAACACCTGTTCCAAGTGCGAAATTGGAAAATTTAAACCTGAAGGCAATTTAAAATGGTTTATAGAGACCTAGACTAGACTATAAAAACACTGTAAAGCTGTACCAGATTTTTGCCTAATTCTTTGTCAGGCGTTGTACATCACAAGTCAGCTTGGAATTGCTTTGGCTACAGTAATATCCTTCTGTAGCCTCTGAGGTGCAAAGATCACCAGAGACTGTAAACATGAATCAGACTGAAGATGCTGAAGCTTCTTTCCAGCGTGTGATGTCAGGGACTCTGAAAGACTCAAGGCTTTTCAGCTGTCTGTATAAACAGCCTTTAAAAGCATAGCTGTCTGATAGCACAGTATGGTGCACATACAGGGATTAAATATTCAGTTAAACACAGAAGCCATTCTGGTTTAGAAGGAATGCACGCATGTGCCATTTATCACAACTTTAAGGGCTTGAACTACTGGCATGAAACTTTTTGCAAATTCCTGGTGTCAGAAGCAGAGTTCCATGGACCAGAAGTGCACCAAAAAAAAGCTAGAATACTGGTTCCATGTTTCAAAACACATTACTTATTGAAAATTCATCTTGCATCACGAAAACTCACCTAAGCCTTCTGCAGCCTATATCAAAATACTTAGTGTAAAGGAGCCTTGCAGGCCAGGAACACCTCTCCTCCCATAAAGAGCAGCTCTAAAGTACAGAAAGTCCTTCTCAGGGCTGAAATAAACAAGCTAAAACTAAGGCTATGGTACAGCTTTCCTCTGGTGCCTCCACGCAGAGTGGTGGGGAAGAACAACTCAGCATTGATTAATTACGAGGGCCTGAGGAAACACGCAGAGCACTCCAATGTCTATGAAGTACTTGCCTACCCAAATTAAGCCAAGAACCACTCCATAAATGAAAAAAAAAAAAAATCAAAGCATTTTTAGCATTTGTAATACGAATTACAGTAAGGAGCCCACACAGCATGTTAGGTGCTTTCCAGACACTGAAGATGCCACACCTGCCTTGCCAAAAAAAGTTTATGGTTTACATAGTTGCACAAGATGGTGCTTGTTTCATTTGGCTAGATTATAATTGTAAAAGTCTGCATTAATTTCCACAAGGATCCAGAATCATGCCTGTCTGATCAGGGTTCTTCTCATGTGATCAGTCAGCATTGCCAGAAATGCATCTCCTTGAGATGTTACTGAAGGCCTTGAAAAACTTCCCTTTTCCATAGGACACTCACTCCACCATATCTCAGAGCCCTCACATTTGCTTGGCAACCCTACCAGCTTTCAGAATGTCTAACGGTGGTTCCTTGTCCTGTTTCTAACTGGTAAGCATCTGGCCACAAGTGATCACCACCACAGACCAGCCAGAGACATTTAACATACTATTTTGAGTGTCCAACCCCTCCTGCCCAGCATGGAGTTTTCCCTCTAGCATTTGGCCTCTCCAAGAATGGCAACTGCCCTCCTTTGCAAGAAGCCCTGGTCACTTGAAGAAAAACACTGTGCAAATGCCAAAATGTGTCTGCCTGTTAGGAGAGAGCAGTTTACCATTTTAACAGCTACAACTACACCTCCCAGTTCTTTATTCTTACTTCTGGCTATTGATCCTCCCCAAATACGATCAAGGCAGTAATATGATTCTCTGGTCCTTTCAAACAAAGGGAAGCACGGCAAGATTCCACCTTTAACAGCAAACACCCTATTATGACCCTTGAAAGTCAAATGAAAGCTTGTACTTCTAACAGCTTCAGGATGCCTGCACAAGCAAAGTCTTTGCAAACATTAGTACAGATGTGAACAGAGCTGTGCTTGGTGCTGTCCACAGAGACATACACCGCAAACACATCTGGACTCAGGGAAAAAATAACCCTGCAGAAACATGTACAGTATCAGCAGATTTCCAAGCTTTCTCTAGAAAACAAGAGGGGAAATTATCTTCACTCTGAGATTTCTCAAAGTTTCTTTGATATCTGTGTTCCCATTTGCTTCAGCTTCCAAGACAAATGAGACTGTGGATGGTTTCACTGGCTTAACCAGCCCTTTCCTCTCCTCCCTTTTCCTCCATGAAAGAAGAACTATAAAAATCAAAATTAAAGAAGAGGAAAACCCATAAAAACCTCCTTAAAAAAAAATCACAAAAAAACCTATCAGGAATAATCTATTTTCCAGGGAAATGCTAAAGTTGACCAGATTGCAAAGGGCATCCCTTAAATGTACGCTTAATACTAAAGCCAAAATAACACCAGTGTTAGGCAACAGTATGCATATTTTCATAGCATTGTTTATATTTAATGGAGCCTGCACAGCTCCTATACTGGTCAGTTTGAGTCCCAGCCCTAAAGAGTTTCTAGTTCAATGAAGCTCTCGGAGCATCTTACGTCAAGCGTTGTATCTGTATAAGGACATAAACCTCCTCCTTTAGCAAATAAATTTACACAGGTTCTTGCAGAAACCACTTCCCAAACTACTTTCTGCTTCTTCAGACTTGAAAAGAAATAGGAAAGAGGTCAAAATGAAGCTAACTTCACCAACAAAGCATATCTGTTCTTTTTCTTCACACCTCAACACCATTGCTGACAAACAACAAACACTGATTAAAGGCTTTTTAATGCCTGTGAAGGAAAGCAGACTCCTTGCAGCTGCACACCAGCTGGGAACACTTGTGTTATTTAGCAGAGAAAGGTCTGACCCCACAAATGAAAATGAGCTTGGTGGTCACTAATTCTATTCACCATCTGGGTACATTATAAGCACAAACAGAACAGCACAGCCCTTTGTGATGGGGATAACAAGAAATGGCCAAGGCATTTCAGGACCAGAGTTATGTGCTTTAGTAGGGCTTCAGGGAAGAGAGAGCAAAGGATACAAGCGACATGAATGTGAGAAAGTGGAAGTCTATTAAGAAATAAATCTACAAGACAAGAGTCCCGAAAAAACAATACAGAGGTACCTCTGCCATTTAGCAGCTTCTCTTCCAATTAGTACTGCAGGCTGCTGCCTAACAAAAGTAAAGAGATTGAGAAAACAGCACATGCTATTACTTACTCATGTTCTGGCAGACTTCAAGTTTCAAGACCCTTAGAATACATCTTCAGAAAAAGTGATCAATCTAGGCATGCTTGCATGGCACAGCTCACCCACCCATTGTCTAAGCATGCACACTGGTCCTAAGTATAAATGAGCAAGCCTTTCCCAGGGACAATTCCCCAGGAAAACCATTCCATTTTATACATTACAGGAGACTATATACTTCTGGAAAATTTTGTTGCTGTTGCAAGGCATCATTTTGTGTTTCCTAGTTTTAACCTCACAGATTCATGCCTTGGTTTAAGGCTCCAAACTGGTACCACCAGCCATACTGGAGGCAGAACTGGAGCCAAGTCCCAATTTTAATCACGGCTAGACAGCCCCATGGCAGATTGCCTACAAGGTGCAAAGATTCCACTTCAAGCATGAGTTTGGGCCTTCAGCCAAGTTTCCTGCCATAGAACCAGAAGACTAGCAGGCCTCAAAGGTGTGAAAGATGCTGCTTTAAGCCAGAGGTGAAAAATAGAAATTTCAGAAAAATAAAGAAAACTTGAAAGCCTTATAAATTCTGGCAGAAATGGGACTACCAGGATTGCAGTCTTCCAATGCAGAAAGATATCTACCAGACAAAACCACCACAACTCCCAATATCTAACTAAGGTGTCCAGCCTGTCTTGAAAGTGCCTGTGCAGCTTCAGAATGCATCTTGTGAAAAAAAAGCTTTTGAAGCAAGCTTCTTCGTAAATTTGTGGTTTAGGGTAGGGGGAGGACGACATTTATTTTAACACTCCTTTGTAAATGCTCACAAGTTTGTACTTCACTCAACATCTGGATGACTTTGGTTTCAAAACGTGGTTTTAAACCAAAGTTTCTCAGAGTCCTGAATCTTAACAAGTTCCAGCCTTTGTGTGGGTATTTTCTAGCATCCTATGGTTTTATACCTTAGACTTACGGTTTTCACAACAAATATTAGAAGGACACAGCACTTTCCCCAGATAGGAGGACTTAGGAGATGGACACCAATCTTTCATTCCTCAAGTCATCTCACCTGCAAAGTGAAGAGTCTAGCCTAAGTTAAAGCACCACTTACGTTTCAACCCCTTGCCCCCCAGATGTGCAAACGATAACAGGTTCAAAGCACACAGCCTGTGCTTGAGGATGACGGAAGCTAGGCAAACATATGGAATCACACCACAAAGCAGGCAAATTCTGGATGTATTTGTATGACTTGAATTTGTGAACATTTTCTGCCATTACAGGCTAGAAACCTTATTTTTCTACAGTGATTCTCCCTTCCCCCCTACCATCCTCCCTCAATTTGTTTTGTGTAAGGCCCTACAATGAAGGGGAGGACCCAATTACTGAGCTTCATCTGCTAGATGACTTCTAGCTAGGAAGCAATACCTCAGTTTACTTGACAAACTGATCCCCAAACATGATGCAGCAGCTGCACTCTATTTTTAGCAGATGAGACACTAGATCCAAAGAAGTTGCTTAAGGGCATATTTGAAGAACCAGATAGTTCAGCAGAAACCCTTAGGCTCATCCAAAAGAAGCTCTACTGGGTTTTTGTTGTTGTGGTTTTGTTTTTAACAGAAAAAGATACTGCAGTCAGGGAGTGGACTTTTAAAATTTTATCTCCTTTTTCATTTTGAGGTGCAAGCTTATACAAGTGCTTAACTACAGTTGACTTGCCAGAAGGAAAGTGTCAGAGACATCAAGGACAATAAACTAATTTCAGATTTTAAAACAATCCCTTCTTCCACAGATTTTCTTATTTATTTGCATGTATCACCTTTATAAAAAGTAACTTTGATTTTATAAACATCAGGTTTAAGAATCTGCTAAGTTGTACCACAGATCAGTATGCCAATCAGCTGAACTGAGAAGGAAACAAAAACTCTGAAATACAAAATTAATTTAAGCTCAAGTCTCAATTCTAACACACAACTTCTAAACCTTTCTAGTAAGTTTGGCAATATTAAGTTATAAACTAATTTAATTGCTTTGAAATAACATTACTTAAGCTTCTGTCAAAGCTCATTCTCCTACTGAGATTATTCTTGGAGCCAAGATGACACGCAAGCCTAAAACAAATTTGAGATTAAATTTAAGTTGTCAAACACATCGACAAGAGAAGGCATGTTTAACTTGGACTATTTCTCCTCTTTAGCTTTGCTACTATACATGTTGAAGCAGAAAGAAAATCCAGATGTTTGCACACTCAGGCAATAAACTTCCGGTACCAAAGAAAATGACAGCAAAATTTCTATCGACATAAAAGGTAGAATCTTGTCTTTAGTAAATCGTATTGTTTAACAACCTGGTCCAGTCTTTCTGGTTTAGGGAGCCCTCTGCTTATTCTGCATAACTTTTATATAGAAGGATGTCTTGAGTTTGTTTTACTTAAGCCAAGTCAGACTCCTTTGATTAACCATACTTCCAATTTCAGTTTGTCATATTGAGGCTGCTGTTCTCACCTAGTGAATATAGCAGGATTACAACTTTGTGCGGTCACTACACTGTGAGAAGTCAGTTATTCCATTGTAATGGGATGTTTTCATCAAATGAAGCTCTCAGAAAAGCATAAAGGGTAAAGTAACGTCAGGTGAATACTTCAGCAAAGGACAGTACATCAAGCAAGATTTCTGGGATGAGGGTTTTTTTTTTACACAAATGCTATCATGTTGAACACTTAAAAGCATTGAATGCATTCTTCATGATATAGAGTAAACCCTCTTTGCCTTGATTCTCTTGAACCATGGAGGAGACTGAGACTTACCCTTAACCATATAAGCCACTCAAAGTCAACTCCAGGGTGTGTAGAGTTCTGATGGGAAGACTCAGATGGGAAGTTTTTCCACATACAGAAAGTGGCTATAAAAGAATACTTTCTTTAGTCTATTTCCCCCCCTTGTATTACATCTAGTAGGACTGCCTTTGAAGTCACCATAGGAAAGCTTCTTGCACATTTACAAAAGCTTGCGGCACTGCTGACAGAATGGGCAAGATGTGGGGCCATCAATTCCAAGTTCTTTAAGTGTTAGAAGATTGACATTTACCTAATTAGATCCAGCTGTGTAATCCAAAGTAATCTTCCCCTTCACCTATACTTAGTTCCTTCGTACCAATTCCACTAGAACCTTTCTGGGGCCTATCACTGCTCAATAACAGTGCAAAACCCTTCCTTTCAATTTGTCTCAAAATGTCATAGAATAATAGATTGGGTTGGAGGGGACCTTAAAGATCATCTAGTTCCAACCCCCATGCCATGGGCAGGGACACCTCCCACTAGACCAGGCTGTCCAAGGCCCCATCCAACCTGCCCCTGAACACCTCCAGGGATGGGGCAGCCACAGCTTCCCTGGGCAACCTGTTCCAGTGCCTTACCCCTCTCATGGCAAAGAAATTCTTCCTTATGTCATTTCTACTAATGTGAGTTTGCCAATGTTACAGTAATACATTTCACTATGCTATGATGAACATCATAACACCTGTTGTTCCAAAGGGCAGAAGGGTCTTGATTCCAAATAAGCATCTTGCATGAGTCTTTGCTATGCAATGCAGAGTACACATTAACTACAAGCATATTTTGTTGAAGCTTTCTTAATTGAATAACCTATTTGATTAAGTAAAAATTCTCTGTTGAGCTTTCATCAGTAGCCTGATAGCTGCAAAGGGCTTCCCTTTAAATTCAAAGCCCTTAAATTTTGGCTTTAGCATCTACATCAACTCATCCAGACCTCTTTCTCTTAAGCACGTCCTTATGCTGTCTTTCTCTCAAGGATTCAAAGTACTTTGCCCTTTCCTTTCACAATGCTACTGCTGAAAAGCAGGGCAACTACGTTAAGTGGAGTCTCCAAGTCAACTGATAAACTTTCTAAACAACCCAAACTGGGAAGATGACAAAACACATTTTCTCCTCTCATCACTCATTCTCACCAATAAGACAAAAACTTCTGTACATGCCAGAGACCAATCACTGCAGAAAGCATATGTAAAGTCTTACCAAAGACAGCTTTGAAACCCCCTGAACGCTGTCTCCTATGTGAAAACCATCAATTCCCTTTACATGCACACACACAACAAAACAAACATAACCAAGCTTATGTCAAGCCACATACTCTTTCCCCACTGTCTAGTCAACACCACAGTCTCACTTGAATAACAGCCATATGCATTAGACAGTATTATTGTAAACAAGGCAGGTATACAAAGGGGGACTCCCATCTCTGGAACCATTCTACTCTGCTAGCAGATCATCACATGAGAAGACGCGATGATTAAACATAGTTTACAAACAGTTTGCCAAGCATATCTTCAGAGCTGAGCTCCAATGGAAATACAGCTGTACAAAGGCACTCCTTAGACTACAATTGTTTTTTTCTATATATCTTTGAGGATGGAAAACACCACCCATTAAAACTCCATAGCTCTACAAGTTTCATTCTTTCTTAAACCAATTCTTCTAAAATGCTGAAAGAGGCATTCAAAGTGAAGCTGGCATGCAGCCTTCATTATGGCTGATGTTATAGCTGCCAACAGCAGAACCAAGAAATAGATGTTAGAAATAGCTGAGCTTATTAGTTCAAAACACCACAGGGGCTAACTGCCCATCAGTAGAGGTATACTAACTGAATGCCAAGACTAAAATTCCATTGCACAGGAGGGGTATTAAAAAAAGGAGATAGTATGTATGTTTAAAAGTTTGCTTTTATTAACTATATTCTTTACCACTACATGATCCAAAGACAATGATTAGCAAAAGTAATTCTCTGTGGAAAATGGCTGCATCATTTGACTTTACATGTACTATCATCAACACTTCAGTGTCAAAGCTTCTGAATCACTATTACTACTTCTGTCTGGAGACATATCTGTCTTGACATGACTCATTCTACAGGCCTACTTTTCCACCTCCAGACAGCTGTTCAGCATTGGGTTCTGGCCCCATCAGCTATATAGAGTAATAAGGGACGTTGCCCTTATGTATTTTATTACTCCTTTAAAGTATCAAAGACAGTGAAACTGAAGAAAAAAAAATGATAGGGGTTTCACCTTATTCATGCATAATACCACTTTCTATTCTTCAGAATAGCCCTCCAGTAGAGAGTTTTTGTCATCATAAAAGAATCCCTGGCTTGGCTGCTTAACCCTCACTGCTTCAAGTGTTAAACCCACCTTGGTGGATTCCACAGTGACCTAAACAGAGATATTAAGTCTAAGGCAAAGTTTAAATTCAGAACCAAAAGAACAGTACTGCTAACCAAGAAATCTGCCAGCCAGGAACTCATAGCAAGAAGGAAAGAATTGGAAGAGTATGTATGAAACAGAACTAAAACTCCAGTCAAATGTCAGAAAAAAAAAAACCCACAACCTTTTTCCCCCAAACTCCCTAAGCACAAGAGTCATTGTTTCATTACTTTCTTCTGCAGTTCCATTTGCATTGTATTTTACAGTATTAATAATTCTCATCTTTCTACTTACATTTAAATGAAATGCTTCCATCAATTTTGTAGGGTTAGCTACCTGCAGAGTTTAGCCCTTTGTATGAATTTAGTGCTGGACAATACTTTCTCAGACTGTAAGGCAATCAAAGCTTTCTGGGACAGCACAGGCAGTCGCAAAGAAGGTTCCCCCACTATTAAAAGTCTTTCTGGATCACAAATGAAAACTTGATGTGCACAGAAGGTTCAGGATATGAACCTCAGTTCTGCTGGTATGAAACTAACTTTGCTTCTTGTTCCCACCTTAAAAATAAAGTCACTTAATATGGCTATCTAAATATATGATAAAAAACATTGCTGCAACAGTCAAGATGAAAGTACGGGTTGATTCAGGAGTTGGAAAACCCTCAGAGAGACAGTTCTAAGATAAAATGCTCATATGAAGAAAGAATGAAGGATCTTTGGTAGCTGCACTATGGTTAGTTTTAATACCATGATTTGGTGTCAGCAGCAGCAGACATTCAGAGAAGTGTTACTGTACTGCAAACACTGAAGAGTAAATATATTCTAATTACTGCAGACGGAGTGCTTTGCCATAGTTACTTATGTCTTTCTTTGAAGTTGTGGCAGTAACCTAGCTGCTGATTGCTCAACTTGAATGGGAGGAAAGAGTCAAGCATGTCTACAGCAATGCCATTTACTGCAGAGTCAAACTGCAACACCACTTCAAACTAGCAAGTTGCTATTAAGGTTTCCTAGCCTATTCAACTAGAGTTCACAAGCCTACCAATAGCTTGGGGATACCATGTTGCATTTTAACACTACTGCTGAGCTACTCAGCACTATTACTATGACACTAGCATGAAACTGTCTTAGCATGAAAATCTGCTTATGCAGGAGTATTTTCCATCCTTAAGTGACAGACCTGCTTTGTATAATGTTCACAGCAGATCTACAAGGAATCATAGAACACATTCACAGAAACACTTAGTTTGGAGAAGACCTTTAAGATGGTTGTGCCCAACCATTAACCTACTACTAGGTCCACCTCTAAATCATGTCCCTAAGCACCATGTCTATGCATCTTCTAAAGACCTCCAGAGATAGTGACTCAACCACTTCCCTGGGCAGCCTGTTCCAACGCTTGACAATCCTTTCAATGAAGAAACTGACCATTTCCTTTCATCCTATCACTTGTTCCTTGGAAGAGACCAACATTGGTCTCACTACAACCTCCTTTCGGGTAGTAGTAGAGCACAATAAAGTCTCTCCTAAACCTCATTTCTTCAGATAAGCAAACGCTATTTGTTGGAATTCTCAGCACTTATAGGACCTGTACTCTAAGACCCTTCACAGCTTCGTTGTTCTTCCTTGGATGCGCTCCAGCACCTCAACATCTTTCTTGTAGTGAGGGGGAACACAACTAAGCTGTCAGGGTTGTTGCCATGAGGGGTACAGTTTTTAATATGTAGAAATGGAAGCAAGGACAATATACAAGAACCTTGATGCTCCCCTAGGCTGCTGGTATGAGTTTCCAGAGCAAGATACAATGTTCCTCTCCCATCATCTTCCATCTCCCTGTCCCTGCACTTCACCACATTATCCCTATATCTAGACCCCACACCCAAGCAGAATGATGTTAGTGACTGATCTTCATACAGGCTGTTCACTTCCTCAGGTTGACAGCTTTTTCAAATTTTGTACTATAGAACCGCTTATTTTAGTGTGTTTGCTTTCAATTTGCAGACAGGGTGATTCTAGCTACGCTGAACAATTTTTCACACTTTTGGTGAGGAACTACAGAACGACCATGCCAATTTCCTTGTTGCTAGAGGCATATGTTCTCTCCTTATTTTCTGGAAATAAGTTTTATTGCATTTCTGGCTTTACAGTATTTCACCTTAAATGTAAGTGAAGTTAACTTCCATTGTCACCAAGAGCCTTGTAGCCAAAAGCCATCCAAGCCAGTGGGGTATCTTCATACAGGAGCCATTCAGCCCAGGACTTGACAGCTTTCAGTACAAGTAGCCACCTCTCGTCTGAAGTTTCACAGCACACCCCAGGTTAACTTTCCTTCAGCTGCATTTAGTGGGGTTCTAGAAATGCTCAGCTAACTTGATGGTAAAATTTGTATGTGTTCTATAGTGGAAGCTAAAAAAATAACATAAGTATTGGTCTAATTTTGCTGTCTGCCCTCCTGAAGGGAGCAGGGTATCAGTCTTAAAATAAGCAAATATGAGACCTTTGCACAACAAATCCTTGACATAGATAATTTGCAAGATTATTGCAGTCTCTCATCTTCCTTTTCAGGACACGTTATTGAGAAAGATGTGGCAAAACAACTGTGGTTTTATCTGGATTCCTCAGATTTTCTGGATCTCTTTCCATCTGGTCTAAGACCTGGCCTCAGTACAAACACATACTCAAGCTCGCTGGTCAGACTTCTCACAGTGGACAAAGACCAAAATGACATTTCCAGTTGACAGACTTAAAGTGATACCAGCTTCCACATACAGTTTTTGTGACTACCATGAGTAAGTAGTATTCATACCACCACCACGCTTGTAGGAGTACAATGAGCTTCTGCACAGGGCTAAGCAGTTTTATTTCTTCATACCTCCTACAGCCTGCAAGGCTGCTGGGTCTGACCTCATCTGATGGAATTTGCTTTTTTGATCCAAATGATCAAGGTTCCTCCTTTCATTGGAGGATATCGCCCACCTTTCCAGCAGCCTGGACCATAGCCTATAAGATGAGTACAGGAAGAAGTAGCCCCAGAAGGAAGAAGCAGCAGAACTTGCTTTGTCACTGAACAGCACAACTGAAGTCAGACTGTTTACTGTTCATATAATACCATACTGCTTGAGGGGATAGTGGGCAAGCCAATACACTGGCAGGGAACAAGACAAGTGAAGTATCAGTAATCCTTCTCCCCAACTGCCTGCAGTCACACATGTGGGAATTACAGTGTGTATTTCTCATTCAAACCAGAAAAATCTAGTAAATCACTCTCCCTCACTCTACTCAAATATAAGTCTCAGGAGAGCTCTAGTCACTATAGCTATAAAGCACTGAGGCCACCAGTTGAGGTTTATTTAAAAGTAGATAGATGGATAACAACAATGAAGGCCTAGACTATGGCCACCCTGCAAAAAAGCAGCTCAATACCATCTAAATATTAGCAAGACCAGTGGCAGTAGAATTCAGGCCAACCAGCTCTCAGTGGGCTTCTGGTTGAGGAGAAGCTTGTTCTGGAGTAAAGGGCCCTTCTCTCCCATCTCCCTGAGCTCAGCAACCTCTTCAAGCTGAAAAGTTATCCCAGGCACTAACTGTCTCAACAAATACCTAAAAAAATTAAAATCTTTACATGTATAATCACTTATTCAACGCACTACTTACAAGTTTTTTTTGTCCATATCAGGAGCCAAGAGATAATTGCAGCAGGAATTAAAGTTAAGAAATCCAGGGAAATTCAGCCTTACAAATAGAAGTAGAAGAATTAGAAAAAACTGATTGTGTTATTTGATAGGATTCCAGGCAAACGGTAAATCAATTTAGGTCAACTGTGACCCAAGAGAACTATCTGTTTTGACTTAAGAGATTAGGCTAACAGTCACTTTAAAACTGGTTTTGTAGGTGCATGAGAAACAGTTGTGCACCTGGTCTGGCTATAAGACTTCATGGACCATTGAAAATTAAACATGTTGCCTCCAGTAAAGATTCTAGCCCAATTCTGTCTGAATCATCTTGCTTACCCTTGCCAGTCCTGATTTCATCCAACTCTTGCCATGACTGCATACTCCACACATTTCTCCAGTCAAGTTGCCTTGTCACCAAACACTCCTAGTTTCTCACTCTTAATTGCTCATTCTTTGACTTTGCTCCTTTTTCATTCCAATCATCTTAAGATCTCAAGTGGTTCTACAAATTTAATAAGCTGTCTTCCAGTACATACTTGGAAAACACTGAAAAAATTAAAGCCAAGAAGAGTCATCTCTGCTCCTTCCAGCAGAAATTTGCCAGCTCTTGCACACAGAAAGACATCCTATAACTGATTTTGAAAGGCTTTTTTTCCCCTCAGCAATTATATTAACAACTTACACAATCATTGTTACCAGTGCATGCACTCGGTAAATTCTTCACAGGTTTATTCACATGCTAGGCTGCTGGTTCATTCTCATCTCTCATTGCTGTCCCAGCTCCTCCCCTCCTATTCTCAACTTGTCCAGCTTCCTAAATTTTTTATCTCTTCCCAGTACCAGTTACAAGACAATACACCTTCATTAGCTAATTTCTTATTTAGGAATCAAGTAGAAAGAACTAGTTATTAACCAGACCCTCAAAAACTGTAATCATCCTCAGTAATCCACCTCTGTCACTGGATACTATTTCAATCCCAATTATCTGTTACTGGTTACAGCTCAAGTACGAGCATATTCCCTTGTTTTCACAGGACCTCTGACTCCAGACTACAGAGAAATAAATTAGTTAATGTTGCCCCATCAAGCCAGATACCAAATTTTAAAACGTGAAAGTAGATTTTATTTCTATAAGTTTCCAGTGACAGAGAAAGATAAGCATAGCCTAGTTTCCTATTGCCAACAAGCATCTGGGTATCACGTACTAGCTGGCCACTGAAGCAGTAGCTTAGTTTCCTGCACCACTACACTACAGTTACACCTGGGTATCAAGACAGTGCCAATAAAGGATTAGCCTTACCTAAAATAAAATCAGAGTGGGAAAGAGCAAATAAAAAACGTAAACTCAAATTATCCTTAAGAAAATACAAACCATCTGAGAACAACACTGTTGTCCTGCAGAGAATCCATCTCTGGATTCAGATACATTCTACCCAGGTATGTAGAGTCTGCTAAAACTATAGGTATGTTAGGGATCATGCAGGACTAAGGCTTGTAGCAATTCCCACTGCAAAGTCTCTGTCAAGGAGCTTCCTTCTTCCCTCTCCCCCCACTACTGGAATTTCCTCATTTGTAAGTGGAGCCCAACATAAACTTCTTAGAAAAGTTTGCAGGGTATTTTAGTCATCATTAATCCTGCAGTAAAAGGGAGGGGAAATTTCAGTAGGTAAAACCAGAGCCAGATTTTGAACACCTATGAGTAAGGTTTAGGGGAGGGAAGGTCTGAAGTTTGCATGCAAAGAAGTTGATAGGAGTACTTGGCTCCAACACGCAGATTTATACCCCTTGCTTATTTCATCATTCTCCATGTTCATACCCAGAATGTTATGGAGTATGAGGACTGCCTTGAAGCAGAGATCTTCATCTGGGAACTCTTCTTAACATATGCCACTAGCTTGGTATTCTAAGTCTCAGGAGATAAGCATTGGCAAGAAGCTTCAATTCAGGATTTAAGGAGAGAGAATGATACCTAGAAAGAAAACTTGCAGGGGAAAAAAAAAGAAAAAAAACATACCCGAGCATCAGGAAAGCGCTCTAAAGGAGCTCTAAACTGTCAGAGCTCTAAAGGACAGCAGGCAGAACAGGAAAGAAAAGGGTCAAGCAGAAGCCCAGTATAGAAGTCACAGAATATTTAACTGCGAAGATCTTTTCTAAGACTTTCAAAAAAGATGTTTTCAAAATTCTGTCCATCACAAAGGTGGTTTTAATTACTCTCATCTCTAGCCAGTCCAAACAGGTCTTATCAGGATGATCTTTATCTACTCGAGTCTTTCAGTCCAAATCTCTTGTCCACAATATTCTCTAAGATTTAGCTCCTTGCACTTCACAATAAAAACAATACCAAGAATAAGCCTTTTTCCTTCTGAGATGTTTTAGAAGCAGTGAAGACGCCACGTCTAGTGCTAAGGTAGCTCATAGATAGTATCACTGTTCTACCTTTTACTTCCCTCCCTCCCCATAAGAATTCTTATATAGGAAGCATGCACTTCTGCAGCAAACTAATACAGCAATTAGCATGAATGCTATTTTTGACATTAACACCTATAAATAAGCAGCCCAAAATAACTGAGGATTACAGAAAACAGTGAGAGACTACTGCCATCCCAGGCATTCTTAGATAACTTGTCAGAACTCTTCAACTGGTAGCCTACAGGCAGCATCCCAGCCCCAAAACAGCAATCTCTTGCCACTCAGCAAGCCTACTCTTTGCACTGCAGAAATGGAGTGCAGGAGCATAATGTTAAGGGGGTGGGCAAGTCCTACCATAGTAGTCTGTCCCTTGAGTAATTAGCACCTCTGAGTAAAAGAGTATTGCTGTATACTGATGCAATGGAAACAGTGATCCCAGTAACACCTCCACTACCCTAGAAGCAAAGCGGAGGGATATGTCTACATGTCCATCCCAAGGCATCCCCATTTCAGTGGCTGCAAACCAGCCTCAAGGCACCAGAGGACTGCCTGCAGACAAGGCCTTATGCACCAGATATGCTCTCCTCCTCATTCTCCCTACCCTCAAGCCCTCCTAAATTTCATCATTCCCAGGTCATTCAGTCCCCCTAAGTTGTAGACAGGGACAGAGAAAAGACTAAACCCCTACAATGCAGGAGAAAGCAGTTAATGATCTGTTATGCCACCTGGACACTCACAGGTCTATGGGGCCAGATAGGATCCACACGAGAGTACTAAGTAAGCTGGCAGAGGAGCTTACCAAGCTACTCTCCATCATTTATCAGCAGTCCTAGTCAACACAGGAAGTCACAGATGACTGGAGGCTTGCCAACACTGATCTCCTCCAACGACCAGGTGACCCACCTAGTGGATGAAGGAAAGGCTGTGGATGTTATCCACCTAGACTTTAGTAAAACTTTTGACACTGTCTCCCACAGTGTTCTCCTAGAGAAGCTGGTGGCTCGTGGCTTAGACAGGCATACTCTTTGCCAGGTAAAAAACTTGATGGATAGTCAAGTCCAGAGAGTTGTGGTAAATTGAGTTAAATCCACCTGGCAGCCAGTCACAAGCCATGTTCCCCAGGCCTCAGTTTTGGGGCAAGTCTTGTTTAATATCTCTATCAATTACTTGGATGAGGGGATTGAGTGCTCCCTCAGTAAGTTTGCAGATAACACCAAGCTGGGGGTGGGCAGTGTTGATCTGTTTGTGGGAAGAAAGGCTCTGTGGAGGAATCTGGACAGGCTAGGCTGGATCAAAGGGCCAAGGTCAACTGTATGAAGTTTAACAAGGCCAAGTGCTTGGTCACAGACATGGGGGTGCAGGCCAATTGCCAGCTAAATACAAGCCAGCAACAAGACCAGGTGGCCAAGAAGGCCAGCAGCATCCTGACTTGTATCAGAAACAGTGTGACCAGCAGGACTAGAGAAGTGGTTGTCCCCCTGTACTCAGCACTGGTGAGGCTGCACCTTGAATACTGTGTTCAGTTTGGGGGCCAAGTGACTTTCTCCCAAGCGACTGCAATAGGATGAGAGGAAATGGCCTCAAGTTGCATCAGGGAAGGTTTAGATTATATATACAGAAAAAAAAAAAATACTGAAAGAGTGGTTAAGCACTGAAACAGGCTGCCCAGGGAAGTGGTGGAGTCATCATCCCTGGAGGTGTCCAGAAAACAGGTAGATGTGGTGCTTAGTGAAATGGTCTAATAAGCACAGCGGTTTTGGGCTGACAGTTGGACTTGACTGTCTTGGAGGTCTTTTCCAGCCTTAACGATTCTATAATTCTAATGGCCAGTAACTTCACTAGATACTACTACAGCAGTTCTTTCTCAGACACTGGTCTTCACCTCCCTGCCGTGTGTTTCCAAAGCTGTGCAGTCCAAAAATCCTTGTTTGCTCCCTGAATTACAGGCAAAGGACCATGTTTATTTGCATCATTATCTTTATCAAGTTTCTTATACCTCAAGCTTACCTAAGCTTATCCTAAATGAAATGGGCCTGACACTCCTCTACTTCCCCCAGCCCATTTTCAAGATTTATTAGAAAGCATAAGATTAGCATTTATCACATATGTGGCAAGGAATACTTTTTGGAGGAACAGTTTTTCCTACTGGGGACACTCCTACTCTTAATTTTAGGTGAGAACATACTAGACTCTCTAATATATCTTATCCCAAGTTTCAGGAGAGTGCAGGAATGATATTGGAAGAGTGTCTTCTCTGCTGCTCCCAAACAGATACAGACACAAAAGTGCTCCAGACATTCTTTTTTTCCTCTTTTGAGCTTTAAGGCAGCGGTTCTCTTACGTGCTGTGCAACACATGAACAAGATTTGGGGTCCTGTTTATGAACACGAATGTCCAGAATCCTATCAAATACAACAGGATACACACTTGGCTGCCTCTTATTAAATGAACTTATTAAAAAAATGAGTTTAAAACATCACCTGTTCACTTGGTAGGGCATGAAAATATGCCCATTAACTGGAAACTGTATTAGGCATTGCCAAACAGCTGTTTAAAGGGGATATATTTTAAGCATGCTGTGCAGCTTCAGAGGTTTTACACTTCTAAGACTTCTTTTATCTGTGGAGCATAGTATATTTACTAGGAAAAAGGCTCTGCCACATATCTGTAAAGCAGGCATTAAACTGCTCTAGGTGAAATGGTAGCTCAAAGTCACAAAACAAGCCACATTCCCCAGGTATCTAATGCATGAAAAGCTATTCTTCCCCAGGTTCTGGTCATGTTCATCATTACTCACCAAAAGCACATCCAAGAGAAAAGTATAATAATGTGTCACTGTGGCAAGATGCAGTATACTGTTGACTCCTTATCCATCGGAGCTCTTTGTCTGAGCAATCACAGCTGTGAAGGAAGCACAGGCTCCATTTACATGCAGTGTTTGAACTTTCAGGAAGCACTTGCTGATGCAGCCCGGCTGCCTAATATGGATGAATAACGTTAGACAGAAATGAATGAAGTGGTGCTACTGCTTTAACTGAAGTAGTGTAGTGAACACCTTTCATTAAGGAAGAGTTAAGCAAGAACCCATCACTGCTGTTATATACTGTTGTATGAGTATTGCACTGGGGAAAAGACAAAACACCACTATTCATTGTCTGAGATTTTTCATCTGTCAAGGAAACACTAGGCAGAAATACGCAAAAGGTGCTACAAAAACTACAGTCAGTCCACTTGTGAATATATGGCATACTTACTGTGGACTGATTGACTTGTTTGGGCTTTTAGAGAAATTATATATATACTAATCTAAGTCCAAGTCTAAGCAGACTCAGATTCAGACAGTTGAAAGAGTAACATGCCATAGTTTCTTATAAAATTAGATTAAAGCTTCATTAGTAACTTAGAGACATAAGATACTAGCTCTCAGTAGCAAAGGGGCAAGTTATTCCTTTATTAGTTTGCAAAGGCCTGCTCCACACTTCCCACAGCAGCTGGCACGTTCCCCTTGAAAGGAAAGAGGTCAAAATAGAGTAGCAATAGAACAGTAATCTGATGCTCCAAGTTTGACAGAGAGACTTACATTGTCCATAAAGGACTCTGGAGCTTTCCATCACATTTGACATGTTTACTCATTGTTTGAAAGACTTGAAAATCCTCTTAAGTTACCTAATCACATCCTGTGGCAAGTTGAAGATACTTGACATTCCTCTCTTCCCTTTCTCCACCTTTGGGGCAAGCTAAGTGTAAACATGGCACCAACACAAGTAGAGCAGAGCCAGGTACTATTTAGGATCTCAGAGGAGTACTCTGTGCCCTCAGCACTTCTCAACTGCAAACATAGAAACACATGGCAGCTCCTTTGTAAAAGAGCAATTATCCACCTAACTAGGAATGAGAAAAAGGATAAGGCACCCCAAACCAAGCAATGAGCCTGCACATGCAAAACAGCGGAGACCTCCTTCAAATTCTTAATTTATGGAGCCCAGACAAGGAGTCAGAAAAAGCAGTCAGTCCAATGTGGCATTTAATTCTCAAGACTATTCATGGCTTAGGTAGATTCTTCCTGAAAATTTCCAGGGCAATTCCTTCAGACAGTTCCCACCCTGCAAATCTGTGGCAGAATATACAAACTGCTAACAATCTAGCTTAGTAAGCTTACAGTAAGATCAAGCAAGACTGCTGTTAACATCATTCCCTTTCAGGGAAAAACACTCAACTTCTCACAAGCTCAAAGGTAAAAAATCAGATCTAAACCTGTAGCTTTATGGGAAACCAACAGCCATAGGCACTAGCAGAAGCACCCAAGGCAACTACTCAAAGACACTTCAGAAGCTGCATTCCAGCTTTTACATCTGTTTTGCCATCTCAATATTGCTCCTCCCTATCCAGCACAGGAATGCCCACCAAGTTCAGTTTCAAACAAGACTGACTGAAGAAACTCAGCAACACAACTGTAATACTGTATAGTATCCATGATAAAACCAGAAGCTGAACAGCCCAATTCAATGCTTGATCATTGGAGTACATATCAGTGAAACAGTGGTCAAGAGCCTTGAAGCATTTCCTCACCTGCTATGTAATAATTCAGTTTCTAGATCTGGGCAGAAGCCCGACAAGTTTCTATCTTTACTTATTTCTCATTTAGAGAAGTCCACGCTGCACAGAATTAAGCTGCAGGTAGCATCTGCTTAACCCCTCAGATATCTAGCCACGTCTGTGAAGAACTGCCACATGACGAGGCAACTTTAGATATTTTAGAACTAGGAGATATGAAGATGCAGTAGGCATGATGGGAAAAGAGACACCCACTGAGCTCGTTCAGAAGCTTTATTCTTCCTGCTGAAGTAAACAAGCCAATGAACTGAAGAAGAGAAGGATCAGGCAAGTGTTTGGGTAGCTGTATCTCCACTGTACTAATTATTAGCATAGGACAAGAAAAAAAACAGTTTGTGATTTACTTCATTTAAGTATTCAAGATCCTAAACGCAGTGAAACAAAATCTTTCAATTATTGGGACAAAGCCTTAACACACTAGGGAAGCACCACTTCAAAGAACACATTCTAAAAAGAAAACTCTTATTTCATCTTAGGCTCATTTTTTTCACCAAATTGAAGCTATTCAGGAGTTTTCCAACTTAAAATACAACCTGAGAAATTTACCAGAACAGAAATTCTCCAGTCCACAAGAACATTCATATTAGACTAAGTCTTCAAAAACAGATGCATAGTTTTATCTTTGTTCATTCAGTACAATCTACAAATTACAACTTCTGTTGTTTTTATTAGTTGCTCCAAAGGTAATTGCTCAATTTCCAGTTCAAAGCGCTGAGCATGTAAAAAAGTCATCTTTGAAACACCTTTATCAGTACACCAATGCATACAACTCCAGATGTCACAAATGGCCAACTAATTATACCATTGGTCAGACAGACTATTCAAGAGGAATTAAAGCATCTAATTAACTTTCACCAACTACATACTGAAAGTTTAACTACTACATTATTAGAAGCCACAGTAAATTTAAAAATCAGATTTAAAGGCAAGAATCCTGCAACCAGTTTTGATCTGGAAACCTCCTTAAGGCATGTTCTAGCTTCCCTTCTTGGTAGTAAGCATTTGCAGACAGCTAATTATGCCACCAAACACCTTTCTACCTCTACAGCCACACAAACACTGAACATCCCAGGTTTTACTCCTCAAAAGAACAAGAAACAGTGTTAGAGAGCACACAGAGTACAGCATTCAAAGCAAAGCAGTTACTTGAGTAGATTAACCTAAGTGATTGGAGCTCACTCCTCTAGCTCATGGACCTCTACCTGCTCCAAGCCTGTACAATCATCCATGGTTCTTCCACTGTAGATAAAATGGTATGTTTTATCCATGTTTTGTGAAGTACACCAGGTTTTGTCCCACACTACTGATGCAGTTCTGTGCTATGCAATTCTGAAAATTCCCATTTTAGTGTCAGAGTATCTGATTCTTTTCTTAAACTCCCTTTCTCTTACAGGAAGGAATACTGAAAATCTTCCTCAGTGGGCTTCTCAGTTTTATTGCCAGCCTTAAAAAGTACTCCCAGATGCCACTTCTTGGATGCCTGATGTTCTATAATATTTAAATAATTCAAGTTGGGAAGTATTTCCTGGATGTTCTCCATTGTTCCTCCTCATACATTTACAGCATAGCTGTGTCCTCAGAACACATATCTCCAGTTACTTCTCACTGCTGAGCATTAACACTGGAGATGGGTGTTCTAGATAAGCCAGCCATTCTTTCTACAGCTAAAGCCACTAGAGGGCATTGAAATTTACTCTGAAAATGGGATTCAGTGTGAGAGGCTTTGCCCAGTGCTTTAATAGGGAAGTCAGATTCTGATACTGGCTTTCTTTACTCAAAGTCCTCTGTCCACAGAGTCTACATCACCACTTGGACGTTTATGCCTAGAACCACATGGAAGACATCCTATGGTTCTCATACCCAGCATGTCTCTGAGACACAGGCTAAGGACCCTCACTAGCACCTTGGTCACCCAAGAGTACTGAAGGAACCAGCAAAGAACTGGTGAAAGTGCTCACCAGCTCACTCTCCATCTATCAGCAGGCCTGTTTAACATGGGAAGTCCCAGATGGTTGGAAGCCTGACAAATGTGATGCCCATCTACAAGAAGAGCTGGAAGGTAGATTCAAGGACTGCCAGGATGACTTCAGTAGCAGGCAAGCCTATGGAGGAGTTCATCATGAGTGTGCACATCAGGTAGGTGCACAACAGGACAACCAAGGGATAAGGTCCAGCCAGCACATGTTCATAAAGGGCAGGTCCTGCTTAACTAACCCAATCTCCTTCTACAAGGTGACCCATGTAGTGGACAAGGGAAAAGGCTGTGGATGTTATCTACCTAGCTGTTAACACTGTTTCCAACAGGATTCTCCTAGAAAAACTGGGGGCTCATGGCTTCAACAGGTATAGTTCTTGCAGGGTAAAAAAACTTGCTGAATGGCCAGGCCCAAAATGTTGTGGCAGATGGAGTTAAATCCACCTGGTGGCCAGTCACAAGCCATGTTCCCCAGGTCTCAGTTGTGGTCTTGTTTAATATCTCTATCATAGACCCAGACGAGGGGATTGAGTGCTCCCTCAATAAGTCTGCAGATGACACCAAGCTGGAAGAAATTTGTGTTGATCTGATTGTGGGAAAAGTTCTACAGATGGATTTGGACAGGATGGATAGATGGGCTGAGGCCAGCTGTATGGAGTTCCCCAAGACTAAGTGCCAGGTCATGCACTTTGGTCACAACCACCTCACACAATGCTACAGACATGGAGATTAATGGCTGGAAAGCTGCCTGGCAGAAAAGGACATGGTGGTTCTGGCCAATTGCCAGCTGAACATGAGCCAGCAGCATGCCCAGGCAGCCATGCAGGCCAACAGCATCCTGATTTGTATCAGAATTCACGTGGCCAAGTAGGACTAGAGAATGGGTTGTCCCCCTGTACACAGCATTGGTGAGGCTGCACCTTGAATATTGAGTTCAGTTTGAGGACCCTCGTTGAGGGGCTGAAGCATGTCGAGAGAAGGCCAATGAAGCTGGGGACAGGTCTGGAGCACAAGTGGTATGAGGAACAGCTGAGAGAACTGGAATTATTTGGTCAGTAGAAAAAGCAGCTGAGGGGAGAACTTATCACTCTATACCTACCTGGAAGGAGGTTGTACTGAGATGGGTGCTGGTCTCTTCTCTCAGGTAAGAAGTGATAGGGAAGGAATGGCCTCAGTTGCACCAGGGAAGGTTTAGACTGGGTATTAGAAAATTATTACTTCACCAAAAGGGTTGTCAAGCATTTGAACAGGCTGCTCAGGGAAGTGGTTGAATCACCATCCCTGGAATGATTTAAAATACACAGATGTTGTACTTAGGGACGTGGCTTAGTAGCAAACTTGGTAGTGTTCAGTGGCTTATGGTTGGACTTGACTATTTAAAGGTCTTTTCCAAACTAAACAATTCAGTGAGTCTGTGATCGTAACTGCCTTAATGCAAGATTTAAGCCTTTACCTTACATCAGCAAATTTATCTCATCAAGCCACAAGTCACATCAACCCATATCTTCCCACTCTGGCACACCTCTGTGTACATCAGTCAAGTTTTTACCATCTCATTTCATTTTTTTGGTAACTTGGACAGAAGAAATGGTTTCCTGAGAATTCCCTGCCCCAGCTGCAGACAGCAATACTGTCTTCTTCCCTGCTAGGCTAAGTTCAACATTGCTCTAAGTTCCAGACCTCCTTTGCTCATTCCCGTCATGCCTTGTCCACAACTGCAGAGTGAATGCTTTAATGTACTGTGTTTACATACATCCATGACAGATTTTCCACTTTCACATGCTGCAAACCTAAACAAGGAGAACTGAAGGCAACTGACAATTCTGCATTCAGATTTAACAAGCAACAGAGGTGCAGAGAAACCCTGCACACAGCTGAATCATTTCACTGTTCTGTTTCAAGCAAACACTTAAATATTTGACAATGGAGAGAAAAAAACCAAACCACCCAGTTGTCAAGAACCTTGCACAGGTTGGCCATAGGACTTAAAAGCAAAGAGAACATAGATGTTAAAAACTCAAATTAAAAGTGTTTGCTATCTAGACTAAAATTAGTTCATCATACCCATACCTGAGGGCTGAGTTTCCTTGCCCTATTCAGACAAACGCCTTTCAGGGTATACATAGGGCCAAACCCATCCACCAAAACCTCTTCAAAATTCAGTTTCTAGCACACTGTAAATAACTGTTCCGGGTTCTGAGGAGCCATGTCATGCCCTCAACTGCTGCTCCACATCCAGTTTGAGACCAACTTGCCCTGGGCATCACTCAGCAGTAGCATAACCAGTGTGATACAAACACATAATTCTTGCCCTTACACAGCTCAGTAAGGGGAGTACAACATGATAAAAAGTATGTGAGTTTAGAGCATCTCCAGGACATCCACCTAGGTCCACAAAGTTCAAATAATGTTCTTACCAGATCACACACATGCCTTCTATAGTTGTTGTCAAAGGAGGGCATCTTTGTGGAGTTCAAAAGTACATGTACCCTCAGACTAAAATAATAAAGAAGCTAACAGATCCTGGAAACTTAAGATTTCTACCCCATTTGGAGACTGCAAGCAAAATTAGAAACTTCTTGCAGTCCAGCAAAAGACACAATTCAAAGACATATATCAGAGAAAGGTTTTAGCTTGAAGAAAGGGTAAAAAAAAAGAAAAGAAAAAACACTTGTTACAAGATAAGAGAAGTGAAGTTCACATCTTTGATACACAGGATATTTAAGTAGCCAACTTAAGTATTTGGGCAATCGCTTTTCTCTGAAGCTGCATTCTGTTCAATTATTTCATATTCCTTTATTCCATATCAAGCACAAAGCACTAGCACTATTATATATCAAGTTTCAGCAGATGCAACTTGAACTCCAGAAGAAAACTGCTCATAAATTAAAGCTAATGTAAAGTTTTGTTACTATCCTATGCCTAACTGGATAGCACTGGCATAACTCTAGCTAGACTTTTTGGTAAGGGCTAAACATGGATTCATCAGAGAATCAAAGTATAGTGGCTTGTCCACACCCAAGGACACAGAATACAAGATCCAGATGTTCTATAGATGTTCCTTTAAGTTTCCCAGGCTGACATTTGTCAGGAGTTACCAAATCTGGAAGTCCTCTTTGCAAATTGGTCAGTGCCAGGACCAGTAGTAGTATTTCTTCCCAGTTAACAACACACTCTGACCCTTCCTAAAAGGGAAGATGAAAAGCCTAGGTTTGACTGTGACATCCTTGCAGTGCCATGCCAAGAGTTTCAGAGGCTCTGCAAGGAGTCAGAACTTGCAGAAATGAATAGCATCTAGGTGCTTGAATTCCTGTAGGACTTAGCACCCAACACCCACCCAACTCACTGCCAGAGAACTTGCATCAGTATTCCTAGATCTGAAATATCAGTAGCACATGGAAGCTAGAATCCCTTCACAAGTAAGGTGATCAGACTTTAGCCTCCCCTGCTGTGGAAGTCACATGCCCCATAAGTTGCACACATGCCTGCAAAGCAGCTGTTCTCCATCAATACAGAACTGCAGTACTTTGAAAGTAGAGGCACTCAGGTTAAAGACAGTAGCACAAACCATACTGATGTTTACATTCATATGGGAAAAGAACCTGGAAGTATTCTGTGAATTTGAGGCTACATCTTTAAAAAAAAAACAAAACCGTAGAACACATATGCATATGTTAAACTCTGAAAATGTAGTCTAGGGACATTAGCATCTTTCACAACAAAACCATATACAACCCCTGTAAAATACCCACACTGCTTTGGAAAGTGGTGAAACAGTTGACTTCAGGGCTGAACCAGTTTGTCTGATGTGTGAACAATATGTTGGTGCCACTTGTGAAAGCACATGCACATCCATTGGCAACTCTACTGGAGGCTTTCCAGGCCAAGGTAGCATTGCTTCTTTGGTCTTTAGACTAACAGTGTACAACATGCTCTGACAGGGAAAAGTTTTGGTAGCAGCATGGTGCAGAGGTGGCTTCTGTGAGAGGTGCCTCTGTGAGATGTCATCAGGTGCTCACTCATGCTGGATACAGCTGGTTCCACAATGTAACCACTACAGACCAAAGGTGAGCCCATCAGCCAAGTTGGCAGTGCCTCTGAAAACACTAAAGAAAAGGCAAAATGTCACACAGCAGGGGGAAATGTGAGAAGCCACAATATCAACAAGGTCAGAGAAGGAGGCACTCCAGATGCCAGAGCAGAGATTCTCCTGCAGCCCTTAAAAGAGGCCATGGTGGAGCAGGTATTGCCCTGTAGCCCATGTAGAGGATGCCATAGTTGGACTCTTTCTGAAGGAAGCGGCAGCACGTAGAGAGCACACAATAGAGCAGAGTCTTTGTGAAAGATCACAGCCCATGGGAAAGACCCATGCTGGAGCAGGGTTAAAAATTAGAAGGGGTCTGGCAGCTGGGCAACATTAACCAACTACAGCAGCAAGAACAAAAGCAGAAACCTTCCCAGTCTGCAGATCATAGATACCTTCCTCACACTTCAACTAATAGCTGCTCATACCACTTGGTCCTGAGGATAACTTAGTGCCATCTTGCCTGTTTTTACTGGTGACTGTAGCATAAGCAAGAGCTAAGAAACACAGGGATAGTCTGAAATCTAGAATGGAATCTTTCCATGGCATAACTGAATAATCCATCAAATAAATCAGCCAAGAGAATAAATAGGGAATAAAGTGAATGCAGATGATTAATTACAGTTCAGTTTAATCTTGTCATGTTGACTGACACTAAGTCAGAGGTTCTGAGCTCTCTCATCTTACCCAAGAACTGTTGACCTTTCAGACTGATAAAGAAACAGCTGCTTTTTGTTTTTCTTCTCTAGCCTAGGAGCTTATATTGCAATTACCAGAGTGGATTCCAAGCTTCAGCTATGACAGATACTTGCCAGTTATTTATTCAGCCCTCCACAATTGCTTCCTTAGTAGCCTGTAGGGCTTGTTGAATCATTGCCATTTGAGTTTTAAAGTGGGATGACTTTATAGTCTTACTGAATTTACACAAAGGCTTCTCCCAGAGAGGAAAATCACATTCAGAGGGAAGCTTCCTACAAAATCAAGCTCACTGACTGAAAGCAGTAGGTCCAACTGAAACCACTTAAGCTGAGCAGCCTCTGTATACAATGCTAGATTTAACATAGATGGCACTCTATATTACATCCAGGAAGACTCCGAGCTATACATTCTAACCATCAGAGAACATAATGACACTGGGTACCATCAGCTTCCTCCCTGGAAAAAAAAACCCAAGAGAGTCATATCTCTTGCTAAAGTAATGGGAAACTTTCTCTTCACTTCAGGAATCTGAAGCTCCAAGCCAAGTGCTCAAGATGAAGAACAACCCAGACAAGAGCTTCATCTGAAGAGTTGATATTGGAATGCAGCAACTGCTCTATTAGCAAAAATAAGGACAGAGCTGGGGAACGAGGAAGAAAATATTCTCTGCTCTTTGGGAACTAAGTTCTTCCTCAAACCCTGTCCCCTGTGTATTTTAAGGTTTCCTCTATTCAGAGCCATTAAATCCTGATGGCAATTTAGTGTAGGGCATTTACTAGGCAAGCTTCATCACCATCAGCATTTATAAATGCTGTCTTCAGCATCTTGTTGAATCTAGTAGTGACTTCATTCAAATGCTTTGTGTAAATGATACTTGGCACTGATGTCAATCACTTCACAACAAAACAGATGCCAAGAGAATCTTGTATTTTTACATCAGCATCTGCTGGTGAAACAAAAGCTATTAGCAAGTCCCACTTAAGCAATTTTAGATAAGTATGGGCCTACCCATCTGAACACTGGCATAAGATTTAACAATATTCTCTTCTCACTTGATCCTAATTGTTTGCCTTAGGAGATGCATGGATATGCATGAACATTAGTCTGCCATCCAGTAAAGAGTTGACATGCTTGGCTTAGGTTGTTTGTGGTAATCCCTAGGTTTGCTTTCTAATAAATACTAACCAGAATCAAGCCAAAGATAACACTCTATTTTGTCCTTTTAATCTGAGGTGACCTCATCACATCTACCATCAGCCTTCTGGCACTTTCTGAATGTAAATGCTTGTATTCTCCATGGTTTCATGCAAGGTGAAGACAAAGAGAGAAGTGAAAGTCATCTTTAGCTTTTGCTCTGGCATGCTGCCCTTAATCATTGCACTGAAAGGTTGGTTACATCTCTGCACCTGGTAAGAGTTTATCAAAGCTGAACAAACTGAAGAAAAGCATTTCAGGTGGAAAATGTATGTGCAGTTTAACTTTATTCGTCCTAGTGATTTCCAAAGACAAGCACGAATTCCTGAAGTTAGACTCACTTTTGCCAGGAGGAAGGTTTCAAGTAGGGCTCAGCAAGAACTTCCAGATTCAGATCTATCCTCCCACTGTCCTTGCCCTGCCTGAACAGAGCCACAGAGTATACAGATCTTGGAGGGTGTGAAGCAGTTTGACAAGAGTCTCAACATAATGAAAAAGCGAGTCAGAAGCTTTTGATCAAGGTGACACTACCAGTGGGCAGGTAAACTTGGAAGCAGTTATAATGGAGGCTCCTCTCAATATTAGATGTGGACATTTTCTTAATAAAAGCAATAAGCTAAGAGTTGCATGGGACACCTGAGAAGGTATCAACAACACGAGCAGTTACTGTGATACCTTCCTTTTCCTTAACATAGGGAAGAAGATATATGCCTTTGGGATTCTATTCTTTGCTACAGAGAAAAACCTGCTGACAGCTGAAGTTAAGACTTTCTATTTGGGATTGTCATTCACTCAACAGCACAAGTGTTGCTTGGGGCTTTTAAAGCTTCAGCTAAAAATCAAATCCTTTTCTTAGCAAATTTCATAGGATTTTCCTACTGAACTTCTCTCATGTATTAGGGGCTCATGGCAGGGAGAAATCCCTGGGTTATGTGAAACAATTGTAGAATCTTTTTTGGTTTTAGTTTGTCTTTATGTCAGCATAACTAGGAACAAATCTCGGAGACTTGGGTAAATTCTTAAGAGTTCCAAAAGGAAACTTAGAAAAGATTTAAGCTTACTTCTGATGCTCACCAGCTACTCAAGATAGATCACAGTCTCAAATCTTTGGGCTCAAAATGTACTTGTGACGCAACTGGGTCAATTCCAGAGATGTTGAAGAGCAGGTTTTAAGCATCCTCAAATTTACTCAAGGGGGGCAGATATTTTTACTCCCACTTAGTCCCAATTTCAGCACCAAAAAAAAAACCCCTACTGTTCCTGAAAGCATACTGAGGTTCTTCTGAAGGTCCTTCTGCATAGCATTCCTCAATGTAAGAATATGCTGATGAGCAACAACTAGCTTCAGTTCCAATAATGCTGCTGAAGTGCTTCAGGTAAAGAAGCACTCCTACTTCTGTGGTAAAGAAAAGCTCAAGTTCTTTCTGTTCCAAATCCAGCCAGTTTGGAATTCCTTTAGGTACCTATCATTCACAATAAAAATCCATAAATTTAGATTTGGTGACAGCGACAAGAAAAGAATCAACAGCCCTAGTTTCACACTGATTGCTTCCCATTCCCCATCCTACTCACCCTCAAGTGGCACCTGTACTAGTGACAACGTGGCAAAAGTTTAACTTGACTAGTTATTTAAAGCTCCATCATCCGCCTATAAATAATCCTGATTATACAGATATGCGTAAGTGATAGATGAATTGCAACATTCAGGAGAGTTCTTGCAGTTAGACTTTAACAACAATCTTTAAGAGGATAGTAGCTTAGGTGACTGCTCAGTTCCAACAGAACACTTTTTTCTGCCAACACACTTGTTACTTCAGGGGAACTGAGGAGAGGACAAAACCTGGTGGCATTGGAAAAGCTGAGTCTCCAACACCTACAGCTAGAAACACAAAGACTGCTTTGGAGCCAAGCAGCCTGCTTCAGTGTAAGAATATTTAATTTAAAAAAGCAAACCATGATGAAATTGGAACACAAAGCACTTCTGCAGTTTACTGTGAAGAGAATGCTCAGCTACCTGAAAATTCCTGAAGTTGAGTATCCAAAAAAATATATTTAGGCTGACATGCTTCCTGACAAAGACCGAAGAATGCTGGTAACAAACCTGAAAAATTCTTAGCAAATTCCTTCAATGTCTACCTCCTTATGAAAGGCACGAGCCACTTGTTAGGTAGCATGACCACCAGCCACCACTGAAATATTGTCTTCCATCATTAGGTATTACCTGTTCATATATCCAAGTAGCCACTTTGCCATCGTTTCAGATTTTACCCATAAAGCTGCAAGGTAGCATCTCTAGAATAACAAAGACCTTTAGGTATAGCAGCCAGAAGCACCACGCTCTAACAATCAAGAGGTAAATCTGTGGACTTGTACATACATGCAGTACACTTAAGATATCCTATCCCAGGGCAACTGCTTTCAGAAGCTAAGTTAAAGCTCGAGCAGGATAGATTTCTGCATCTAGCATAATTTTCAGGTGTATTTCAGATGTATTGCATTTAAGTGAGTGCAAATAACACCAACAACAGCACTCAGAATCCAACTGGCTACGTTTTACTACAACTGCAAGAAGATATGGCAGCAGGGCTGCACTACTACCTTACACAAAATCCTTTACCTGGCAGAACTGCAAAGCCTTGGAGGTGCAAATTGGTATTATTTTTAACTTAAAAAGGAGGAGCAAGTTGTTCTAGATTTACTTATTTTTAGATTGAGATACAGAAAGGGAAACAAGTGAAGTTAATCTCTAGAACTCTGTAGCAGAAAAGCAGTGTTCATTCACTTTAGCCCTGTTCATTTTACAACTCTCAGTCTTAGGGTCTTCAACCTTAGAAATTTGCTTCCACTAAGACTGAGAAATGCACACAAACACCTACCTTTCCCCTCACAACTTTGGAGCAGATTGTCCTCCAGTGTTCCAAATACACATTTTTTAAAGCTACTTTTGCATACAGCTTATTTGCTGTTGCAACACTTGCTTCCTCACTTTTAATAGTGGAAGAATAAGCCAAATGCAAAACTCAAGGCAGAAGCCAATGAGTTACCACCATTCTGTATGGTAACTAAAACCAAATCAGAATTAGCTACTTGGCTCAGACAGAAACCCCTTTATCCGGCCAGTATCCACAAACCCCTTTATAATCCCTTTTTGGGATATTACACCCAAGAGCTTCTGGCTTTTAAATTCTTAACTTGCACCTCATTCCACCAAGTATTTGTTTAAGCCAAAACGTAGACTTCATGTAAATCTGCTTCAAAGAAACAGGAAGAAAAACATTTTAAGGCATCAGATAGAGTAGGCTCTTTCATGTTCATGCTACTCAAAGGAGTTTCTGCTGCAACAAAAGATTATCATCCAATTTGCCTCTGACTAGCATGTATCTGGTACACACAGAAGGAAGATCTGGAGACAGCATACATCTGCATGTCTTTTCCAGGCATGTATCCCCATGGTACATTAAAGAACGCCACTACTTTCTCCAGTTGTTTTCACATGAGGATGCTTCCTAATCTATTTGATCTCTGGTTCACTTCCCCTCTATGCCAGCGATAGCCACAATGCTGTTTCAGCAGCCAGTGGAGCACCCATGAATCCACTTAGTTTTATGGTGGCCATAAAATATAAAATATTTACCTTTACATTAAGAATATTGGATTGTTTTAATTTGCTGGGATGTCAAACCAAAGAAAAAGTTCTTAACCAAGTATTCTGGAAGCCCACAAGAGTATAAAACAAGAACCATGTGTCACAACAAGCCTAAGTGTAGCAGCCAAGCTAGTGGCCTTTTCTCATCAGAAGTATAGCATCCCCATTTAAGTGATTGATCTCAGTCATGGAACAGGGAAGAGAACAGAGATGGACAACATTTTCCACATTCCTTCTTGTGGGAACATTTTACAGAGAAGAAGTCTTGGATGGTGTAGGACTGATTGATACTGAGCAATTCTAACAAGTCCTTGAAACAGAGAGCTGAAAGGTAGACAAAGGCCAACTGAAAGGAATACAAGAGCTAGTTCAGTGGGAACAAGCACCAGCTGAAAGAAAAACAATTAAAGAGAACTATCAACATAGTTAATTGTAATGTAACTTGGTTTCTTAGCATGGGCAGTAGTTCAGCCAATAATATGTTAGTAATAGCTTTATGGACAGCTACCTTTAACCAATAATACACTGTAGATACCCTCGTGGGCACCTAGTTATGTAACCGATAAAGGTTTATAAAGAAACAGCTAAGCTGAATAAAATGAACCTTCACTGATCATATTAATCTCTGCATTTGATTCCACAATGCTCCCCTCAGCACCTTCTAGTCTGTGACCCAGCTAATGGCAACAGAGGACTAGTAGCCAAGAGAAACTCTGAAACAAAATCTGCCCACTAAGTGCTTGGAACCTCTTCCTCCCTATTTGAGGACCAGCACTTCCCTCTAGATGTGATTCCAACTGTCATTAACTGGACCAGCAGCCAAGAAAAACCTCAGAAAAGCAAGTTATTTCATCTTACTTCTCTGTCTTCCTTACTCCTACACATCTTCCCTTCCACTTCCTACAATTCTTTCTATCGGAAGCTCATCCATGAGAAAGTCATCGCCTTTACCAGCCATCAACCCCAGCTTATAGAGTCACTCAGGTTGGAAGGGACCTTAAAGATACTCTAGTTCAAACACCACTGCCACGGGCAGGCTTTAATCAAATCTCAGTGGTGCAGAACAGTAGGCTTCTTCAACTCTGACAGGGTGAAACTGCATTCTTTTGCTTTGCCATAGGTCTCAGACCAGAGAAAAATTATGTTGGGCCAATGGTCTTCCATCAGCAGATCAAATTTAACTTTAGACTGACAGGGGTTGTCATGTAGCCTACAGAGCCAGTCTCCACAGATTCAGTCTATGCTCTCTGCTGAAAGAATGCCGCATGCAGACATCCTGCTTCCTTCCCCTTAGCCACTCCAAGACAATGTCTGCAGCAAGGCAACCCAGTCTACAGAACCACAGCACATGGCTTGAGTCTACACTCAGGTACTGAGCAGAGTGGCCCTATATGGTGCTTATCCGTACTACTGTCCCCTGCTCATGTTCATTCATGTTCTTCATCTAGGGGTGGTAATTGTTCCTTAGGAACTTTAGCTTCAGCCCAGGAAGGGAGTTTGGGTGCCTATGGCAGAGCAAGTTATCTGCCTGCCTACATGCACCAGTTTCTGTACTGTTTCCTCCACCTGCAAGGGAGAGTCTGCCAGCAGCACTGGTGGGTTTCTTGTCTAGGCTTTGCTGCCAGACCGATGGACAAAATCCTGAGCTAACCTTTAATGATGCAACCTCTCTTCCTGTCCTAACTAGTGTTACTTTCCCATTTCTAAGCACAGGTGCTTCCCCTCAAGGTCTAAGTTTGCTCTCACTTCACACCTACCACTCACTTCCCTACTACATGCCACTCCAAAGAAGAACATCTGCCAGTGGGCCTTCAAAAGCACCTGGCTTAGCCACAGCCAGTGGGAGGCAAAAATGCACAAACCTGACATGCAGGCATGTCCTCCCAAACAGGCTACAGCTGGGAGACTGCCAGGGGAGAGTTTGACAGTACAAACAGTTGGAGGTTCATGGGGGCTTCCAGGCCACTGCTCTGAAATCTGAACACAGCAACCCCAGAGAAGCCAGCATGAGACACATCTGGCAGGACATTCTTTAAGCAACACTGTTATTCCAGGTTGCCACTAGTACCATCCAGTCAAGCCCAGGCCAGTCTTAAGGCTACCTTGGAATGATGGCATGGACTAGAATAAGCCAAAGCCTCTTGCTCCATCAGCCCTCCTCAGACTGTAGAAACTGCTCTTGTGGCACACACAGGTCTTCTACTCAGCAAAGGCCTCCCTCAAAGCAATGCTGTAGGATAGCAAAACTATATTTGTCTCCTCAATTTTGTAGGAAGAGCGTTTGCAAGTGGGCAGACCCACTATACCAGGCAATGCTTTTCTCACCAAATGAGCAGACAATTCTCCTTTAATGCTCATGAACATTACTAACACTATCTAGAGTGTTACTGCAGCATCCCACAGGAATCTCCCACAGGAGAAAGAACATCCAGGACAGGCACTATGAATGAGCCTGATTTCAAGGTAAGGCCTCATCCTGAGGGAGCTGACTGCTCTCAGGCTGAAGATCTGTCGATAGCCTGTATGAGGTCACACACAAAGAGCTCCTTTGTATAGTGGGTGGCTGTTTTCACTGCCCTCAGTGCAAGTGCTACACTCTGCTGTGACTAGCTACACTTTTCTGTGGTTACTCTCCTATAGTTACAATGCCTCCCCAAAGGCAGAGTTCCATTCTCAGTCATCACCAGAAGGGTTTCAGTACAAGAGTACTCCCTCATCTTACCTACAGGCAGTAAAGTCTGAATACACAGAGCTTCACAAGGCTCACATGTATGCTGCTGAACACAAACCTTACCTACTCACGCAAGCAAGTCTGAAGAGGGAGAGTTGCATATCAGATTCACGCATCCCAGTAGTTTTCTGTGTAAGCAAATGCCACACACTGACCTCATACCTTACCCAGAAAGCTCCAGCATGGAAGCAGCTCACCCACAGAAATGGTCAGCCTTCAGTGCTGAGGCTCACAAATGGAAGAGCTTCTCACAAACAAGTATAGGAAGTTTAGAGTCCTACCAATGCAACAACAATAGTCAGTCTCATAAGGCAAAAAAATAAGATTACTTAAGTTTACAAGCTGTAATATCCATGTCTCTGACTGAACTTCACTTGAGGACAAAGATGTGAACTATCACCGCCACATACCAAGCTTGGCTCATGGTCTGCTGTGCTGCAAAGTCCCTGGATGGAGTGTCAGCACCAGAGACCGCACAGCAGCTGCCAGGGGCTGTGACAGGAAACCATCGCAGCATCAAGCAGGAGGCTAAGCACAACAGTCTGCACGTCAGCAGCCTTCAGACTTCTGGGATTAGTTTCAGTTTCACCTATGCTGCCTCTGTGTTTAGCTTTTAGTCATGTAAGCATCAAGTTTATTGTGTAACACTTAACTGCATCACCAGATGTGCCAGCCTCAGAAGAACTGGGAATTCATCAGCCAAGTAGGAGACAAATGGTTTTTTGTTTGTTTGGGGGTTTTTTTGACATAGTAATGTCGCAATTAGTTTAAGATGGCAAGATAAGAACATCTAAGATATTTAAATGGTAGTATTAATATTTCAGAGCTACTATACCACTGAAATGAGGTTTACAGTCATCTTACCAATCGCTTCAGGCCATCTGGAAATGAAAGAAGCCAAGACAGCATCTGCTCTGCACTGATGGCAGTGAAGATTACCTTTGCACATGATTAGTTCTAGAAACTCAAAAACTAGTCCAAGAAGTTCTCATTGTAGGTATTCCACCAGCTACAGAGTTTGCCACCAGCAGAAACAGATGAGCACTTTCCTTTTCTGTATCACATCTTTCTGTGGCCAAAAATCTTTCATTAGCAGAGATAATTAACACGAGTGAACTTAGAAGCTCAGGCAGTTAAAACACCAACTCTAAGATGACGCAGAGCAAGTCAGATCATAGTGTTTCCCTCTTCTAGAACAGGATCTACTGTTCCATTAACTAATTTATTGAAACAATGTTTTAATACTTCTCCACACAAGAATTAACCCTGTTCCTCAACACGATTGCATAATGTGCAAAACAGCAAGTCAGATCAGCTTCTTTGCTACAGAAAGGAATTAATCTGTTTAATGTTAAAGCTCCAAGTAGGAACAAGAAGGAGAATAATTGGTATGGTTCTATATATCTCTCTTGTTATGGGATGCTTTTCTGAAGACTCATCTTTCAGTACTTATTTATTCGTTAAAAAGGGAGTCTCTCCAACAGTAACATTGAAGTGTTTCAGTTGTTACTAATCAGTTTAGACCTTTGCAATGCAGGGTGATGATTAAGCTTAAAACAAGAATCAAAATTAAATCATTGAAAACCTATTCTAAGCTATACCCTCCTGCATCTTCTTCACATGAAGCCCTTTGCTTTATATTTTTTAATTTTATGTCCTTTTCTAACTTCTTCCCACTGTGAAGAAAAAAGTCTTCCTAATTTTAGTAGAGTATGCCTAAGGACACCTGCTTTGTGGACATACATGCACACACCAGCAGGTCTGCAGTGAGAACACAGCAGAACACAGGCTTCTTGGCAAAAGCTGTGATGCTGCTTGTTCCTCCAGAGTGAACTGCAAAGCTGCAGGAGCCTTTTCAGCAATTTTTGTCAGGATTTTTATTTGGGATTCTAACTAGTATCCAGCTGCAGCAGGGCATTCACGTAGCATTGTGGCACTCCAGTTTATGCATTGGAGTCTGTGGGTTTCTTTAGTTTCATTACCTACTACCTTCCCTTTGCAGCAGCACTGAATAGACAGTATTATCCCACCCTACTCCTCCCCCCATCCCATTTCCAACTAGCATGCCTTTCAAGGAGGGATACAGGATATTTCCACACATGTAACTAGGAAGAAAATTAGTGACTGCCCTGCCTTCCCCTCAGAGGACATTTCTTAGTCCTCTGCAGTTACTAATTGGTACAGATCTCCAGTCTTCCAGAAATCCAAGCCTGATCCTAGGACAGCTTTTGACCGCTGCAGTCAGGTTCTGCTCCTTCTGCAAACATTCACCATTTTCTTGTGCTAGTATCTGTCATTATTGTCACCAACAGCTGTCTGCCATAAACGGAGTTCATAATGGCCAGGCATTATACTCAAAAAGCAGGAGTCCTACACAGATCTATCTTTCTGAACTGGAAAGACAAGTTGAGGGAAAACAGCGTAGTGGCAAAGTCTATTTAATCTGCTCTGAAAGAACACTGCTCAATACATCCTACAGTGGAAGATGTAAGAGCTAGCCCAGTACAGTTCTCCATCTGTCACTTTGGGGTTAAGAAAGAGAAACAGCAAGACTTGGCTTGTCACACGATTCCAGATCTCCTACCAGTAGACACACACATGCAGGAAGAGAATATGACCAGAAGATAAAGCTCAATTATCTTTTTTTCACAAGGCAACATCCTTCAGACAGACATTTTCCAAGTATAGACAGTTCATTGCTTGCACAGTGCTCTTTAGATCTACACGAGCTGAAGTGATCAAGCAATTGCTTAACAAAGCAGTTTTTCTAGAGTGTCAAGTAAGGAAACAAGTCACACAGTCTTGGGCTTCCAAGTTATTTATAGGATACTCAAGACAGTAGAACTATTATGGGGCTTCATGTGGAGCAGTTAGTAACCATCACAGGGCCACAGCATATGTACAAAAGCTACAGGTTTTGTACAGGTTATTGATGCTTCCCAAGTCTGAGATTCATGTCACTGCTCATACTTTTACAATAATGAGAAACACCAAGCTTTGTACAATGTATTTTGAGAGCCAGAAATACCTCAGCAAGACAGTAGATATTAGCTGCACTTGATTACTTGTATACCAAGGTAAATTATATCTTGAACTAACTCACTTCATCTAAAAGTTTGACCCCTTATTGGCACAAGAGATGTAAATCAAGAACTTGCTTCAAGCACTATTGCTGCACATTTAAACTCATTCAGTAGGATTAAAAATTGCTGTTCACCTTTAAAAGCATTTCAGCTTGCAAATATTGTGGTTCTAGTGTTTACCATAAAGAAAAAGTGTGGAACGGTAAATACCACACCTAGCAATTGAACTCCCACAGGCTCAGATCCCAGAGCTGCAACACTGACCTTCCATCCAGCAAGAGTTCCTGACAGGAATACACTCTTCATCAAAAATCAGGATGAGAAACATTGATGTAACTTAGTAATCACCATTAAATAACTAATAATTGAGAATTTTCTTGTGTACATTGGAATCTAAAGTATGGCACTATACTAACAAAAACTTTGCTGTGTCTAATCACCAGACAACACAAAGCTCAGGGGCCAATCACATCAATCAATGTGTCTGCAAATGAGTAAATCAAAGTGCCCACCTTCACATGCATTTAAGAATGTCACTTTGAAGGGTGAGAAGATAGGCTTCATGCATTAAATGTCCTAGAAGTCCACAGCCTTCCATTTAAGAGCTCATAAGTTACAGTTTTAACTTCTTAAAGTTTTACGGTACATATTTCTAGAGAACTGTAGACATCAGTGCTTACAGCTGATACTCTACCCCAGTCTGGAAAGGGGAACTAGCAAAGTCATAGAAACAGCAAAGTTACTGCACTTACTTCAGGCAAAAAGTACATCCGTAGTCATTTGTATTTGGTTTTCCACTCTCCTGAAGTGGCTTCCATTCCAAAGATGACACAGCACAGGGAGCAATTAAACTGCCTCATAAAATACAGTATATAAAAAAGCATACATGGAAACTGTTTGTTAGACAGAGTCACTGCCATCAGGATTTTTAATTTTGTTCTTTCAGTTGCCCTTTGTTAAAGCATTTAGATCCCAATGATGATGAAGGGGTGTAGTCATCCAGCCAAACTCACCACTTCAAAGCTCCTTTCCATTCAGCACAACAGGTTTTGTGTTTATGCTTGATATCATGTAATACAGATATTGACATAAGCACCTCTGTTTCCCCATCCTTCAAAACACATCTCCAAGAACTCACGGCACAGACTAATTCTGAGCTGCCATGTTCTAATATTTGCTGCTACACATCTGGCTGTAAAAGAAGCTACATGGCACAGCAGAACACGAGGATACCAGTCCAACAAGTTCCCTTTCCAAAGCTCTGAGATACACTGACTGAATAGTCGCCATGGCCAAGCAGCACTTCTACTGAAAAAGGGAGCATAGCAGTTAAATGCCTTATCATAGAATCATGGAATACTTGGGTTGGAAGAGACCTTAAAGATCATCCAGTTCCAACCCCGCTGCCACAGGCAGGGACACCTCCCACCAGACCAGGCTGCTCAAGGCCCCATCCAACCTGGCCTTGAACACCTCCAGGGATAGGGCATCCACAGCTTCCCTGGGCAACCTGTGCCAGTGCTTCACTACTGTCACAGTGAAGAAATTCCTCCTTATGTCCAGTCCAAATCTGCCCCTCTCCATCTTATACCCATTGCCCCTAGTCCTGTCACTACAAGCCTTTGCATACAGTCCCTCCCCAGCTTTCCTGTAGCTCCTTCAAGTACTGGAAGGTCACTATAAGCTCTCCCTGCAGCCTTCTCTTCTCCAGGCTGAACAAGCCCAACTCTCTCAGCCTGTCGTGGTATGGGAGGTGCTCCAGCCGTCTGATCACCTTGGCAGCCCTCCTCTGGACCTGCTCCAACAAGTCCACATCCTTTGTTAAACCCTTGCCCCATATGGATTCCAAAGAGTCTCAGTCTTGCCTAACCGTGGTGTCAGTTAATTAGATACCACATTACACAGCATTACAGGCTGATGGGTCAAGAAAGCACATAAACGCATCCAACATGCCTGCAGAGATCAAGTTTTTCCACTTACCCGGAACTGTATTTATTGCAGCGCCAGCTGAAGAACAGCTACTGTTTTGCAGCTCTGTGAACTGCAAGCTCTCCTGCGGCTCTGCAGCAGTAACATCAGCTCCTTGAGAGAACCATATTTAGAAGAGGTGCTGGGTTCTGCCTCAGAGTAACGTAATAATTTTGCTTACTGAACTAACAGCCGCACTAAGAGCCAAACTTTCTGAGATTAAAAATTAAAAAAAAAAAAAAGTCCAAAGCTAGACACCTACCGGGATAAGTCTGGGCTGAAGGCATTCGGTTTATTGCAAGTACTCATTTAATCCCTACTCAGGAACATAATAAAAAAGGAAAAGTCCTGAAGCTACGCGCCGGTAACGTTAAAAGCGAGACGAGTGATATCAGAACGCGTCCCGCCGTCCTTCCCCCTCCCGTGTTCGCTCTCCCCTGCCATCAACACCAAGGCGTTAGCGCCGGGGACGCGCTCAGCCCGCGCCGGGGCTCCACCTGCAGCGCCGGGAGGGAGAGGGGCGCCCACTCACCCGGGGTCCCGCGGCTCGGTGCCCGGGACGCTGCGGCAAAAGCAGCAGCAGCATCAGTGCCAGCAGGAGCGGGCGAGCCCCCGCGCCGCGAAAGACCCGCGGCGACATCGTCCCGCTCCGAGGCCACCACGACCTACACCCAAACCGGTCCCGCGCCCCGGCCATGGGGATGCCCATTATAAAGCCGCAGGGGGGGGCGCGGCCGAGCGCGGCGCGGACCAATCGTGGCGCGGTCCCCGCTGGCCGCAGCCAATGGCGAGGCGGCAGCGCCCCCAACATCCCAGCCGCAGCGCCCCCAACATCCCAGCCGCAGCGCCCGGGTGCGGGGCGAGTGGGGCAGGTTGGCTCCGGGCGGCGCCGCCCATGTGCCCGCGGCGGCCGGAGCCGGGGGAGCCCCGGGGGAGGACGGTGAGAGGACGGTGAGAGGCAGGGCTGAGAGCGGGGCAGCGAATGAGAGCTGGAGACAGGGAGGTTTGGGCTGTTGGAGCGGGTCCAGAGGTGGCTACAAAGGTGATCCAGGGGCTGGAGCTCCTCCCAGGCGAGGACAAGCTGAGAGAGCTGGGCTTGTTCAGCCTGGAGAAGAGAAGGCTTCAGGGAGACCTTATAGCGACCTGCCATTATCCGAAAGGGCTAAAGGAAAGCTGAGGAGGGACTGTTCACAAAGGCTTGTAGTGATAGGACGAGCAGCAATGGCTATAAACTTGGCAGATTTAGACTGGACAGAATCACAGAATCACCAGGTTGGAAGAGACCCACCAGATCATGAGTCCAACCATTCCCACCAATCTCTAAACCATGCCCTTCAGTAGCTCATCCACCCGCACCTTAAACACCTCCAGGGAAGGGGACTCAACCACCTCCCTGGGCAGACCGTTCCATTGCCTAATTACTCTTTCAATAAAGAATTTTTTCTTTATGTCGAGCCTGAACCTCCCCTGGTGGAGCTTGAGGCCATTCCCTCTTGTCCTGTCCCCTGTCACTTGGAAGAAGAGGCCAGCTCCCTCCTCTCCACAACCTCCCTTCAGGTAGTTGTAGAGAGCAATAAGGTCTCCCCAAGGAAGACATAAGGAGGAATTTCTTCACTGTAAGACCAGTGAGGCACTGGCATAGGTTGCCCAGGGAAGCTGTGGATGCCCCATCCCTGGAGGTGTTCAAGGCCAGGTTAGATGGGGCTTTGAGCAGCCTGGTCTGGTGGGAGATGTCCCTGCCTGTGGCAGCGGGGTTGGAACTGGATGATCTTTAAGGTCTCTTCCAACCCAAACTATTCTATGTTTCTATGATCTTTATGTATAGGTACATACAGTATATAGTATACACTACATATACTATATATAGTATATACAGTATATACTATATACTATAGTGTGTGTATATATATATACACTCACTATGCATATATATATACATTATAGTATATGTAGTATATAATGTATACATACTATATATTGTGTAGTATTCATAGTATGTAGTGTGTATACACTATATACACAATAGTGTATACATATAGTATGTGTGTATATATATACTATCATGTAATATGTAATATACTCTATATACTACATATATGATAGTGCATACATATAGCATAGTGTATATATATAAATATATATACATACTATAGTGCATGTAGTACATAAAGCATGATATATAGTGCTTTAGATGCACTGATGGGCTGGTTCCACCAGCCAGAGAGTAAGTTTGGTGCATGGAATTACCTTGTGGTCCACATGCTGTTTTCCATTGAATCAGCACTCTCGGGTCAAAGCTGCTGCAGAAACGACTTTGTGCCTCAGGGAGTGTTGGACATCTTGTCACTTCCATGCCAGGGTCCAAAGCATGGCTCTCACACAACCAGAGAGGTACCCATCTCTGAAGATCTCCCCTTGCTTTTCCAACTGCAAAAGTAGCCCTACAGCCCATCACTGTGCATTGCCCAGCTAAGCCTAGAGACCTTGTTGTGGAGATGGTGTGCTTGGAGTCTTTGGTACCCTCTAGCACTTGGAAAATCTTCCCAAAATCAAGTTTGACATCTCTTGAGACAATGTGCACACTAGCATCCCAAGATAAAGTTTGAATCCTCTTGGAAGCAAGACCCTCTGGGCTGCATGTGGGCCTCAATATATCCAAGCTTTAGCAAACACTACGTGAGGTGATGCCTGGACAGAAACTGAGTGTTCTGTCATGCAGTAGGCAAGTAGGTGCAGCTGTGGAGCAGGAGCTGGAAAAAAAAATGGAGGGTGGGCATCTACCAGATCTCTACCCAGAGATCTGTCCAATTAGGAGCTAAAAAGAGAGCAGTACCATGGCAGTATAAAGGCAGTAAGATGTAGACCCCAAGCAACAGAAGCAGGGAGCAGGATCAAGCCTCTGTCAACTTGTGACTGAGTGGTGGGGTATCTTATGAACTGGACTGACTTGCATTACATCAAGTTCTTCCTTTTTTACATGACAAGCATGAGTTGATGGTTGGCACAGCAGGGCAGAGGCCCAACATTTTGCAAAACAATATACATGGCAGGTCATTGCTGTCCATGTGATAGTGTTAAGAACCTTTTCATGGGACTATTTTGTGGTGCTCTTATGGAAACACACACGACCTGCAATTTCTTCATAAAGTGTATTTAACTTTCTTTACTCAGTGACCTTACAAGAGCCAGTACTCACACTTGTAAAAATTCCCTAGAGTATATCCGCTAGGTATGGGGAGAGGCTGCTACACCCACACAAAAACCTTGTTACACAGCAGAAGTCATATAATTCTGGCATCTTATCAGAGCAAAGCAGGCTGTTTAGCTGCAGCGCTGTAGCGGTTGCTTTAATCTTTCTTTTCTTAAAAAAAAAAAAAAGTATTTATTTAAAAACAGTACATAGCATTTTGTCATTAGCCTGGGCAGGATAAGCTGTAGAGCTCTGCCAGTATTCATTATTCTTGGCTTGCAGATCTCTCTGGAGCTCCAAACCCAGCACCCCATACAAGCCTACCGATGTACCTTAGTCTTAATACTCACACTCTTTGCTATCCTGGTCCTAAGCTTTGCCAGCTCTTCTTCAATACAGCCTGTGGTATCCTCTGATTTTCCATTTCAAAGTCTCTCTGATCCACACCTGAACATCTGCCATTCCACATGACATAAGCAGAGAGACCTTGAGGGAAAGTTGAGGGGGAGAGCTGGTAAATCTGAATATGAGTGTCCTTTTGTACAACAGGATCAGCTCTGTTGAGGTTGGACAAGTTATACCAGCACACACCTGACATCTGTGCAAAGACAGGCACAATCTAGTACAGTTTTGTTGAGGCAGTGATCCCACCCTGAAGTACCACATCACTTCATAGTTAGTCTTGATTAAATTCCAGTCCAGATAACAATATCCCACTTGCCTACATTCCCCTCTCCCATTTCATAGGGAGTTTTTTTGCATCTAACCTACTTTGTGTGATGCCTTCATGTGTTTTTTATCACTTGCACTTTAAACATGAATGTGTTTCTTTGGTGTATTTTCCACAAATGCACTCATACCAGAATCTGTCTGTTATAGAAACACTCAATACCACATTGAAAAAATGATTGGTTTTCTATCCCTGTCAGAGAATAGCAGCAACACTGGAAGCCTGTCCTCCAGTGCCTATGAGGCCCTATGCTGCCAGCATCTTAACACAAAGCAAAAGTTACAGAAAGGTTCAGAAATTCCAAGTAACTGAAGACTTTGACCCCTTTCTGGTCAAAGCTGTTTGTAACCTTGCAGCATGCATCTCAAACATTGACCAATATTCCCATGGCCAGGTGTTACTCTGTAGGGACATGTATTTTCTTTGCAGATAGTAACCAGCCTAGTGGAAGAACCAGTCCAGAGTAGACTCTATACCCTTCACTCAGCTGTTCTGAGCCCAAAAACCTTAGAAAAAAACACCATCCAGGAGTACATCCAGCCCCATGTTAAAGGCACCAGAATTACATGTCTTTGTTCCAGTTGTGAACCACATTCACCACTGAAAATTTGTCTAACTCTTCAGTACACTGGGCCTGGTACTCTAGTTGGTATACGTACACTTTATTTGTGTGTCATCTTCAAAGAAAAATCTAAGTAAATAAAACAAACTGGCCAAACAGAAAGTTTTTTGCCACTGAATTGTCTGTTAATTTTCTCCAGATTTCTGGCAAGTGAGAAATGCTTGCCTTGGGCATTGGTGGCACTATAGAGATGCTGATGAGCTGAGGGGAGGCTGGTGTCCAAACATGAAAAGTATTGAGCACCTAACCTTCTCACTTGAGCTCTTCCACAAATCCATGCCATCACTCTGAGGATGTGGTACCAAATGCTGCACTGGCACAGTGCCACTTCAGTCAGTGGTGTCTCACCAGTAAAGAACTCGCCCAGGGTGATTAACTGAAAACTACAAAGAGAGAGGGACGTGGAACTAGAAGAGAAATTGTTCTTCATGTACAGGCATTTGTACACCAGGCCCAACCTTTGGATCCTTCCGAAGAACATGTAATCCCAGCCGTAATGAATTCAACTATGCAATGCTGCTGGAGGAAGTACTGGAACTGGTACCGTTGGGGCTTGTATATACCACATGTAACCTACAGCTTGCACCTCTGAAGACTTACCCCAGTGTGTGTCTGTATGTGTTGATGATTAATATCTTGTTGCTATGGTACATATATATCATGTGCACCACCACAAACCCATGGCACAGGATGTATATATCCATGGAATCATAGAATCATAGAATAGATTGGTGGTCTTGACATGGAATATTGCTGTCCTTGACAACTGTTCAGGGAGAATTATTTGATTGCTTTGATTATTTGCCTCTGCTTATACTTGTCTTGTCCTCTGACAAGTTTCAGAAGGTTACTGTCCTCCTTTGAACTGTATTGGCAGCCACAGCAGAACCGTCATGGGATTTGCCTACCACAGCTTCCATCAGGCTACATATCCCCTCTTGCACACATTTATCAGAAATAATCATTCACACTTACCATAAAGTATAACCTGCTGCCTCCAAATATGAGCTAATTGCTCCTAGAGATCAAATTAATGCTAATTGTTCTTTTTTAAGCTGGTGGACACTACAATTTGTCCTGCAGCAAGTATAGACTTAGTTCACTTTTTGTCACAAAAAGAGTAAAGATGACTATGGGGAATTTTGTGTGAGACCACAGATAGATTGTTATAGGTTGTGAGGATGAAGATTTTAGAGCTATGGTTTTTAATACCATGCCTATGGATTCATTTGAATATTTATAATCTGAGAATTATCCATTGCTGCAAGGCCTTAATTGCTGAGAAATTGCAGCAATGGAAGAACCTTTTCTACTATCCCAAATCCTCATCCAAAGCTGAGTTCAGGGCAGCCCAGAATAAAGACTGAAAATCCACAATTGAGCACACTCATGACCTTACGCAGGCTGGTATAGCAGCCACAGGATGAGAGAGGCTATGCAGTCACCCTGAACTGAAGTAAAATACAATTTTCCCAGCTTCACAGAGACAGGTTGAATATGGAGGTAATGGGGAGAAGTAAGTTTGACTCACAGTGATTGTGAGGCTGGAAATCAAATGTCATTGAATTGGCATCACAGCATAGAACAGCTTCACAGTGTGATCCTACCATCAGCACAGTTGCTGTTGTGGGCAAAGTATTCACACTTGTTAAGATGTAGAGTCACATTGCTGCTAGCATGTCTTGGGGCATGCCTGCTGGATTATGCTAACAAAAAGGAGTCTCATCTTCATATGAAAGCTCATTATATATATGTCTGAATGAAACAGAAACCCTATTACTAAGTGTCCTACTGGACTTTTCATCCTTGAATCTCTTTGCAGAACATTCAGTTACACTTGAACAAAACGCTTTATTACAAGGGTTGCAAGTCTTTTTCCATTTTATCCATCTAGAGTCTGCCACTTCATTCTGTGCAAAGCTTTTCTCTAGAAAGTATATTAAATTGTGTAGGTCCTGGCTGCGCTTCTATGGTTTTCCAAAATGTTGCTAGTAATTCTGGTTAGCTCCTCAGAATAGACAACCCTCACCTCTCAGCAGTGGCCATGCATCTGATCCTATTACCCAGCCATATCTTCATGGTTGTATGTTATTTCACCACAAGAAAAGTCTGTTGGCTGTACACGAGTATTATTATGAAAACAAAACAAAAGCCAAAAATTGCATGCAGTGAGGTGCAAGAAGTAGCAAATGGGCAGTGAAGCCCATTTAAGCTCCAGGATAGTTTTTCATGGTGCTGAGGCATATACCTGTTTTTGAGGATGGAATCTCTATAATGACCTGGCTGACATTGGTCTGTAATCTGCCAGCTCCTTGAAAACAAAGATAGTATCTTTTTTTTTGCCTTTTTATTCTTAATTATGTTTTATGAACTCTAGAGTATAATGTTGATAATACATACGAGGCCCAGTGCAGTGGTGGTGAATTATGGGTATTTGTGTGGCAGTGGAAAATTAAATTACTCTTCCAATCTAACAGATTTCTAATGTTCATTGTATACTTGTTTGAATTTTATGAAGTAAACATAATATCACTCCAGGCTCTAAAAAGAATGCTAATTGACCATATCTTTAGCCTTTAGAATCTTTAAACATACTTAGCAACTTGCCAGGGTTTTTTTATTTTGAATCAGCTATGAGATTGAGGTTGGGTTGGACTCCATATGGACTCCAGAAGCGAGGAGCTCTGTTCCAACCTCATTTATCAATCTTATCAAGGCAAGGATTCTTTCTGCTCATCCTGTCTACCTGGGTGGGATAGATGGAAAGTGGGTGGGGAAAGAAATACCTCTGTGCTGAAATTTTGAGGACTGGGTGCTCTGGGCTGCAAATGCAAGGGAGAGCAGGTGCTGAATCTCCCATACATGAGCACTCTGCCTACACAGAGCAGGCTCACCATCAAAAGCACAAAAAGGGGGTGGGGAGGAATATCATGCCAGGGCACACGGAAGGCAGGGTCTCTTGCCTAACATCCCCCTCCATGTGATTCTCCATCAGCACAGACAACAGCAAAAAGGAGGAGGAAGCAGCTGACAATCAGGCCTTGTGAGCTCTACAAGTCATAGCATTGGGATTAATTTCTGTCGCTTGAGCACATTTACCATATCTCAGATCGATGCTCAGTTGAATGCAATAAAGTACTTTTGTCACAAGTCAGTACCCTGCTCATCTGCCTTTCTCCATCAGCAGTCCTTAACCTGAGGAAACTTAGAATTGGAATTCTGTCCTAAATGGCACGAAAGCAGCTCAAAAACATACTTCAGCAAAGAAACCCTGACATCATGTTAGACACTCTTTGCATTCTGAGTTGGAGAGGCAAAATGGTGACAAAATGACAGAATACAAATTCTAAGATGCCTTAATCCTGCATTTTTTCACCAGGGCTGGGAGTAACACTCATTATCAAACAGGCAAAGTTTGGTTTGTCTTCCCTACCAGTTTCTTAGCACTGATTTAGTCTTCACACTGACACCAGCAAAACTGCACTTAAATCACAGCCCTGAGAACCAGCTACACTATCCAAAGCTGAGCAGAGTTCAAACCTCAGCCCTGAGCTGATACAGAGTCTTTTCTGTTTTAAATTGCCCACCCACTCACTATTCCCAGCTGCAGAGCCACATAATGTTCAAAGACCACACACAAGGTGCAAGAGCAATAGAGGCCTGTTGAAAATTAAAGTGCAACAGCTTAGTCAAGAGGATAGGCTCCAGTGTTGCTGCCTAAAAAATGGGGGCAAAGAATGAGGAAAGAAGGGCAGACGGAGACCGTGGGAGATCCGTAGAGAAAATGATGGGAGTCCACTCCGGAGTATATTTTAGAGAAATCCCCTACAGATCAGCTCACAGATCAACAGAGACAGAGCTTCCTATATGAAGACAGGCAAGAAGCAGCTCAGAAAAGGATGTGGTGCTTTTCAGAGGGTAGATGATACTTAGATGCCAGGGATTGTTCTTGGCTTGTTCAAAGGACCTGTAGCTGGTCAAAAAAAACCCTCTCTGTTCCTTATTTCCCCGTCTTGAGATGTGTAAGAGTCTCGCACAGATATTGTGTTATTTCCTACAGCCCACAACAGACAGTAAAACTCTCAAAGAGCTCTGATTTCTTCTTTCCAGTGCTACTGCTGAAGGGACCTTGCTCTGAAAAACACTTGTTGAAATGCTGTGTAACCATGTCATCTGTTTCTGTTCATCCTATAAAATGCTAAAAGTGTTGCAATACCACTCAGTGGTGACACAAAGATAGGAGCACATCAGCACTGTCACACATCATGGTACAGCAACCACAGTTTTAGAAAAGAGGGGGACCATTCTGCTGACCCTTAGGCTGGGATTCACCAGAGTCTGAGGCAAACTTGTGAAAATTGACCTTATCTGCTCAGATGTCCAAGTTTGCTGTTATTTTGCACAAAAAGAGACTGTTCACCTCAAAGCATTTTAAAAACATTCTTAATTTTTGTCCCATTGCTTCTATACATAAAGAATGTGTGTTTATATGTTTATACATCAATTTTGTGCTTAGTTGCTAACCAAGGTTAAATACTTACAGGCTGAGTCAAGCTGTGCTCTAAATGTGGGCTATTTTACCCATCACTGAATGAAATGGCTTCACTGCTGAGACAAGGCAATGTTGTAACAGCACACAGCACAACCCAGCAGTCGGAACAAGAAACAAAGGTGGTTTCCAACAGAAAGCATCCAGGGTGTTTGAAGAGGCAGGCTGCCAGGGCTCCATGGGTATCATCCTACTCCCTAGTCCTCAGCTGGTACAGCAGCTCAGGGGAGATGAGAGGAGAAAAGATGAAACACAAAACAACATGATCTTTCTTACTCCAGCTCTGATTTCTGCTAGTGAAAGAAAGCAAGCCGAGGAGTCACTAGAAGGAAAGACTCACTCAAGTACCCTCATACCAAATACTCTGGGATGGTGGTTTGAACCCAGAGCCATGTATCATAGCTAGCAACTGTAATGATCAAAACTAGAACCACAGATGCAAAAGTGCTTGGAGCATTTTCAGGCTCTTACATTTGATCCCAGATTTGGGTGTCTGAAGCTGTTCAACAATAAATAGAGCAAAAGATACTAAGACTGGAATCTCTGTTAGTCTCGCTACCTTCTTTAAAAAGTGGTAAATGTGCAAAAAAATATATGTGTGCATATATACTGCTTCCTTCTTCTCACCCCTGTGAGATGCTCAGTGCAAAAAGAAACTTTCCAGCACACAAGCACTGACAACCAGCTTTTTAAAATATTCCAGTGATATATTGTCAACCTTTTGCTCTTGATTGATAGGCTTTGCTAGAGAAACACGGCGGAACAGATGTATGTGCATGGGTGCCATCAAATTAATTTTAATGCTCTTTTTAACTAACTCACCCCCCCCTCCCCACCCCTTCCACCCACAGGCTTATAGAGTTATTCTAGAAGACATGCGAATCCTAAATAATGGGGGAAGGGAGACTGGGGATTAAGGGACGTCTGAAGAAAGTAGTATGAAATTGCACTGAAAGCAAAAATCCTCCCACAATAACCTACCCTTGTCCACCCCTGTGTCAACAAATATGCAACCAATTAATGTAATTGCGGAGTTATTTATGGTGCACAGGAAAGTGTAGTCAGGGACTCTTAGAAACAAGGTTGTAGGGATAGGAACGCCTAGGTTTCCCCCTCACCCCCTCCTTTGCAGATGTTTAAGTTGACTTGTGGTGTCCATGTGTCTCATAACCAAGAGCCTGTCTACTTTGCAGGTGTTGCTGGCTGCATGGGGGTGGGTAAACTGGATGAAAGGAGACCTGGAAGAGTTGGGGTCTTCTGATTTCAAACTGTGACCAAAAGATATTAGTTGGGTTTAGATATTTCCCCCCCACTTTTGCAGCCTACAAAAGTCCCATACTTAATCCCTTCAGATGACCCTTCTGACAGCAGCAATAACATTTGAACACAAGGGGAAAAAAAATTTAGCTCCATGATTTGATTGTTCAGGGTGACGGTTTTGTTACTGTTCAGTGCCCTGCAGAAGAGAAGTTTTAATTAGAGCTATTGAGTGGTTTGAATTGGCACAATTAGGGTCAGCATTAATGATTGCTGCATGTGTTCCTTTGAACAGTAAGGGCTTTTTTTTAGCCCACGGACAGGAGGGGGTAGCAGCTAATGAACTAGGAGAGTGCAAATTATCTCTGCAAAGCTAGGGCAAGTGTAATACACACTGGGGATGAAGTAGAGAGCAGGAAGAGAAACCACAGCTTGTGGGGCTGATCTGGAAGACTTCCCAGTGGAAGTCCTGAGCATCATCAGTCACCTCTGCTTCTCATTTGTTTCCTCAGGTGCTGAGGCTATGTAGCATACTGACAGAGATGCATTTCTTGAATCAAAAGAGAAGACTTCAGAGAGGCAAAGCATATACAATGTTTTCATACTGAAAAATACAAAAGGAGATGGGAAAAAAAGGACTGCATTCTGCTTTAAAAATGAGGATGTGCTCATGCAGATTAGTACACCTATGAGTAAGCTTGTAGGATTTTCCCTCCTCTCATTCACTTCAGTATAACGCTAAACCAGTTCAAAGAAACACAGCTACCTAAGACCTATGTGTATTTACTTACAAACAGCTGTCCTGTGTATGTGTGGAAATACCTCCCAAATATGCAGACCTGCCTTAACTGCTCTGCAGGTGGATGCCAGAGCCCCACATAGGTGACAGGTCCACCAAAGGCTGCTCTCACCCATGCCGAGAAAATGAGTCCTCGCAGCATGTGCAATTTAACTTAAAGAGAAGGGCTCCTGGAGGCATATCTATGATCTCCTCAGAACTTGCAGGTCTCCCGAAATGCACGCATTACACAGCCTTTTCCCAACCCACATGGTATGTAGAAGTGTGCAGAAATGCTCCTGGGTTGCAGGAAGAATACACATCCTTGCCACTCCAGCAGAGTCAAAGATGCTTCCTTTTCACTTAGCTGCTTGTTGGGGAACACCAGCCACATGGGTGCAAGGACTGACTGGCTGAAGGACCTGCCCCACTCCTTCGAGGAGCCTCCATTGCCTTGGGCCATGCAGGTCTTCCACAAAGCATGAACATTTTAGCTCCAGACCTGGAACAAAGCTTTTTGAGTGCTCTCATTTTGCTAAAACTACCTTTCAGTCAGGCAATATATTAGAACCTCAGGCTTCTCTGCACCTTCGAGCTACAGAGTGACTTTGTTCACATGCCAGCTCCCTGGTGTAGCAGTTCCTCGCTGCCCTCCACTATGAGCAGCAAGGGACAGCTATTTCCTCCTGACGTGTGCAACACATCCCTTTTTACCAATGGTGGGGTGACCCTTTGATGGCTGAATCAGCCTAGGAGTCCTTTCTGACCTCCAAAATACAGATAGGGCATCACTGGTAGGGGTACCTGCATGCCTGTCTCAGGTCTGCACTACCAGCTGAGTCAGATGCTGGCACTTGTCTCTTAGTCTGACCCCTGGATGTCTGTGTAGGCCAACAGGCCCACAGTAAAATGTTATCTCTAATTGTCTGCAGTAGTAATTTCTCCTGAACATGACTCAAAGATACACTGTCAGGTGCTGAGCATCAAATTAAAAGTTGATTCTTCAGTAAGCTAACTAGTTGGTAAAGCAGAGGATAGCAGCACACATTTATGTACTGTCAGAGGACTGATCTTTCCACAATTTTCAGCCAGACTTTCTGCAGCCATCCCAGAGGGCAGCCATCAACAACTAACCACTGAAATTTTTGAGGCCAAGCATCAGTACCTGTGAAGGATGCACACCCAACCATGCTTTGCCTTTGCTGGCAAAGCAGATAAAGCTTGGTGCACAACTGAAGCTGAGAAGCTGAATGAGATTCTGGGTGTGCAATCTCAGTTGGGAACAAGCCAGATAGTTCACCTTTCAAACACACAAAAGAAGAAAAAAGTGCCCAAAATATGGAGAGAATGGGGCTCTTTGGTGTGGTTAAACAGAGATTTCTGTGTCTTTCTGTTAGCAGCTCTTTCCAGTTACTTCAGTGTCTCCTTCTCTGTCTAAACAAAATCTGCTTCTGTAAAAAAACAAAAACAAGAAAACCCCAACCCTGACTTTATTTAAGCAGGTGACTTTAATTATATTATTCTTACTTAGGATACACAACAGCCCAACACATTGGGAAATAATCAGATGCAAACAGAGGACAAACAGAGAGTTTGCACCCAAAGTGTTCATGTTCTGTAGGCCTAGAACAGCAAAAGTTCCGTCTGCAAGATGAAGATTAACCAGTGATGATGTTGCAATCCCTTTGTAGCCTGTGGATGGATACAAATCCAATGGGCACTCACAGCTAGAATAATCTCATTTAGTTCTCACAACCCAAGACAGTAGCCTGAACTAGACCTCTTCCCCTCAGGTATGGGTTACCTACGGGTTTGTCACACCTGTGGATTCTAAACAAGTTTTTCATCTTATTTCAGCTTTTCTCTGGTGCTAATGCCCAAGATACACAAGGTCCAGCCTTGTTAAGGATCCTTCCCCAGGTGTGCCAGCAGCGGCAGGTAGAGGGCTGGCACCGCTAGTGCGAGCTGGAGTTGAGCCAATGGGTGGCTGGAGGGTGAAAGCAGAGCTGCAGCAGCTGCTGAAACATGGCAACTACCTGGTGCAGGGCTTTACCCCCAGCAGGGCTCCAACCCTCAGCAGTGGGGTAGTCCTCTTGGGAGCAAGCAGCACAGCAGATCCAAAATGACACCTCACACATTCTTGAAGGTGTGAAAGAAATAACCAAGCTGAATCGTTTCACCACTCTCAGGCTACTAGAGTTGATATTGTAGACTTGCCAATGAACAGGCAAGGACATCCACAAACATTTCATGACCACATTCTTTGTTATTAAGCAATCATGAGCTTTGGCATTAGCTGGAAAACTGAATGTGCAACTGCTCAGAGGTGACCTCCACCTTGAATTTCTTATCTTATATCCTCAAAAAGACAAGACTTTTCAGTACCAAAGTAGATTCACATTGTGAATAAATATATTGATAGTTTTCATATACATCAGTTACAAGCAAACTATAATGCTGAAGCATGGAGGATGAAGATTGGCATATCATTGCAGGCACCAGGCTGTTAGTGGGACACTGAAGTTTAGCTACATGGAAAGGGTGTGGAAGCTAATGGATGTGAGAGGGCTATTGTGAGAAGCTTGAAAAAGCTACAGATGGTGCTGTGAGGGCTGGCTGGATCCCTCAAGTGGTTAAGGGGAATGTGTCTGGGCAACAACTGAACCACAAAACCTGCTGGAGCGGAGCACTGGGGACATTCTGGGAAATATGACCTTGCCAGGCCAGTTCATGCCACCAGTAGTAGTATGTAAGTGTGAGATAACCTGGCTAGTCATATCAGAAATAAGAAATTCAGGTATGGATATGGCAAAACTAAGACTAAAGAGGAAAAACTGGTTATGTGTAGGTTGTCACTCTTGATTAAAGAAAAGAAAGGGAGATGCAGAATCAGCCAGAGGGGTCAAGAAATACAGAAATTTATAAGAAGACACACAATTCCTGAGGTTGAGAGTGTCTGGGGGTATTTGTCAAGCAGCCCCATGTTTGATCACTGCAGCTGAAGCCAGACAATAGACCAAACCCCTTGTTCTGGCCATGCCTGAAGAGTCAAGACCTGCTTCCACCTCTGGCAGAGGACCTGCTTCCACCTCTGGCAGTGCAGAGAGGTTGCTTTCACTTGCTGGAAAGTAAACACCTGGACAGGCAGACTGAGCATCCTGACACCACCACATTGGTGCCTACTCCACGTCAAACGGCATTAGCAACTGCCCAGCATTTCATAACAGGTAAGATTTAGGGTATTCTGGGTTTGGGTTTTATTCAATTCAGTTAATACTGATTTACTCTTGGGACTAAAGAAAGTGCCTTTTCTATCTTCAAACTCATGGTTTACACCCAAGAAAAGTGTCTTCTAGGAAAACAATTTGCACTGAGAAATAAGTATTGCCTCTCTTCTGCCTTAGTGCAGGCACTGATTACAAAATATGAAATGCGTGAGCCTATCAATCTCTGAAGTGGTACTCAGCAGTTCTGCAAGCACTCCCAGCAGAAACTATAAATGCAGACTACAAAAACATATCAGGAAAAAACAAGTTGCTCAGAATTTATGTAATCTAAGCTTTGGTTGAAGTTTTGATACAGTCAGTTTACCAAAATTAGTCAACCCATCTCCAACTTAAAAGAAATACATTTTGACTTTAAGCTCTACAACCTTTCATTCACTTCCCTCAGATCACCTATAAAGCAGCAAAGACTTTCCTTTTCATAACTTCTCCATATTGGTTTTTGCCATACCACTACATTTCTATGCGGCAGTCAGACCAGCACAACTTGCTTGCAAACTGGCTAAGCTATGGTGATGAATGACCCCCTGGAGACCAAGGTGTGAGATATCTCTCCTTGGCCTGAATACAGAACAGCAAATTTCTCCTCATGGCCTTTCTTTCACAGTCCCAGGTCCTTCCCTCAGCGCGTCCAGATTTTATTTTAGCTTAGACATTGTGTAGGGGAGTCAGTAGCCCTCTGCACCCAAGGCCTCAGCTCTTCTTTCCTAGGGCAAATTGTTTTCTGTTATTCCAGAGCTCCTGTGTCCTTGCCCTCTACTATATCCTCTTCTGAAGGCAGTTTTTTCCTCCAGCCTCACTACAAGGAAAATAAATTACTCTGACTCTATCTAAGAGCACTTTGGAAAACCCCAGTGTTGCCGAGATACTGGCCAGGGACTGAATGAAGCTGAATATTTTGCTGAATGCTCTCTTGCAGTACAGAAGCATTTGCAAAGCCAGACTTGGTGTAGCATTAATTTAGTAACTAATATCCAGATCCATAACTAATGCAGAAGTGTTTATGAGAAAACAAGAGAAAGTTAGGAACCTTTAGCACATCTGGCAAAAGAAACCACCATGAAGAATTTCCCACAATTTGAACTACTTATCCAGTTGCCTTTTTATTTAATTGTAAGTGACATCCCTTTTGGACCCACCAGGGTTTTTTTAATTCACTCTTAAGGAGATTTTTCAACAGTGTTGCCTTGTCTGGGGGGAGGAGTATATTTACCCTTTTGACCTGTCAAGGTGCCTTCTCACAGAAATGAGAAATGTCAGGCGGACAAGTTCATTTTCAGTCATGTCTGCTTCCAGAGCAGAGTTCTTTCCCTGGTTAAGCAGTAGGACAGATCTGAAGACATGGCTCAGGAGGTATGTAGGTCTAGGCTCAAGTCAACAAGTTGATAGGCTTGAAAAAGCACAGCTAATATCAGGAAAAAGCAGTAAGAAGATCAATGTGAACTGCACAATACTTTAGGAATACTATCAGGAACTTCAATTCTGATGCAAACTGTTTGGATTTTGTAGGTAAATCCATCGTTCAATCCACAGCCACACCAAATTCATACGCAAGGGCTTCTGCAGATGGGAGGGCAGTGGATCTTCCCATCCGCATGACAGTTTGATCAGCACCTTTGCAGAGGTTACAGCACCCAACAGCCCAACTCCTTCACAACCACTTTGGCCGAGCTCTGATCCTATGCTAGGTACAACATACAGCAGAGGAGCTGGCTGGAGAAGACGTACATACATGTATGACTTCTAAACTTTCTAGAATCCTTCCTTGCACTGATTTCTCAGCAAGCTTGAGAATATCTGCACTTACTGGAGACCCTACAAGAAACAAAATTTGTGACTGCAGGAGCATGTGACATAATATATATGCACTATCAGTTTGGAGTGGTGTTTTAAATCTGTTTGAAATGAGGAGCTAGAGCGATGATCTTATGTTTAACACTTCTTCACCATCTTCACCATCTTCAGCTGTGCCATTTGTGCTGCCAGCAAATTATTGACTTTCCATTAGTCTCATCTCCTCTGATCTTGAACTAAAGCAACTGAACATAGCCTTCCTTGGTGCTATGGCAGCAAGTGGCTGTCAAGCAAAAACTCACACAAAAAATGTAGGAAGTTGTGAAAAATTAGCATTTTAGCTCAGTCCTTAGCAGGCAAACTTCATCAGAGGTGATGCTAGTTGAGTGGCACCAGGTCCCTCAGGGAGAACCAAGGTCCTGGAACTACAAATCAGCACAGTCCTGCTATCCAGGTAGCTCTGAACCAGAGTGTCTCAGGGCTTCAGCACTATCACAATAAGGTGGTCCCAAGAAAAGCTTCCCACAGGGAGTTATGGCAAGGACATGGGTAGGAAAGGCAGAACCTTAAATGTAGTGCAACTATGGTAAGTACAAATTAAGAACTTTTGCTGGGTCCTTTAGCTGGTGATGTATCACTGGCTTTCCAAGAAGCCAGTCCTTGATTTATGATTTAAAGTCCAGTTAGCTCATACTATAAAATACACAGAGCCTGCCTGGACACAGCCATTCATTGCCACAATAGTCCCTAGGACTTGTCCAGGTGTATGGGGAGCTGATCTCCTTCTTAGCCCCTACAGTCCTTTCCCATTCAGTGGGTAAATTACCAAGCTGGTGAGATGTCTAGCTCATTTTTCTCCCTCAATGAAAAGCAAAATTGGAAAGATGAGCAAATGCCTGTTGAAATAATGACTTCATGTAAATGAAGGAGGGACAGATTAGAAAAAAACAAAAGCAGGGGATGGGGCTTTAAAAGCATGAGCAGCAATTGTCCAAGCACAAGCACCAGTGCATCATGGAACTTAGATGCTGGGAAACAGTGATACTGCAGCAAATGCAATATCCTTTCCTGAAAATTACAGGAAGCCAGCATCTTGTCTGAGGCAACAAGACTAACTCACTCTTCAGTAAAATATCACATTCCCCTTGGCGAGAGCAGCCATTAGAGAATTACATTATTTGTGATTATTTTTAAAAGGACTACTGTGCATCGTTCATAGGAAGAAAACCCTTTCAGCATCACCTTTCCCAAGGGTAGCTGTACTCCAAGAGGTCAGCTATCTTGGTGAGAGGAGGCAGGAACAACTGGCTGGGGGCAGGCCAGGGGAAGAAACAATAATAGGCCTGATCATCATTTTTAGAAACAGCAGGTTGCAATGCAACAACTCCCATTGGTCCTTGCTGAGAGGGAGTTCTGTAAGATAACTGAGGTGATGCACCCTCTGGAGTGCAGGACCTCCTCTGGTCCTGGAGAGAGTGAAGATGAATGCCTTCAGCTGGCTATCCAGCTTTCGGAAAGCTAGGTTGACACAGAGATACCACCTCGAGATGCATGACTGGACTCCCTCAAATGTACACTAGATGAATGAAGCCTGTGGCTTTATTTTTTGCTTTTTAGTAATCTAGATATCACTAGGCTTAACAGCACACAAGTTTTACTCTTCTGCCAATAATTTAGCAGCATGTACAAGTGTTGCCAGGTCATATTAGCATTTCTGGAGTACCTTTCCCACATAGCTATTGCTGTCATCTACCAGGGGAATCATCTACAATTTACAATTGCTACAATTGGAACTAAAGGCTAAACTCCCACTGCCCAAGCATGGTATTTCCCCATGGGACCTGAGCCCCACATCGCCCCTTGAAGGCAGCAATAGCCACCGTCAGGCTTTTCACAAAGAGATGCTTAACTAGACTGTCATGCATGCACAGGTTACTGAGCAAATTGAGTATCTAATCTTCCAACAGCAATTAACAAGTTCAACTCTGAATTTGAGATGGGATTGGTGGCTATAGTAGCCTTCATGGTTTCTGTGCTGACATTTCATGACCCCTTCCTATCACCTACTTCGCATAGCAAGGAACTGGTCCACCCTGACTCCCATTAAGCTGTCCGTGCTCCCAAACCACTACATAGAAGCACACAGAATCACTAGGTTCGAAAAGACTCACAGGATCATCAAGTCCAACCATCATCAGCACCTCATCCACCGGTCCTTTAAACACCTCCAGGGATGGTCACTCAATCACTTCCCTGGGCAGCCTGTTCCAGTGCCTAATGACCCTTTCCATATTTTTTTTCCCAATGTCAAGCCTGAAACTCCCCAGGCAGAGCTTGAGGCCATTAAAGTACCAGTGGCAATACCCTTTTTCTTCACCATATTAGCAAGGATCCAGCCTCACCTTCACATTCACAGGTATGTTTGCAGTGAGAATGACTTTTATTATTGTTACGTTACACAATGCCTGAGTCTTTGGGTTGCAGCAATCTAGGGAGTGCAAAGCTGGGAGTCTCAGCAGACATCAGTGCAGCACCCATGCCCATGCCATGCTGCCCAAGCCATAAGACAGACAGGGAAAGAGGGGAAAGAGCATAACGGAGTCCAGCAGAGGCACTGCTATTCACAGTAGTCCTCATCAAGTTTGGTCCTACCCCACACATCATTCTCCTGAGTAGGAAATAAAATCAGTAACCTTGTCTGCTTTCTGCAGATGTTTGGATTTCTGGCCAGGCTGGCAGGGGGAATATAATTTAAGAGCATCTAGCCTCATGCTTGGTAAATTGGGCCCATTATACAACCTGCTGTCTGTATGTATCACCTTACATATAGAGTACATATTGATGAAGGGGAATTTTTGCACACTGAATAACATCCATATGTTACCCAGGAGATATTTCCTGTTCTTGTTGCTGCTTGTTTTGACTGTTATCTCTCAAGCTGAAGTGTCTAGAACCATAAAAATCACAGCCAAAAAAAGTCAGTAACATAAACCTCATCAATATGTATGATGGACACTCAGAGGAAAATATTCCATGATGCAATGCCTTGTTTTCCACACAGCTCAGTTAGAGCTAGACTGCCTCGGACTGTTATTCTGCTTTACCCCCCTTCCATTTTCCTCCAAGCAGCAAGGTTGAACTCAGAGCAATGAGGATTTTCTGGCCCCTTAACAATCCCCTTGTCCACCAGACTTCCTCCTTTCATAGCCCCCATGCACTCCCTCCCCTCTCCCCCAGGGCTATTTAATATGTGCCAAATCCTGACACTCTGAATGGTTTCCCAACGCCGACACTAATCACATTTTTGGGAGCAGGTCAGCAGTGAAGGAGCTGAAATTCGTGTGAAAAAGTCCCCAGGATGGCCCCGGTTCCTCACACCTGCATGCCCTATTCATCTGCACTGTTTACACATTGTCATCCACAATTAATTCTTTCCAGGGACGCTCCACTGCCTGCCCTCCCGTTGCACAGGGACCCCATTTGGAGCTGTTGTGTCTGTTAAATTGAGCATGGGGTGCTGCGATTAAATTAAGTTTTGTGGGTCTCTCACTCTCCCTCCCTTCCCTTCTCTTTTCTCTCCATTAATAATGATTCCTGATGGAGGATTGCTGGCACTGGCGTAAAGGGGCAATTACAGGCACTAAAAGTAGGGGAAGAAAAGTTTCTATCTGGAAATATGAATGGGAACAACTTTTCTGGCTAGGTGACATTACCCTCAGCACGAGGTGGGAACCACAGCCCCATGTCCACGGTACAAGGAGGAGAAGAGGGCACAGAGATGCACATAAAGGTCTCCCACAGACAAAGCAAACCACAAAAATTTGGATTTGCAAGAGTCTGTACCCTCTGACCTGAATATGGGTTTTCCACAGCAAGTAACTTTCCCACCTTCTGCTACAGCTGTGTTTGCACATACATGTGGCACACACCAAGCCAGACTACTCTTCTCTGAAGATGCCAGACCCAAATGCACCAAGTAGAAATTCCCTAGTCTAGCAGGCTATCAAATCACCTCCCTGCACTGACATGCTGCTGCGCTGTGGAGTAAAACACAGAATGAGAAGGGCTCACTGGAGGTGAGAAGGAAAAAGAGAACAGGAATTTGACCAGCTTTTGCAAAACAGTCATGAGGTCGCAGCATTTTTTTTGCAAAACATTCTTATGTGTGAAGTTTACAACTGGTTTTTATTACTGGGATGGCTGTGAAGTCAAAGAGCCATTTTTGCTTAGAACAGAAATGTACAGCTCTCTGATCTGGGTGGATTTGGCTTTATGCCTCCACTCACTACCACAATTGTGCTGCAGCCTTCTGGCACTGCACACTATATGTCCCCACAGCAAGAAAGGCAGAGCTCAGACCCTTCCAGACAGTAGACTGGAAGCTTCAGCTTTGGCCTCAGCTTTGGCCAGGCTGAGGAGCAGCCTCCACGTGCTGTCTGCTCATGACGAAAGAAAATAAATACTTGAGAATTACCTTAAGTTCTGAGGCCCTGGTATCAAAGACATGTTAAACAAAATTCATTGTTTACAAGCAGAGTCTTTTAAGGCTTGGAGAACAGTGGCCTCTCTAATATTTTATTCTATGCAAGCAAACTGCCCCTGCAAGAGAAAAATCTTCATGTCAGCAATTAAAAAACAGCCTCCTCATAAATAGTGCTGTAAAATATTGCTGCATGCACATATGTAACATGCTGGAAAGCATATGCTATATCCCCCTCTAGTGCTGAACCACTACAGAATAACAACCTAATCCTGCTGCTGCTTTCCTCAGTTGGAGCATGGACTTCTCTGTGGCAATCCATGATTAAGCCCCATAAATTAATCAGGAAGGTAGCTGCCACATGTGAAGCCATCTTTATGGGATCAGTGCTCTACAGCAGATGGATTCACAGAGATTAACAAGCCTGAGAGTCTGAATTTAGTAAGGTTTTAATACCTCCTAAATACCAGTGTGAATTCAGGGCATACCTATTTGGGTTTCGGGGTGGTTTTTTTGGGTTGTTCTTTTTTTTGCAAGTGTCTATTCAATCTGTATTTCCCCTGAAAACTAGGCAGCTGTGCTCTTAGCAGGCCTGATCAACGTTCATCCCATGGCATCATAGGTCATTGGTGCTGGGTACAGAGCAGTATCGGGGGAAAGGAGTCCCTCCATGCGCAGTAGCTACAGTTATTACCCTCCCAATCATCCTCCATCAGAGCAAACATGGCCCTGCAGCCCTTATTCAGGGAATGAGCCTGCCTTAGTCAGACAGCATCAGTTTTTATCCACTGTTTGCATCCTACCACACCAGCCCTCCTCACCACCTGCACCTACAAAGACAGTCAGACTTGATGAGGTTATGCCTGTTATGACAAGGTGCCTGGTAGTTCACACCAAAGCTGTTCAAGACTGCAAGTCTCATGTTTTAATGAGGAAGGAGCCCAGGCATCAAGGTGCTGCACAGTGAGCACTGGCCGATTTTGCTCACTCACAATTTACAGTGTCCAAAGAAGGTCCTGGGGACTGAAGGGAGCAGAGGCAGGCCAGCTTCAGCAGGTAACCTGGGTCAGAACTCAGGATTCAGAGCTAGCATGGGCAGCAAATGTAAGCCTACCTAGCATCAAGTGGACATGCAAGCAAGGCAACAAACACAGCATCAGCACCATGCTCCTGCTTATATGCCTCCTTGCCCAGCCACCACAGCCTGCTCACACAGTCCTTCCAACCAGACACGACCAGCACAGAGCACACCAATTCTAGCAACAGGCTCTTGTTAAAACAGTGTCACTCAGCATGAGAGCAGCAGCTGAGCCAGAAGCCACCCCATACCAGTCAGTAATGCTGCAGCACCAGCTGCAAGCACTCTCCCAGACCTCATTGCTTTATCCAGCCTGAAGGAGAATCAAGATTTACCCTTCCTTCCAGGTGGGTAAAATCTGCCAAAAAAACCAGCTGAACACGGGTCTTTATAATGGAGGCTTTCAAGCAGCCTCCATGGCAGGTGTTGCGAGCAGCCCTGCCTACAAAAACTGGAAGGAAGGGTCATAATTAAGATCTTTTCCTGGAGCAGAACTACTAGTACTTTTATGAATACAATCACCTCAAGTCCTGCAAGCTGTGCACCACCCTTTTCTCTCACTGAAACCAGTGAGAGTGAAGGATGTTCAACAAGCTATACTGCTTGAGTAGTTAATAAACAATTTACAGAAGGATACATGGTTTTGAAGTGCTCTATAAACATATATTAATCAGTTATTAAATAACTAAGATTACACTCTGCTCTTTTTCTCTGACACTCCCAAGCAATGGAGTATTAGGACTGATGCAGAGGGAATGCAGGGCTTAGGGAGGTGATGCTAGCATAGGACCTTGGCTCTCCAGCCCTCCAAAAGTCAAGCAGGGCAAGCGGAAGGGGGCTGCAGGAGGTGACATGCAGGAAGGAGGCTTTCAATTTTAATGGCGATTCTTATGATGACAGTCTATGCAGATGGGTACATGAAAGAGGAGAAGAAACAGACTGGGGGAAGGGGGAGAGAAATTAGCTCTGGTTCAGATTTCAAAGCAAAGCCAGGAATAATTTTTGGAGCTAAGAATATTTGCAATGCACCTTGTTCTCCTTGGGCTCAAGCCCTGCATAATCCTTAGGCACAGAGTCTGAAATTACAGTGGCTGGGGGAGGCTGGGGTGCAGAGGAAGGCCAGCCTGCACAGTCCAGGAAATGCGGCTGTCCACGCTGCAATTCCATCACCTTTATGGTTCCTTTGTGTCACCAAAAGGGACTACTTAACAAAGGACCAGGCCCTCAGCTTTCACAGGGCCCTTGCAGTTGTTTTGCAAATGAGATTGCTTGATTGGTGAGCAAAATCAGAGATCTTTTGAAGCTGTTGCCCGGGAAAGGGGGAGGAGGAGGGTTCAATTATCCCCCACAGTAAGTGGTAGGATATGCCTGATCCTGTTGAGAGCTGCCGAATGAACCAAAGCAACTTTTGGATCAACTTTTAGGTAAAATTCCTCAGAAAACCCAAGAAGACTCTACGGTTTCTTCTATTAAAAGAGCAGGATCTGCTGATGCCCTAAGAGAAACTCCTGTTCCCATTGCAATCCGCTCACCCAGTCTGAGGACTGCTGAGCCCTCACTTCAGCCAGCCCCTGAGAAGGTGAGCCAGGGATCTTTAGCTTGCTGGAAAATCTGTTGTCCGAAATGCAGATACATTACCTGGTGTGCAGTAAGATGATCTCTCTACATGACCGAGAGAGGTAGTCCTTTATTTAGATGTTTGGGCAAATTCTGGACATTCTAGGGAACAGACCCTTCATATTTTGGACCAAATCTGCTCAACTGACACTTCATTGCTAAGTCCAGGAGACCAGTCTGCATCCCCCAAAGAGTTTATTGATGTAGATCATGTAAACACCTATGCTGACACTCACTAGGAGATCTCATTTTTTGATCAGAAAACACAAACAGTGCCTGTGGGAAGACAGGGATGCTGCTGACAAGAAATGATGTTTTGTTGTGCATGAATCAGAATGGAGCACTTTGCCTCAACTGCCCCAAATTTTTCATTTTAAGTCAAGTTCAGTATAAAAACGAACTTTCCCAAAAAGGCCTCTCTTCTTTCCTGTGTGTGGAGCTTGCAGCTGAGGTGCATTTACTGAGAACAACGTGGACCTTGCCCAAGCGTTATGGGAGCTGGGCAGAGCTCCCAGGGAGCACAGCTCAGAGGAGAGAATGGGACCCAAACCCAAGGAAAGGTGCCACCTACGTTAATGTTAAGCAGACTTGAAATGAAATGTTTCATGTCAGCTCAACAAATTGAAACAAAACATTCCTACCTCAGAAACGTCAAAGTGCTTCACTTTGATCCAAAAAATGTCAAAACAGAACACGGGCACATTTCTGAACATGACTGTTTTATTCCAGGAAACAATTCTTTCCTATTTTCTTGCCCCAGTTTGTTCTGTTCTGGAAATCAGAAGCAGAAATTCAAAATTTCACGAAGTTCTACTTAGAGTCAGTTATCACAGCAGAGACCAATATTGCCTATACATGCATGTCTGGGTGAGCACTCTTGCTTGCACATGTGCATGGGGTAGATTCACTGTGCCTTTCAGTAGCAACCCCAGGCCTCTCTCCAGACTGTTTTCATTACCCATAGAGCTGCCAAACCTCCAGCCCTATGACCAGAGTACATCCTTCAGTCTACAGTAAGTCCCAGGGTCCTGGACATTCCCAGCATAGGTGTTCTGCTGAACACACGTGGTGGATATCCACAAAGTATCCTAAAACAAGGTGTTTAGGATACACACAGGCATCACTAACATCACCACAGGGCTCACACACAACCTGATGCCCTTTAGAGTCCTCCTGCTCTTAGCCAGGGCAGGTACTGGTTTTGGCCTGAGCTTTGTTTGGTGCTGATGTGAATAGCAAGGAACTAGAAAGCTGCTTGGAGGAGAAAGACTTCAGGGTGTTGGTCAATAGCCGACTGAACATGAGCCAGCAGTGTGCTCAGGTGGCCGAGAAGGTCAATGGCATCTTGGCTTGTATCAGAAACTGCATGACCAGGAGGTCCAGGGAGGTTATTCTCCCTCTGTACTCAGCACTGGTGAGACTGCTCCTTGAATACTGTGTGCAGTTCTGGGCCCCTCACCACAAGAAGGATGTTNAAAATATTTTTCACGTAAAGGGTCACTGGGCACTGGAACAGGCTGCCCAGGGAGATGGTTGAGTCACCATCCCTGGAGGTGTTTAAAAGATGGGTGGGTGAGGTGCTGAGGTGCATGGTTTAGTGTTTGATAGGAATGGTTGGACTCGATGATCCTGTGGGTCTTTTCCAACCTGGTGATTCTGTGATTCTGTGTGATGCTGTGTGACTCTGTGTGTGTGAACTGGTTTGAATAATTCCCTGCTTTAGGGAGCAGTGCTAAAAATGGTGCTTATTGAACGAGGGAGGGATGTGGGAATTACACAACTTTAGTATAATTTGACCATTGATCTTAATTTATATCACTGAGGATTATGGATCTTCTGCCCCTAGAGGAGGTTAAGAGTATGCTAATATGGAGAAAGGTAACACACTACTAAACATGCGCTGCATGCCAAAGGTGAGTCCACAGGCCTATTTTCACATCAGTAAGTGTAATCCTAAAAATTACTGCATCTAGTGACAATTGGACTACTTCATGTGGACTCGATTTACAGTGTTCTTGCCCTCCAGCTGAAGGATGCAATGTGACTGCCTGTGTCACCAGCCTCCTGGAGAAAGTGCTCCCCCCTCACTGTCAGTTAACAGCAAAAACAGGGAATAAAGTCTTACCCTATGCTTCCCCTGCCTAAGCTTTTTAGTCATTCTGTGTTTCCCATATGCTTGGGATAGTCCTTTCCTTCCCAAAAGTTAAAAGACAGACTAAATTATCTTTGTGTATTTATTTTTCACAGTCTTTGAGTCACAGAAATTTATCTGCAAACAGGGTCCCTGGATGCCAGGTCCTATCTCCTTTCTTCAGGTGGAGGTGTCTGCACATGGGCACACTATGGTTTTCTTGCAGTGGTGGGATAGTTGATATGGCCAGACAAGCCATGTACACCTTGGTCCTATGGACCAGGCTGGCCAGGTCTGGGTCTCCACTCTCCTCTCCTTCCAGACTCTCAGCATATGTTGCCTAGGTTTCCCTGCTACAAACCAGAATTTCCCTGATCCCTTCATCTGGGGGAACTTTTCTGTATCTTGGTCTCTTCCTTACTGGGGGAAAAAGCTTCTTTAAGTATCTCCCAGTAGGCATTACTGCAAAAGCAGAAAGTCTCATCAGTCCTGAATATATGCTATTGCACCAGGAGATACATTTCTCTCATTTTGTATAAATCATAGAAGCATAGAATAGCCAGGTTGGAAAGGACCCACTGGGTCATCAAGTCCAACCATTCCCATCAATCCCTAACCCATGTCCCTCAGCGCCTCGTCCACCCGTCCCTAAAACCCCTCCAGAGAAGATGATTCAACACCCTCCCTGGGTAGCCTCTGCATTCTGCTAGTTCTCTCTGACTTTTCCAAACTCATTCATCCTCTAAGCATGTAAAAATAAACTTCAGGAACAATTCATATTGCATTTACAGCTAGACAAACTCCCTTGGGTTCCGCTGTTACCTGAACAGTAGCCTCCAGTCTCATTCCCTGTGGGTTGGCAGGAGCAAAGTGCTTGCAGGCTCTCTCAGAGGCTTGGATTTGATGCAAAAATCAGTGTCCTTGTAAAGACCTCGCAGTTCCTTCACGAGACTCCTGCAAAAGTCTAAAAGAACATCCAGAAGGTCTTAACCATCACCAGTCTGTCCTGGACTGTGAGAGTAGAGTGGATCAGAGATGGGCTGGCTTCCAGGTGATGATTGTTCCCACCTCCTAGAAACAGCTTGCAGCAGCCTTGCCAATTGCTGGGATGCATCCCTAAATGTAGGAAGGGTTTAGGCTTTGAAATGCGATGCAGATGGTTAAGAGATAGTCCTTTTAGGGATAAAACTGTAGTGACATTTTGTGGAAGCAGTATCTCACCTTTGAGAACCAAGGCATGAATTATTTTAAAAATAAAAGATACTAAGATAAAATAAAGAACCACAGGAACACAGGAAACATGCATATAAGACTTGTTCCAAAAGTCTTCTCAGTGAAGCTTCAGATGTGCTCTTTTGCCATCATCCCCCTCAAAGATTATTTAAAGGCTGTACTAATATGTGGATCATGAGTGTGGCTTTTACCATGGGCACATATTTAATCAAGTGGAGCCTAATTATGTATATTACCCAATTTGGCACTTTGAGAGCACTTCAATGATGATTCTGCTGCTTGTCTGACAAATAACATGATTATTCAATAAGCTGCATATGTTTCAATGTTGCAATTTTGTTCTTTGATGAGAAACCATCAGGCTAATGAGAAGTGCTTTTCACTTGTAGAGGCATAGCTAGTATTAGCAACCAGATTCAATTAATTATGTTTAACAATCTAATAAATATACTTAGGACTCTTCATGCTCTGCTTGGTCACCTTTCAAAAAAACTTCATTGTTAGTCACCAAAAATGAAATGGTCTCTTTTTTCAAGGATGAGAGCACTCTTGAAAGTGTGGTTTAAAATTATAAATTACAATGCAATTAGCTTTAAAAATAGATTTTAAAACTGATGCTTGTCTTTAGCTTTAAGAGTGAAAACAAAATTTTTATATATGTTTCAGGTTTATGGGAGGCGCAATGATTTTTCAAGAATGTGTCAGAAACAAGTTGGTGACATTAATTCTTGTTCCTTCACTATATGAAAAAAGTAGATGATTTTTGCTTCTCCCACCATGCTACAATGCTCCCTGGCACCAGTAGAAAACAAGGCTTTTCCTGTGACACCCATGGAAAGGAGGAGACTGCCAGCAGGAGGACAGCGGGGTAAGTAGTGACCAAGGCTGCTTGCAGAGCTGAGCCATGCTTCAAATCACACACAAAAAAGGAGACACCTGTCAGACTTGGGTCAGCAGGGGTCAAGCTTTTGGAATGTTAAGCAATCCTACCTGCACAGGTACTACTCCATACAACTTCTCACTTCTTTTGCTCTATCTTTCCACCAACTCACATAATTTCTCATTAATATGTTCAGGGAAAGAACAGAGAAAGAACACCTGGAATTGGCCCTCAGCCCATGTTGTTTTACCTTTCATTCCCATCACACACATACAGCTGCCAGGAGAAGGATGTGCAGTTATCAGGAGAACCTGCTAGCTTGAGCAGCAGCCCCTTCCTTCCCCTTGCACCAAACAGATAATGTAAGGTGAAAGAAAGCTTGTAAATCACCAGTTGACTAGAAGCACAACCCCTTCTGTGCTCTTCTTCCTATGACAAGGACTCTTAAGGTCTGCAAAAGACAAATATATGAATCATAGAATAGGCTGGAAAAAACTTCTTAGATCATTGAGTCCAAACATTCCTATCTGCCACTAAACCATGTCCTTGAGTAAAAGGAGTTATGATGGGTGCAGAAATGAACTGTGCTTAACAGGGAAATGGTGTAACAGAATAGGCAACCACTCATAGAAAACCATGCACACTGCGAGGGGTTGAGTTGAGACTAACAGTAGAAAAGCATGATCTGCCAAAATCGGCAATGACAGAAGGCTGGCAGATGTTCCCCTGTTTACAAGAAAGACTGGAGAGAGGATCTGGAGAACTACAGGCCTGTCAGTCTGACCTCTGTGCCAGGCAAGCTCATGGAGCAGGTCATCTTGAGTGCTACCGCACAGCATATGCAAGACAAGTGGGTGATCAGGTGCTGTCAGCATGGCTTCATGAAAGGCAGGTCCTGCCAAGCTAACCTGATCTCCTTCTATGACAAGGTCAGCCACTTAATGGATGAGTGAAAGCCTATGGATGTAGCGTACTTGGTCTTCACTAAAGCCTTTGACACTGTTTGTCACAGCATTCTGCTTGAGGAACTGTCAACCTCTGAGCTGGACAGGCACACCCTCTGCTGGGTAAAAACTGGTTGGATGACCAGGACCAGAGAGTGGTGGTAAACGGAGTTAACTCCAGCTGGAGGCCAGTTACAAGTGGTGTTCCCCAGGGCTTAGTGCTGGGTCCAGCCCTGTTCAATACCTTTATCAATGACCTGGGTGAAGGCATAGAGTGCACCCTTTGCAAAATGGCAGATGACACTAAGCTGGGTGGAAGTGTCGATCTGCTGGAGGGTAGGGAGGCTCTGCAAAGGGATCTGAACAGGATAGATCAGTGGGCTGAGGGCAATGGGATGAGTTTTAACAAAGCCAAGCACCAAGTCCTGCCCTTGTGACACAAAAACCCTGTGAAGCACTCCAGGCTTAGGGAAGAGTGGCTGGAAGGCTGGCTGGCAGTAAAGGACCTGGTGGTACTGGTCAATAACTGACTGAACATGAGCCAGCAGTGTGCCCAGGTGGCCAAGAAGGCCAATGGCATCTTGGCTTGTATCAGAAATGGCATGGTCAGCAGGTCCAGGGAAGTGATTCTCCCCCTGTACTCAGTGCTGGTGAGGTGACACCTTGGGTACTGTGTTCAGTTCTGGGCCCCTCACCACAAGAAAGTCATTGAGGTCCTGGAGCGCATCCAGAGAAGAGCAATGAAGCTGGTGAAGGGGCTGGAGAACAAGTCTTATGAGAAGTGGCTGAGGGAACTGGGGTTGTTTAGCCTGGAGAAGAGGAGGCTGAGGGGAGACCTTATTGCTGTCTACAACTACCTAAAGGGAGGTCGTAGAGAGGTAAGTGTTGGTCTCTTCTCCCAGGTGACAGGGGACAGGACGAGAGGGAATGGCCTCAAGCTGCACCAGGGAGATTCAGATTGGACAGTAGGAAAAAATTCTTCGCAGAAAGGGTTATCAAGCACTGGAACAGGCTTCTCAAGGAAGTGCTTGAGTCACCATCCCTGGAGGTGTTTAAAAGACAGGTAGATGAAGCGCTTAGGGACATGATTAAATAGTGAACAAGTATGGTTGGACTTGATGATCTCAAAGGTCTTTTTCAACTTAGGAATTAGGATTCTGTGTTTCTATGACTAGTTAAGATTGTGGCAAGAGGACAGAGGAAGTAACTGTCAGGATGACTCATGTGATACAAACACAAGTTGTGGCAGATTGGCTTTGAGAAAACTCATTTGGAAACCCATTTGAGAATCCAGTTGCTGATCAGAGAGAGGACAAGGACCCTCAGCCCTCACAGCCCCAGTGTGGAGGGGTGAAAGACCCTCAGGTCAGTGCCAGTTGCCCACTGTTATCAGCACAGTCCAGTGACTTACTTGGTGTGGCTGTGCTGCATTCAGATGCAATAGTCTTGCTCCAGATGGTGAATGAGCCAGTATGACTGGTGTTTGTATGGCTGTTACTGTAACATTCAGGTTAGATACTTTTTGTGTATAATTGCACCATTAGTAACAACACATATAATAGTAGTTAGAATATGATTGTCCTAGTAAAAGATGGGATCATGTAATTGAATATTCCCCATGTTGGTTGTCACCTAATTCAGCCAGTGGTCTCTGTGCAAAGCAGTCTTGAAGTTTCCAGCTTCAGCTGCTCTGTGACACCAGACTCCACACAGCCTTCCCTCCGTCCACCATCCCCCACGTCATTAAAAATAATTATACTCTTGTCCATGGTGTCCAGGTGCAACAGGACACCTGGTGAGTCTCACCTCTAACTACCCACTCAGCTGTGCTGGAATGCTGCCTGTGGGGCTCAGCCTGCTCCCACCAAAGCACAGGACAAGCTGCTGGAGGGGGACCCCAGCTCTGCTTAGCTACCCAGGGCACAGTAGGGAGCCACAAGTTAATCAGAAGTGTTCCACCTTATGTCAGCACACCCTGCTTTCTGTATTCTCCCTGGTTTATAATTTTCCATCAACCTCCATTTTCCTCCAAATCTCTTTGGTGTACCAGTTAATACAGAGGGTTTTCATTTACTCAGGCTGTCCAAACCAGCAATATGTGAATACCCCCCAGAATCACTGCCAACAGCTCGTAATACATTTTAACTGCTCCTTGGCCTTTGATGTGTTAGCCTTCTGGGCAACATTATCATTACACTTTATATACCTCAGTAGGTGAATGCAGAGCCACACAGCAGCTCGCATATGCTAAGTGCAAGCTAGAGTTTGCTTGTGTCTGAAATAAAGTGTGTTGTCCTAAGAACCATGCAAGAATTGTGCCCTCTTTTCTAGCAAATCCCTGAACAAGCCCAAAATAACCACCAATAATATCCTGGCCTCTGGAGAGCTTATTTTCAAAGTGGATGAGCAAACATAGGAAAGAATGAGACAAACCAAAAGAGGCACTTACCTAGGGAGAAGCCTTAGTGGGAGAAAGGAGTCCTAGTAGAGTCTGTAATTGTGGGCACTGCATCAGGATAAGCAGATAGTGTACCTTGCACATGTGCCCATTCTGGAAGTAAAAACACCATTCTAACTGAACCATCAGATACAGCCAATTCAGGAAAATATAATGCGCAATTTTTAGGGAGGCAGGGGCATTGCAGTCCCAGACTGGGGTATTCTTCACAACTTTGAGGCCATTTATGGCTTTGAGGCCTCTCTTAATGGAAACAGTTACAATTGCATTTCTCAGGGAACATAAATCAGCATGGGTGGCTCAGGCTGATGACTTGGAAGGGCATTCAGCCCAGCTAGGAAAATGGGAAAATACTCAAAGCCCTGAGAGCTTCATTGGAGATGGTACAGGTTAGCCAAGGGTGTTCCACAGTGGCCACACAACTCACAGGTACTTGCAGAAGCAGGTAGCCCCCTGTAACGATGGGTGCACAATGTTAATATGTGTGTGCACAGTGGAGTCATTGGGAAATGGAGCCAAGTCATTTTTAAGAATTGTTGTTGGAGTCCCTGAGCCTGGCCAGTGAGGGAGTAGATCCTGGCCTTGCCCAGCCAGGCTGTAGCCTCTGAACTTTTCTACTGTTCTTGCACTTTTCTCTGACAAAAGGTGATAACTGGTTCCCTCAGTCTACGTGGTCATCCTATAGCTGCAGAACAAAGCCCTGTTCATCATTGCCCTCCTTCATGCAGACAGCTGATAGTTTGTTGTTGTTCGGGGTTTTTTTATCATTGAAAACTATCTTTGACTGAGCAGGTCAAAGCATCATTTTCCTATTGCAGGCATCATTCAGGTGTTCAAGGCCAGGTTGGATGTGGCCTTGGGCAGCCTGATCTAGTGGGAGGTGTCCCTGCCCATCACAGGGGGGATGGAACTAGATTATCTTTAAGGCCCCTTCCAACCCCAACTGTTCTATGATTCTGCATAGAACAACTTGGGCTGTGCCTACACAACAAAGACCTTGGTGTACCAAGCATGGCCAGCCCCCAGGCCCTCCAGTTCTCCTAAGGATTCACACTGGATTAAACTAGGACTACCAAGAATAAACTGGGAGGGAGGCAGAGAATGTTGTTGCCTGCAGCATGTTGCGACATGGATACCTATAAAAGGAATGAACCATTCCCTTCTCCCCCTTGAAAGCACTAGGGAAAAAATAGATCACAGAGAGGAGCTATTTAAACAGGTTCAGGGGGACCTGGTTTCAAGCAGGGCTTGGGACATGGAACAATAGGCTGCCATTTTGAAGCAGCTAGAGCCCAGGGTGCTCTTGACAATGCAGTGGAAAACATTGCCCCAGGATATGACCCTTGCTTACAAACTAAACGGGCCCTTGAGATTTCATTGTGCAGTGGCTGCTGACATGCAAAACTAGTGCTGAAAAACATAAACTGTGCTTTCTAAAAATATAAAAATAGTAGTGCTGGAGGGAGGATGGCTTGGGATGGGAGAAGGGAAGAGACTGGTGGCGTTGCTGCATCGCTGAGGGATTTTTGGGAAGGCGCTGTGCCTTTCCATGCCCCACTGAGAGCAGGGCCACGCTGAGGACCCCACTCAAAGAAGCCACCATGCTATGCAAACAAGCCCCCAAAGGAAAGAGACCACAACCCTCCAGCAAGTTTTGCTGCAGGAGAGACGAGTCAAGAAAGAGATGCAGAAATGTAACCATTTAGCTACCAAGTAGCTGGTAAATGAAATTCCTGGTAGAAACACACTGGTAGTCCAGCACTGCGACAACCCCACACACTCAAAAAATACCTATTATGCGCCAGAGAATCATGGCTCAAAAATTGTAACAGGTTTTGTTCTGTTTTATAAAGAAAATTATTAATGTTTGAGCTTTTCCTAATTGCACTCTGGTTTCTTGAACTTTGTAATGGCATTTTCAAACTTTTCTTCAAATCCCTGAGGGCTATGAATGTCTACATTTTTATTATAAAATAAAGTTGAGAAGCTCACCTAATGCTCACAGCTCTGGGGCAAAGAGCAAAGATCAAAAGACTTATACTAAAGTGAGGAGAATAGGAAATACTGGAGGTCTCAAGAATGGACACCCTGCAGTATAACTGTCTTACCATTTTTCTCCAGTGTTGCAAAAATGACCCTTTTAAAAGATATTTTGCTGTTTTAACAAACGTCATGTGAGTGAAGTATTTCCCAGCACATAGAGCAGGTCTACAGTGGTACTTAGTCTCTGAGAACAATGTTTCTTGCAGACAAGAGCTGCAGAAAAGCTAAAACTGAGACTGCTGTCTCAGACTAAGGGCACTAGAGGAGCTCACAGTTTCCACAAGCATGTTGTGTGCTCTGGCTTGCTGTTGTTCACAGAGCAGAGAAGGTTGGGAAACATCATCCACAATCAAACCCAGACCTGACCTTCCATCTTTAGCCTGATCCATATAGAAACTTATTGCCCAAAAGGGGCAGGTGGGGACCTTCCAACTTCCTTCATCTCCAAAGGCACTGAAAGAACTGCCATATGTCTTCACAGGGATACCTCTGGTGCGGGGCAGATCAACTGTGACAAATGTATCAGCCTGTAAAGAGCTTTGTGATCCTCCAAGACGAAAGGCTAATCTGTGTGTGGACTCATTATCATGCCTCCTGAAAGTATCTGGTTTGTAATAGCCTGAATACTGATTGTTGCCTGTAGGAGAATGTGATAGTCTCTTTTGCACCAATCTAGCCAGCTTTATTTACCATAACGCAGAAACATTCTTTTGTGGAGATAATGGCTTCCTTTGGTTGCTGTTAGAATGAACAAATGGAAATAAAAACATCCCCCTAGTAATTGTGTCCTACTCAAATTAAAGCAAGACAAAAGCATTGCACTGCTTGGTTTGACTCACAATTGTCTGGGTGTTTGGACAAGTCCACACACATGGGCTGATCCCAGGAACACCAATAACCAAAAGACAACAGTTCTTCTGTGGAACTCAAAGCTGTGAGCTTTCCAGCAGCTCAGAAACTCTGCAAAAGATCCAGGAGGATGAGCAATATGTTTGGCTCCCAGACTAGGATCCAGCCTGGAGATGCTGCTCTAGGTCAGAGCTGAGCATACGCAGGCCCAAACAGCTGCAAAAGGTGAAGGTTGATGGTGAAGTACACAAAAAAAGTGAAGATTTTTCAACAGTTCTCTTGAATTTGTGGCCCATCTACACCACCCAGGAAGGCAAATGGCTAAGTTGAGGCAGAGTGCAACAGGACTTCAGCAGGATGATGGAAGAGAGGCAGAAATTTCCTTGCCTGTGTCCTATAACAGGGGTAAGGAAAGAAATAATGCCAGCTCTCTTCCCCTGGAAGAAAGCACCATGACTTCTGCGTGTCCTGCCTCTTCAGTCTGAACCAGCATCCCATTACAACAGGTACAATTGGAAGAAAATGGCAACAAAAGAAATGGTGCAAAAATGGTGGGAAAAGAGCAAAAGTCTCTTCAAATCCAAACTAAAAAGTAGAGGCATAACCACATCACTAAGCACCCACAGAGCTTTCTCTGTAAACACACAGATGGCCATATTCAAGTACTGCTGTATACCCAGACATTTATTTAGGATTACTCCACCAGTTGATTGTATATCACACAAGAGATTGGCCAGTAGTCCAGGACTGACCCAGGGGTGGCTTGGCAACATCCCTTGAAAAAAGGTTTCAAGTGCCCCACCTCAACTGCAGTGCTGCCTTGCAAAGCCCCGCTGTCCCTTCTGCCAAGTTAGGGTGCTCCCTCTGAGCCTCCCATTGTGCTATGAGAGCTGTGCTTTCACAGCAGCCTTTCTGTGACTGGTGAGAACCAAAGCAGGCTTAAAAAAGAACCTTCTGTAGCATGATGGGCTATGGTCCTCTCTTATTAAGGTCAGATCACTTCAGGAGTTTTCCCCAGTCCTTCCACCACACAGGAGACAGTCATGTGAGAACTGATTGGGTTTTG
>WAAB01021891.1:0-16724 GCA_013389865.1 Piaya cayana
ATTTCTGATCATCCACAAATAAAAGTACGCTTTCAACTACAGATGAAGTCCTGGCTCTGACTCAAAATTCAGCAGTACAAGTGGAATGAAAAGGTTCCTCATGAAAGGAGCAGCCATTTCATCAAAATTTGAAGGCAATATCTACATTGCCTTCATGTGGCAGGATGAATCTGATAACAAAATGCAAACAGCTAGATGTTGGGGTTTTTTATTTACTAGAAGTACTGAGACAAGCCTGTCACCCTCTCAATTTTAGGGAATATAAATATTCTCCAAGATAGTGACATTAAATGTTTTTGGCTTTTCCCATTCCAGGTTTTTNTGCCTTTATTGATCCAGCAGGACCCCCAGCATGAAGTTTCACAGCTAGGCAAAAATACTCCACAACAGTAGTTAATTCCCAAACCTGGTCCAGCATCTCTCCCCAGAATGCACTGAACTGTTTCTCCATCACACAACCATTGTAGCCACCTTCAACAACTTAAGTAATGACTAGAGAGGTCAAATTGCTACCACATGAGCTACACCTCCAAAAACTGGTATTTCACAAATCACACCTTTCAGCTAAAAACCTGTTAGTCATGGCATTAAAAAACAAACCAAAAAACCCAAACACATTCTCCCCTACATGCATGTTCTTTAACAGGAAGCGGTCTTATGTTCAAATAGTACTGCATAGCTGAAAAAGTTGAATTTTAGTGTTTATCTGCCATAGCAGCACTATTGCACATCCATAATTGCAGCTAATCTCCATAGAACAAAGCTTTACTCTTGCTTTACTTACAGTTAATCTGAAAAACTACGAATAGACAGAAAGTCTGCCACACAATTGAAAAAAAAAATCTATCCTGTCTTTTTATGTTAAGTTTCCTATGGATAAAAATTAGATCAACTCAATTAGTGGGAAAATTTAACAGGGTAAGTATATTGTGGTAGCACTCATTTATGTATACTTTATGCAGCTTGACCATAGAAACACTGCCTATTTTGGAAAAGAAGGAATAAAAAGACTAAGTGTTTTAGGTGGGTAGATGACACAACAGGTACTTGAAACAACTTTGAGATCTCCAAAAAAGTAAGTTTTAGCCACTGAGGGTTGGAATGACAGTTTCTGTTTTTTTCATTTTTCTTTTTTTTCNGAAAAGTAAGTTTTACCCGCTGGGGGTTGGAATGACAGTTTCATTCTCAGTGAAAAAAAAGAAAAATGAAAAAACCAGAATCAGCTATTTAGCATACCTCTACTACAAAAGTGAAATTCTCAATTTTAAGTACTTGCCAAAGGAAGCTGTTGGTGCACACTTTTCCTTTGTTTTAAGTCTTCTAGTTTTTGCCCAGCAGAACCTTTTCATTCTACAATTACATGTGAACCTCATACGTCTTCGTGAACTACAAACTACTCAACTATAAAAGCATTAAAGGGCAGTAATCAGCAAGAGCAGTACAGCAGAACAGCTCTTGGCACTGAAGGCTTCAGGAGCAGTTAGAGACCTTGCACTATACTAAGCTTCATTATCTAGTAAACACTTCCATTACCTTGGATATTATAGTATGATACTGTTCATGGTAAATGCAAAACAACAGATGCTATAAAGTAGTTTTTCTACCTGCATTAGAATGCTTAAAGCAAACCAGATAACCCAGCATTATCATAAAAGGGTGAAGAAGCAGAGAGGCTGAACCTATCCCAGTAACCTCTCAGACTCTTTCAAGCACAGATTTATTGACTGTAGAAAACCTATGGAAACATGCACTGTCTTTTGGTATTTTGTGCAGTGTCGCGTGAACGTGACATGAGAAAAATGCTGTAAAATGCAATTAGGAAAAAAGCAACCACAGTGCACGCTGAAGGCAGGTTTCCTCCTGTAAAAAGTTACAAGCACCTGGATCAAGTCTGCCAAAAGCTTTACCTACAGTCACTGAGAAAAGATGAATTCTGCTGGTACTTGAATGCCTCATTTCATTCTTTAAGACTGCCTTTTGGAGGAGCACATCTTTTCTCCCAAGGGCAGAAGCCACATACTACACCACAACACTCACCAGCTCCACAGCATAACCAGTGGCATCTGCCTTTTCTGAAAAAAAAAGATCACAGCACTGCTGTCAAGGGACTTCTTTCCTCCCTTTTCCTACCACTTCAGCAGAAATCTGGGTTTCTTTTGACCCATCTGTCCTCTGCCAAATCCTTCCCTGGAATTACTGGATAACCACATGGACCTGGGTGGTACAGCTCTGGGCTACATCACAGTAAAACGACAGCATAACTCCAAATAAATATTTGTGAGCACCTTTTTTTCAGCATCACAGGCACTGATTTCCAGCAACATACAGAGTCAATGCACATTTAACATATTACATGATGTCACATGCATACCTCATTTTATAATAAAAACATACTTTCTTTCTAAAAATGAAGTTGTCATCTTTATACTCCTGAAAATATGAAAGCCACATGCAAAATGGAAAACATGCTAATTTTCCTTATCTCTTGGGAGTGCTGCTCATTGCTTTCCGAGCTGAGAAAAACCCGAATTCCACACAGTAGAACATACTCTCCATAATCTACTGCTCAAATGCTTTCCAAGACGAAGGCTGAACTGCACTGTACTGCCACCAGGAGGCACATTCAGTTTTTACAGTTTGAATTTTCTTCTTCATTTATTTATTTAAGAAATAGGCTGTCTTAAGAATTTGACTAAGATATTCAGTTTTGTTCCAGTGGAAAACAAAAAGGTTCTACAATAATTTTTAAAAGATCCTAAATTCTACCCATATAAAGCTATGAAAGCAATACATTGCCAGATTAGGCTTTATCTATTTCAAGTTGAAGTTTGACTTCAGTTCCATATGTAAGTGCTATCCACAACATTACTTAAGATTAATTTTATCATGTCCTACAGGTGGCTAAAATAAAATTCAGGGTTAACTGCTTCCAACAGGATGAAATTCTCCTAGTAAAATGATATTCTATTAATTGGAGAATGAATAATTATTTCATTAAAAGAAAGTGTGAGCATTCTAATTGTCATTTCAGTGCTGTAGGCTATAAATAGATTTGAATTCAATAGCAAAAGTGCTACTGCTACAAATTATTTTTATTTCAATCATGTTTTAGACACTTGGAGAGCAAATTGTTTGACAAAGTGACTTTGTACTTCTTTTAGCAAGTTGATACCTTTTAATATTAATTTTTCAATGCAAGTCCTTACCATAGTGTGGTATAGAGCAGGAAAACAAGTTAAAATCCTGGTGACCCTTGGGATCTCTCATTTAGGTGTTTATGAAAGGGAGCTATGATATTACACACAGGTAAATTTTTAATTGTGTCATCTTTGTGGTGGATAAGAAATCCAGGCCCAAACAAGCCCCACTGGGTGCATAGAGGCCAGTAACCACAGCCAAGGGGAACCAGACAGCCCAGTTATAGCTCTCTGCTTCCAAGACACCAGACTGGAGTTCAGTCTGAAGTAAAATTACCATTACAAGGCACTGATGTAACCCATGTAAGTACTTTTCAGCCCTCTAACAACCTGAAGGTGAGGCCTTTGCAGTTGAACACATCTGATGCTCAAATACAATTAATGTTTTATAATGGCACTGCAGAAACCCAATCCAGCACTTTATGGGGATAATCTGAAGCAGGCAAGTGTCAGTGCCATTTCCTGACCCTGTTCCTTTTCTGCCCAGAAACCTCACCCCAGGCTCAATTAGGCTGACCACAGTGTTCAGACGCAACTAAATGCCTTGTTACAGGATATCCCAGCTGTGGTCAGAAGTCAGGCTGGTTTTTGCCAGCTGCTTCTCCATTGGTCCAAGGGCACACACAGAGGTGAAGGCTTTAAGACCCAAGACTGATCTTTGTCTCAAATAGAAGCCTCACACCACAGAGATGATGGCAGGAGGCCAATGCCAGTCATTGATTTGTCATAGCCACGGGGTTTGAGAGCACATGTTGGGGTAAGCTAGTCCAGGAGTTCACAAGCCCACCTCCAAATTCAAATACAGACCAGAAAACACATGCCCAGGGTCTGGTTCCTGTTCTCATTCCTGCTCTGCCTTGAAGGAAAAGTATTATGACAACAGCAAGGAAAGAGGAGGTTTAGGCTGAACATTAGGAACATATTTTTCACAGAAAGGGTCATTGGGCACTGCCAGAGGCTGCCCAGGGAGCTGGTTGAGTCACCTTCCCTGGAGGTGTTTAAGGGACACGTGGACAAGGTGCTGAGGGGCATGGTTTAGTGTTTGATAGGAATGGTTGGACTCGATGATCCTGGGGTCTTTTCCAACCTGATGATTCTGTGATTCTACGAAAGGCCCCTTTCAGAAAAGCCTGAAGCATGCATGGAGTAGCTGCTGGAGCACACAAGTGCACAAGGGACTCCAACAGGAGCTTCACACAGCCTCCAGATACACATCATACCTATGGCTCTCTGGAGGCTTCCAGAAACCTTACAATATAGACAAGGATGCATTAATTTTATTCAGGTCCATAAAACACAGCTGTTATGTTTTACTACTTTATTAAATACCATTAACAGTTAAAAAGCAGAAATATGAAACATAGCTTTTTATGCAGAAACCTAAGTGTCAGAACACAATCTCCTTCCTCCCCACTTAGCTATTAACAGAAAAAGTACACTCAGCATTTAGACAGAACAGCCCCCAAAAAATCTTAAATAAAGTCCATTAAGAAAATGGCTGGTTTAAGAGCAATATAATGTAAACATGATTCAATCAAAGTACAGTACTGTGGCTGAACTGTTAAGAAACTTGATAGCTAAAGTACATGTTTACAGTATTTTGGAATAAAGTATTTACAAGTGATCTTATAAGTAGAATAATCAATTGATATAAAAATGAAAAGCTGAAGAAATACAAGTTAATGTTATCAGTTATCAGCTGGGGGTCTCTGTAGTATAGAGCAAGTCATCTAGGCCTCTATTTTCAAATATTTATCTAACTAAATATGGAGAGAGACAGATTAGCAGCTACCCGCACTTTTTGACAGCCTCCAGATGAGTTAGGTACTTAAATTCCATTGCAGTCAGCAGGAATTAGAAGCTTAATGTATTTGCATGCTTTATAAAAATCACATTAGGCACTTTACACATTCAGGTCCCTAAATATCTTTCAGTTTATGGCCTTTAGTTTTCAAGTACCTCAGTCTTGTACTTGTCAAATGAAAATAATTGCATTTGCTTGTTTCATAATGGAACTGGAAAAAGCAGTAAAGGCTGTGAGGTGTTTGGATATAGCAGTAATGATACATAAATACCAAGAAGGAAGGATAGAGCAAGAGCAAAACCACAAGAATGTTAGGGTGCTATCAATAATACAACACCATGATTATGCAAGTACCAGCAAGAGAGAAAGAATCCAGGGGATAAATATGGAAGTCTAGCAACTTCAAGGCAGAGGGCTGTCTATTTATTCATACAAAATCAGCAAAGTGAAAAATCCACCCTGAGGAGGTAGGATACTGCACCTATGAGATCACTTTCTGTCCCTTTTCATGAAAGCACAAAGGAAATAGATAATTATTACCCTTCTGACTGTAACACATCTATTGTGAATCCCTCCTCTTTTCTACAGATTCAAGATTCTTGTCTTTTGCTTTAGCGTCTCTGTAATTCCTATATTAGAAAGAAAAAAGCTAAAACAGAGGCTTGAATCTGGACATCAGAGAAATCATCCTGACTAATGATGAAGTTTAGTCTAGTCCCAAGGGAAGCAGATACAACTCCAAATAAATTTTCACTTAAGTGCTTAATGTAGTCCATTTATTGATATCTTTCTAAAAAACCCTACTGAGAGAATTGGAAAAAAAAACCAAAAGAAACCAAACAGCCCTTGACAAGTTAAGTCAAGTCTAGGACTGAGGTTTGGGGGTTGGGTGGGAGAAAAAGTATGAAACTGGTAATATATGGTAGTAAAATTCCTGTCGAGTCACGAGAGGGACAAGAGGAGTTAAGAGGTGTTTTCAATTTCTAGATTCTGTAATTGTCATGATAAATATTGCCTAAAGCTTACACTTACCACAGTAGATCAAGCAAAGTATCCAAGAGACCAAACTTCCACACTTAACTGCCCAATACAGTCTTAAGCATAAAGTCAATCCAATCAGTAATTCACCAAAAAATCAATTCTGCGTGTTCTAGAGAAAGCAGATATCCATTACTCAATAATTGTTATACAGCTGCTATAAATGTACAATTAAGAAAAATGACCTTGAAAGCCATCAGATACTCCCATACTTAAAGAATATCTGTTGCACATTACTGAAGCCTTCCCTTGGTAAAACTTTTTTTTAAGTTCCACAAATGCTGTACTATTATTTTACCATGCTCCACAAGTAGTTCTTCAAGTTGTCATGGTAGCCAACATGGGTCACTCCACTGATCCTAGAGTAGTCCAGCAAAATCCATCCTGCTTGCTAGTTCAAGTAACTGATTGCATAGCCAGAAGTATGCTGAAACCCAAACCTAGAGCCATCAGGTATCCTACAACCCCAACCAGACCTTCCTGCCATGCCCAGGGTCATTTAACTAAGGCAGTCCAACACCTCAGCATGAATATAAACCTTCTATGAAGGTTACTTCTGCCCTTTCCTCGCTGCTCTCCTATTTCTCAGTCCACCTCTTCAGGGTTTACATCTGATCAGCCAGTTCCTACCTATTGCTGTGCCTACAGTGGTTAAAACACTGCAGGAAGATAAAGCTACTCACAGGGGTCTACCTACCTACCAGAAGAAAACGCTTCTCTCCACCTGCCAACCATGCAAAGTTTATCAAGATACCTCAGTGCTTTATTGTCCATCTACCAAGTTTATCTACTCTTGTGGATCCTGGACTGCTGAAGTAGTCAGACTGAAGAAGGAGCAGCAGTCATCATCTAGAGACTATTCATTCATGTTTCTATTTTGGTACAAAATACTGCATTCATTGACTCCCTTTAGCAAACAGGAAGGGCAGAGTTTTGGCTTTAATCACTCTTGCCAGCCAGAACACCTGAGGTGAAACAGGATCATCCCAGGTCACTGTCAGTGAAGTTCACTCAAACCATACAGTTTTATACTTCCACAAATTCAAATTTTTCACAGGATATCTGAAATTATTACACTAACAGCCATTTATTACATCTAGGTGCTTTGTCTTTTGTATCTTTAAAGACTTTAATAGAAATTTAATAGACAACTTTTGCTCCTGAAGAAAATCCTCCACTGTGATAGATCTGTGGATGTGCTTCAGCAAAACAAAAAACCCAACTCCCCCATAGTGCCATAGTGTTTACCCTTTCTACTAGCCTGAATATCTCTTCTCCCCACTTGTTTCATTTTGGTCTTATGTTTTCTTCCAGAAATAGACAAACATTTATTTTTCCTCTCTGATCCTGCAGGCAGTACTATATCAAAGGCAGTAAAGCACATCAAATAAAGCTATTATTACTAGAACAGTGTTAAAAATAGTTTCAGTTCAATAACCAAAAAAGATGAAAAATTAATTTCAGGTCATCCCAAACTGAACAAGGTCTCCTGGGCCAGCAGGTTTATTCCTCTAGAGCTTCTCAGTTTTGCATTTCCAGCAAATTTTATAAGTGCGCTCATAATATTTATGTCAAGGCCATCAATGAATACATTAAACAAGTCTGAAGTATAACACTCTTGGCTTTTTTCCCTGACCTTTTAAAGATCATCTAGTCCAACCCCCACAGTGTGGGCAGGGACATCTTTCACTAGATAAGGTCACTTGGAGCCCCATCCCACCTGACCTTGAATGCTCTCAAGGATGAGGCACCCACAGCTTTCTGGGCAACCTGTTGCAGTGTCTTCCCACCCTCATTACAAGATATTTTTTTGTTGCATGCAATTTAAATCTACATTCTTTCAGTTTAAAGCTGTTACCCTTTGGTCCTGTCACTACAGGCCCTGATAACAAGTCTCCTTATCAGCTGGATGGTCCACCAAGCCAGATCACCAAGCAGCCAGAGGTGCAGCACTAGTGGTGGGGAAAGGTGGAGGCTTCTGAACATCTGCCATAGTGGTAACACTACATATACTACTCCAACTTTAGTTACATACCCATTTTGCCAGTTTTTACAGGTTGGGTTTGAATTTGCCACTTCCCCTGCAGCAACAGTGGGAGAGGGGATCGGATCCCCATCACAAGCAGGCAGTGGAGATATACTCTGTTGAGCCACTTCCCACCTCAAAGCTGAGCAGAAGGCAGCATTTCCCAAGTCAGATCATCTTCTCTTGTGGTCTGCCAAAGGTGGCATTAGAAGGCACACACCTCTGTGCTAAGGATTTCCCACACATACAACATTCGGTAGCTATGGGCGAGGGCAGTGCTGCCCTTGCCAGACACAGCCAATTCCACAATGGTCTCACTTCAGGGAAAAAGTATTTAAGGAAGGGCAAAATCTGCCCAACAGCAAGGGGGAAAGCATGGAACAGCCCTGAGGCACCACAGTCCTGCATGGGTATCTCCCTGCAGTCCATGCAGAGCCCATGCTGGTGAGTTAAACCATGTGTCTGCATGGGCTCTCCAGAGCTGCCCATGTTCAAACATCTCATAGGCACAGGAGCATAAACAAAGCTTCAAAGTTCCCTCGAGCTCTTACAAGAACCCTCTGAGATCTTGAGGGAAGGGAAACTCATATTTGGCTAATAAACTTGATCAGCAGATCATTTATGTAAGTAGATGCTGAATTTTCTTTCCTTGATTCAGCTAAGGACAAGAATACAAGTACTTTGTGTTTTTCACCCCATCAGGTACACATATTTACATGCATACCACCCAAACAGTTGCCACTATTAAAAACAACATGTATTAACTCTTCCACAGTGGCAGCACCGCCATTAACATCTTAAAAGACAACAAGCACAAGAATGAAAAGGCTCAGCTATACTTACTGCACATTAAAAGCCTGTACCTGACAGGAAAATTAGCTCCAGACAACACCCAACATTCTTATCATCAACCCCTAGGGGGAGGACCTTTCACTTTTGTAGTATTGAATTTAATTTCATTCCTATTACTATAATCAAGGTCACCAAGTTCTCCTTGCCTTGTAGGGCATTTCAAGCCTTATTCACAATCCCTTTTTGCCCTGTTTCTCCAGGAAGTCATATGAGCATACTTATATCTGAGCCAAAGTCATTAATAAATGTATTAAACATGGTTGATCCTAAACCTAATCTCTGTGAAGCTCCAATAAGAAAATGCTACTGCAGTTGCTGTGTCCCCAAAGCCAGCTGCCCTTGCTCCACCACAAGCTAATTGTTCCCGAGGTCTCCTGCACAGTTTTCAGCCACATTCATTTCCAGTGTACCTACAAAGCTACCAGTGCTGGCTACATTATTTACACTGTGACTTCAGTTAGGTTTTCCAGCAATTGTGAGCTCAGCCCATAAAGGAAATAAACTAATTTTCTATGAACAAATTGAAACAAAGAAGGTCTCTGAAAATGCTAAATTCCATTCTTTAAATGTCCCTATCCTTATTAAAAATCATCTCCCACTTTTCTGACATTTATTAGATTCAACTTAAAGTAAGAAATACTTTAGAACTTTAAAAAAAACTGTTCAACCATGTTTAACATACTTTCACTGAGCACATTCTTCAAAAATCAATTCAATTCTGAATAAGATATACACAGATGGTGTATCAGCATAGATCTTCCTACAGATTTAGACCGAAATTGTTGCAGACCACAGCAATTACTACAGTGCTACAGGGGAGCTTTGTCTTTTGTTGGCTTCTGGCAAGTTCCACTCAAAAAACTTATTATTTTTAGCTTCAAACAAAGAGCAGCAGCAAAGTTCACTATTACATGGATTTGCAAAGAGTCAGGTCACAAGCTGGACCAGGAGGGCAAACAACAAACACCTGTGCCTGCCAAACAGGAGGCTGCTTCCCTCCCCACTGAGGATGCTTTCCTGTCCTTTAGGTTAAAGGTGAAAATAACAGTCTGAAGGTGGACTGTGTACATGCATTGAAACTTGCAGAAGGAGCATATTTAACCAAACTAGTAAAATAGAAGTCCAAGCCTTTGACAGACAGGCCATTTTGATTTGGCATTAGAACTCTGAACTAAAGAAAAAATATTTGATTATTAGAAGATATTCCAGACCATACAAAGAACATTTTAAAAAAAATCATAATTTTAAGACTAGCTTGGTTTTTCAAAGTGGCCTTAAACTCACAGGCAGCTACATCACTTATGAACCACAACTATTTAAACAAGGTCTTCCTACTTTAAGACTTGCTACATTTCATGCTAAATTATCCATTTACCTAGAGTAAGATTAACACTGTATTATAGGCTAAAGCATATATTCTGTTGAGAAACAATGCCAAAATTGAAACTTTCACCTTCAAAACTAGAGCAAAACTTGGGAGTTTTCAGTAGCTCTAACATTCAATTTTGTTATCTTTTTATATGACCCACAACGAAAACCCAAGCACCTTATCTCTTCAGCAGCCAGATCTTACTGTTTAACAAGCATTTTTTTCTGAGCTGAAAGCATGAAGTTCAGAGCTGCCTTTATTATTGTCTGTATTATAGACCTCTGTAAGTTGTCATAGAAAACTGAATTTCGCCCCATTGCATCTTAAATACATATCAGAGACAGAAGTTTGATTTAGCTACTCCAGATGCTATATTCCCTCATCATAGCATTTTTAATCAACACCCGGCCTCCACAAGCTGCATCCACAAAATTCTAACCACATATCAACTAAAAATTATTTGCATAACTGCATTTAAATTAGTTACTTTTATCCCTTTTCTAGGGCAGTATCAAAGGATGAGAACTATCAACCAAACAAACCCAGAGACTCAGAATTACAGTTTCCTTCTTGCCTACTTAGCACTCCAGTAGCACTTAACACAAGCAGGTCCAACACTAAAAAACTCCACCTGAGCAGCTAGAGAAGAAAATCTTACAAGAAACACCAGATTTCCTCTATTTTGGAGATTATTTTGCTTGAACAGAAATGAAAAATAAGTTTAGAACGACTTTAAGAGCAGAGTGTACAAGTTTTAAAAAAACCAAATCTGGCTATATATACTGTGCAACAAATAAACTACTTTCAGTGGTACCAGCTAAAGTACAGTAAAAAATAACATAAGATGAAAATCAAATCACATTTTGTTGCATACCTCAGAAGATCCCAAGTCCTTACTCACAAGCGGGTCAAACCCAAGCAGCAGCAAGCACCAGAAGTTCTTCAAGGAAGCTTCTGGTTCAAGGCAGTGATAGCAGAAGCTGGTTCTTGACACCAAACTGCCTACTTACTACCAGCCAAACAGCTGAAAGCAATGAAGACTATTAGCAGATCCATCTACCAAGAAAAAGCCTGCCCTCAGTGAACAAACCAGAGAAGAAACAGCATAAAGGGCAGCCTTGCCCTTGGAAGCAGTTTATATTGTATGCATACAAGGTGTTCCTCATTAATTAATTAAATTGATCATGTGAATCAAGGCTGTGAGCAATTTTCTGATGGGGACTCCCTGATTAGGTCTACCTGATATGCTACCACCTGAATGCTGCAATATAGTCATAAGTTCACCATTTTATTTTTAAATTCAAGCTGCATTGAAGATAAACATTTGGCANAGGTATTCTTTGTGGATCACAAGTACTGTTTCAGTCACTTTTTTGCCTCTGCCATTTGACAAATCAATGTATTTTTCCAAACATAGTCAAGTCCTAAGCCTTAAGTCATACTTCTCCTGCCACTAATCATGGATGAAAGGTTTAACTAAACTATTAACAAAGAGACAGATCTTATAGCGACACCACTGAATTTCCAGCCACTGGTGTTATTTTTATCATTTGGCCATGCATGGAATTGAATTAAAATTTGTGACCATCAGATTCTTTTTAACTGCCTAAATCAAAGCCTGTGCTCTGCACTGAAAATTAACCCAAATAAAGTGACCATATTTACCATACTTGTTTTGGCAGCCTTAGGCTAATTGTTTTGAACTTAATCTGTCATATTTACTCATAGTATAGCATAAATGGTCAGTGCTATTTTTTCCCCTGCTGGAGTATTCTAGTGCAAATCAATCAGGACATCCCCCTAACTTTCCAGGTAGAATAAGTTATATATTAGAAGAGTGAAAAGTGAATCTACAGCTCTGCCTTTTTGCATAATGTTGGCTTTAAATCAAATAAAAACTCCGAAAGTCCCGTTGTAAAGTAATTTTGCTAGAACAGATGAATTCATGAGAATTTTATCTTGGCAACTGGAATTGTCTCAGCCTAGAGAAAATTTCCTGAATTTTACTTGAATTGTTAATCCTATTCCTCAAACTAAATTCAGATAGAGATCCTAAGAATATATCTACCTTCATCTCTCTCACTGGCTGACTTGCCATTTCATTTTTTTTTGATAACTGCACTTTTTAAAGTAAATTCAGTTTTCATTTCCTAATGTGCACTGCGATAAGCAATGGAGGATTTGGTACCGCATTATCTACAATCACTAAATGCATTTTAAAATATTGGAAAACAGAACTGGTGGTATTGTAAACAATGACTACCACCGCTATTTTATTTTCCAAACTGGAGCAGAAGTTCCTCTTGAACTGAAAAACCGATTTTCTGTGAGGGTGACAGAACACTGGAACAGGTTGTCCAGAGTGGTGGTAGAATCTTGTTCTCTGGAGATATTCAAAACCTGCCTGGATATGACCTTGCACAACCTGCTCTAGGTGACCTTGTAGGAGGGTTGGACTGGATAATATCCAGAGGACCTTTCCAACCCCCCGCCCATTCTGCAATTCTGTCAGAGAATAATGTTGAAGACCATCAGAAGAACTCAAGTCCCTCTTTGGCTCCAAACTGAAGTGGTCTTATTTATAGGTGTTCATAATTTGCTTTAACAAACAATTTTTACATGTAATTAGTTACTTCCCTGAGCAGCAAAACTGATGAAAGGTGGTTTTAGAGGCTTCTTCAGCATGACTGTATTGCTGGATCCAAGGGAATGGAAGCCCAGTCTCCTGCTCTCCTCCACCGTACCATAGTCAAAAAAATTTCTTCCTTTGGGACTCAGTGTTGTTTAATGCAGACTGAGCTCACTCTGACACTTTTCTTTCCCTAGAAGCATTTTCTGTCCATTGGATTTAAACATGCTGACAGAATGACTGCCTCCCAAGATATCGGAAACTATAAGTTTTGTTTCTCAGGAAAACCCTAAGAAAAAAGATTTTTCCATATTTATAAATTGGTGAATGTCACTGGAGAGTTCAAGAAAAAAACATGAAACTCAATGAGTCTAATTTTCATCTGGTTAAACCAAGGATCTCTTCACTGAGCACAGGGACCCAATTTACACCAAGAACAGTAGATGCAGTACCGTTTCTTTAACTTTTCTCTACTGCTTGCTGCTATTTCTATTTCAGCAGGGGTTAAAATTTAAAATTTTTGCACCCAGTTTAATGTTAAATTTTGTAAACATGATGTGTGACATGTGGAAAATAAAGTTCTAACCGAAAAAAATGGCCTTCTATTTTTGTTTAATACTTACTTGTTTAGCTTTCCTTTCAAATGAAAATTTGTTTACCTACAAGGGGACAGCACCTTCTCCACAATTTATTTTTCATCGTCTGTAAACCATCTGGCATGCAATAATTTCAGGTGCTTATTTTCAGAAGGGAAATACAGATTTTGTTCCATAAAGTGCTATAAATATGGCAGGTTTGTCTTCCGGGTATTTCCATTACAGATGATAAAAGCTCATTTAACCTGTGAGTAGAGGTCAGCAGAGAACCTGAGGAAATAAAAGCCCTGTAAGGTCATCTCTAAAAAAATTACAGCACACTGTTGATTTAGTGATGTAAGGCTTGCAGGGGATTCTTCAGCAGGAGGAAGGGAGTTGGGGTTTTTTAGCAGCAGCATTTCTAGGACATCTGTATTCTGGTTTTCTTTCATGGTAAGGCTTTATGTTTCTGCCTGTTGCAAGCACTCAAGTGCTTTCTGATAATGTCTATGTACTGAATCACTCTCATTTTAAGGGGTCTTCAAGAGCTAATGAAGACAATTATTTTTTCAACTGAATCCAGGTAAGAAGTGTTTAATATACAAAATAAAAGTGGAAAAATAGGCAAGTATTTCTATTCTATGTTTTGTAAACGTTTTGTTTAACACTAGTTTGGTTTTAGACATATATTATTCACCAAACTGAATTATGAGAAGATAGCTTTTTTTTTCACTGAATTGTTTAAATATTCCTACAATTTCAAAGCATTTTTTCATATTTCATGAGCAAGACAACACAGTGTAAAGAAACCTTTCCCACGCTGACAAAATACTATTTTCCTGTGACAGAAGCATTGCAAATATTTTCAATAGCACCAAATACCATATGTTTAATGGGAAATTCAGGCAGTTAAAAGCAGGTCAAATTAGGCTATCAGCTGTTCCATTACATTCCTGGAACAGTTTTGCCACTTAAGAAAAAAAATGGCTTTGATCGCCATGCAAAATTATCCAAGTTTTACAGTATCCTCCCCTGCGACCTTGGCTGTATCGTCTAAGATAAAAATATTCTCTGAGAGAAAAGGCAAAACAGCCACAGACTCCATCTGAACACCAGACAGACGTAAGTGCAACCAGCAGCCTCAGATCGTGCCTTCAGATCTGCAGTGGGGATTGTCAAAAATAGATGGATGTGTTTCCCTTCCCATAGAGTAAACAAGATATTCACCTCAAAATGGTGTTATAGTTCAAAGTAGCTGAACTAGAACGTTGGCATCCTTGGAAGCCCACATCCTTGGTGGGATTTTAAAGAGCACAACGGTACTTTAAACATATCCCACTGATTTTCAATTGAGGGTATATCACATCTATGATTTTTGAAGCTGCACACAAGTAATTGTTTTGACAGCAGGCTCTCTGCAGTATGGAAAAAAAAGCCCAATTTAAAACCCCCATAATCTTAGGGTAATTTATCATTGTAAACTAGAAATTTAGAATCTCACACTTGTTAGCAATAAACATTCACACCCAGAATTTTACAATCAGAATTTTATCCTCTTCATTTCCTTTTTATTTAAGATGACAGGCAAAAGAAATCAGTAATATGGGAGGAATAAATTGTCTCATCTACTCCTTTTATCTTTTTAACAAAGAAAATAAATGTCAGTACAAAACAGATGAAAAGGAATGAAGAAACTATGAAGGCTGCTCGGTCACAGGTATCTGAGCACACCCTTACTCATTGGTAGAACCAAAGCAGCATAAGGAACTCTGTGCTTATGTCAACAGATGCTGCCACAGATCTTGACACAACAAACTGCAAAAACGACCCTTCGGGATCATTTTTGACATAGTGTTTCATTACCTTTCAAGCCTGATTGCCAGATCCAGAGAGAACATTGCATGGCCAAAGCAAACACCTAGAGAGGAGTAAAAGTGCAGGTTTGTTTTCTGAGAGTTGTTTTAAGTTGCTCAGTAAGGAGTTTGAACTGAAAATGGCAGGAGGCAACGAGGGGCTGCCTACACCATGGCTCTACGCTAGGTGGTGAAATAACTTTTGTCATTTCAGGCTCTGTGCTGCTGCCTGTCCTGTCTCAGAAGAAACAGAGGGGTGATCCATGCACGTTTACATCCATTTGTGGCATAGACACACATTCTTCCTTAACTCATCCAACCAAGAAGAAAGGTTTGCGGCCAACTGCACAGCTAAGCCCCATTCTGAGGACAAACAAGTCCTCTGTGTGGATCAGAGCTGGCATGTGTCATGTTGCAATCACTAAGGCCTGGGGATTTTAGAGGCAAAACTACAAAATTAAAATAAATGTCTCAGTCCTATCATATTGTCTAAAGAACTACAGAAAGACAGTGCTGGCCCATTTAAGCCATAGTTATCTGCACTTTCATTCTCCAGAGTCTCTCCCAAGTAGTTTGTCTTTCATCTCCCCCTGTTTCTGAGATTACTGTGTGCTGACAGGAGTGTTTTGGAGCGATCTCAAAGTGCTTTTAAAGGATAACATGTGGAAATAAATAATTCAAATTTTTCTTGAGTGTTTCTTCAGTCTCTCAGCTTACTTATAGACACTGCTTTTATGGAGTGCTCACCTGTACAATGGGTTGTGTTATCTGCCAAGTGTTCTGCCTGGATGACTTTTTAATGCTCTTCTAACACAAAGATAGCAGGCTTTTATTTCACATTGTGGTCACACTCCTGCTAGACAAGGGATCTGTGTTCAAAGTACTAAACACAGTTCCTGTCTCAATTTTTAGCAAAACCACACATGGTTTATTATTTAACATGTAATATTACACAAGCTTTTAATAAACTCTGCAAAGCCAGGAACAATATGAATATGGAAATAATTTTTTTTTCAGAACTTTTTAAACAGTCAGGTAAAATTTAATAATACCAAAACAAAGTATAATAGAATACACATTCAGAACTTGAAATTACAGCTGCAAACATAGCAGCAATAGGCAATGCCAACAAAGTATGTTATATTAGTCATATCTGATGATCCTGGATGAAGGCATCAAGTGCACCCTTAGCAAGTTTGCAGATGACACTAAGCTGGGTGGAAGTGTCGATCTGCTGGAGGGTAGGGAGGCTGCAAAGGGATCTGAACAGACTGGACCACTGGGCTGAGTCCAATAGCATGAGGTTTAACACAGTCAAATGCCGGGTCCTGCACTTGGGGCACAACAACCCTATGCAGAGCTACAGACTGGGAGAAGTCTG
>WAAB01021891.1:17108-36865 GCA_013389865.1 Piaya cayana
CATGATTTAGTGTTTGATAGGAATGGTTGGACTCGATGATCCAGTGGGTCTCTTCCAACCTGGTTATTCTATGATTCTATGATGAAAATTATTTCTACAAGAATGTTATATATGATATGATGTTTAGTGATTTTGATACTTTCTGATTATCCCTCCATGCTTACACAAGATCCACATCAAAAGAAATATATTTTTTCTCCTGAAAATGCTACATGTTTTACTGCCAATTTTTCTTTTAAAATACTCACTTTTTCACACTTGCACAAACACTCAGGATCATGCGGTAAGAGAAAGCCACGGTTAGCATATTCTGTGATGTTTTTCTGACATTTCCTGTAAAAATTATTCATGACTAAAGATTTCAGGAGCTACTAATATGGTTTATAATCCCTTAAAGTTTCACAGGATAGCAGTCTCAAAAAAGTGTTTTAAACCTCTCTCTTTTTCTCTTTTTACTTACAGCATAGTCTATGGGCCCAGCAGTTAGGAGAGAATTCTGGCTGGTGGCATCAAAATTAAAGTTTTCACAGTTCATTAACATGTCTTGGAGGGTATAAATTACTGTACAAATGAGATAAAACTAAACATCCTGGTCCAGGCATGTTCAACAGTTTCCTTTTAGATGACAAAGAGTACAGATATCATTGTTATCTCTTGGTGAACAGCCTGCTCTTGGACACTCAGTTGTCTCTGGTTTTTGCCACACACATCCACTCCTACTTGACAGAACAGGAGTGGACACACATTGGTTGGGAGAACCACATGGGCTAAGACAAACCAAAATTTTAGTTGGATGATGTGAGGTCAGAGACACAGAAACATAGTCTGTGGATCCACAGGGTCTGTATGCTGTCCTGCTTTTAGACCAAATTGAGTGTCTACATTTCCAAGAACCTCTGCGCTGTAGCTGGACCTAAGTTACTTGTGATATAAAACAACAGTAATTAAACACATATCAAAGCCCACTATCTACAGAAGATGGGACTGGATAAGACTCCAAGTAGAAAATTTATGACACTACATAAGGTTTTTAGAAGGTGAAGACAGATAAAACAGTGAAGACTTTAGAAAATTTAAGTTGGGTAGTTTTACTCATCCCCTAAAAATAGTTGTTATAAATCAGAGAGGCAGCAATTCTTCCTCTCAGAACCAGTAGTGGCAATCTGTCCCAATAAGGATCAGAAATGGCTGTATAGAAAAGGCCTTGTAACATAGGGAGACTGGTGAACTGGAGAAACCTGACATCTTTCCTCAAAAGGCTTCAGGTGATTTTAGTTGACTCCACTGAGTTTATTTTCTCCTCTACCTTGCAATCAGCAGTTGTTTATAAACTGCCTCTTCTCTTTTTCATTGCAGCACTGCTCTTGTCAACCTAAGACACATTCCTCCTGTTCAGCTTTCCTAAATTTCCCTCATATACATAGCAAGTGCAACCCCGTGATAAGGTCAGTGGTTAGAGTCTATTATAATTTTCCTGAAAACAACCTTTGGCTGCCCTAATCAACTTCCAGTTCCACCTAGATTTATGATTTACATATTAAAAGTCCTATTTGACTGTATGTTGGAGCATAGAGACTTACATTTCCTTTCTGAGCAGATTCTTGCATAGTATCAGAGCAAAATCAGAGATTGAAACCAGAGAACTATATTGTACCATATTGTTCCTCAGCTGCAGGATGAAAGCAATGAAAATGTCAATTTCTGCAGAAAAACTTGTTCCCTCTTTGCAAATGGTAATGTAACCTGCATTTTTTGCTCTCACCAAGGGCAGCTGAAAACAGTAGCTAACTTATAGACAGGAATGATTTGTACATCGTAGCGCTCGATTGTCAGCTGACCCTTGTAGAAATACCTTGTCTACAATAGAGGTTTGGCACCTCTTCTCTTACTTCATCTCACAAAGACCACATTTTTTTATGCTGTCCTGCTTTTTCTGCTCTTACTGCTGACAGGAACAAAAACATGCAGCATCAGCCAGTTTTCTCAAGTTCTAGTTTCAAAAAATGTTGTACCAGTTCCTAAATGGTACTGACATAAAAGTGCAGAGAGTAAAAGTTGCATATATTAGTAATTCTAGTTAGTTACCACAAAATAATAGTCTCTAGTGATACACAATAATCCAAGAATTCTCCATATGTGTTATGTGCCTGTATTGTATTCGGGATTTAACTTTGGCCACTCTTGGAGCATGCAGAAGGTAAGAAAATGGTTTAACTGGGACAAACTGAGAGTCCAAGGAAACACACCAGTTTGTAGAGCAACACAGGGCTCAGCAGAGACAGTCCTGCTGCCCCACACCACAGGGAATGGTCCTCGTCATGAAGCACACCCAACATAGCATATCATTCACAAAATGTGATTTCAGCCTCTGCAAAACTCATTTGGTGAGAAAAAGCCGTGGTCTGTCTGGTCCTGAGCAGATTCAAATTTCTGGGTGGTAACTAAATGGATATTCCCACAAGCTCTAAAGGAATGGCAGAACTTAAAGGAAAACCTTTTTTTCCTAACATATTCCATGCATAATTTTGATTTCTCACTCTTCTCAAGTACCTTAGAAAGCTCAGATTTCCCTCCTGAAGCAAGACCTTCAAAGGAAAGCACTGAAGATACCCTTGGTAATTTATACATACATTTCTTGACATTTTCCAGCAAGCTCACCCATGGCACGTAAACCATTTTGCCTGGCAGGTGGAATAGGGGTGCAGAGTATATCATCATTGCTGACCACAGCAAAATAAAGAATATCTGGGTCCCTTCAAATATGTTGTTCTAAAATTACTTTTATGCTATGATATATTCTTTGCATTTCAAAGCTAACCATCCATAATTTAAGTAAAATTAAGTATACACTTCTAAGTGCTACATCAAGGCCATTTCTTTAAGCAGTTTACAGACAGCCACAGCTTTGACTCCAAATAAGCACTTTCTTTTCTTGAAATGGGTAACAGAGAGGATCAGTTATACTACTTACTTAACTCAGTGCTGCTCTTATACTTTTGTATAAGATCAATACTGAATGCCATAAGACAAAAGGAAGAGGATCAGATTGTTATTTTGCATTATTTGGCCAACACAATAATGCCATTCAACTGCATTTAGGAAAATCTTTTTGTTTATATGCATTATGACTCTACACATAAATTAATAAACTACTAATTTCTCCCATGAGCAGACAGCTCCATAAAAACATCTACTATGTTTGAAGGGCATGTTTAAAACTTTACCCTGTAGTAACACCTACTAGAACTCTGACAATAGTTAAACTGCTTCAATACTTAGGTGATGCCTGATTTCTTGCAGACTGCTCTCTAAGCATATATATATAGGACATCCCTGAAGTAAACTTGGTGTTTAAGTGTGTCTGTATGGTCATTTTATATGCTTTGGGTTTTCATGCTTGGCCTCCAGCTGATGCCTCAGAAGGACATGGGTCCCCTGTAAGCACGGTGTCATACATGTCAACCAAAGGGTTATTTCAGATACCCAGGACTATCCTAAATGGCACTGAATGGCTGAGAGAGCTGAGGTTGTTTAGCCTGGAGAAGAGGAAGCTGAGGGGAGACCTCATTTCTCTCTACAACTACCTGAANAGAAATGGTTGGAGTTGATGATTCGGTGGGTCTCTTCCAACCTGGTTATTCTATGATTCTATGAATATCAGGGTTTAGGCAGATCAATCCTACCTCTCTCATCTTTGCAAGCAACTTCTTCAGGCGCAGGAATAAACTTCCTTTTTTCATGTGCAGTGCCTGTCATCGTGGAGCCCTACAGCTCACTTGAATAGCATGTACCTGTGTTTCTACAATAAGGCACACAAACCACTAAGTCCTATTGAACTGGACAGCTGCAAATATAATGCTGTTATATTACATACATATTTATATGTAATAAACACTAGTATTTCTTGGACCCATCTGAGTTAAGAGACGAGCAGGCTCAGTGAAAGCTTTGGACTGGAGGAGGTAGAGGAGGAGAAAAGTAGTGTATGCAGCTCAGTAGTATTTTTGGCCTCACCAAATTTCACTTCGAACCTTCAGAAATCAACTCCATTTCCATAAGTTAGGTTGGGGGGGGTGGTCTTTTTTTTTCAGTTTAGCATGAAGATAAAGACTTTCTGGTTTGGAGGGTTCTTGTGGATAGAAGCAATTATTGACTTGGGCTAAAAAATAACAGTAACCTCAAAAAATTAATATCCTGGGCTTTCCCTTCTGATATGAAATAATGAGTTTGAGGAAAATCCTCCAAACTCTCAAATTCTCGTGTGGTTTCCCAGAAAGTCATAAACTGTCTTGGTCAAAACTGGGCCCACTGGCAACTTCTAGAAAGCTGACAGTGAACTAGATTTCAGGCTCTATTATGAAACCCTGTTTTAAACATAGCACAATAAGAATCCACAGAGCCTTACGTTCATTTTGCATCAGATTGAATTAGAGTATCTCAGTAATTAAAGACAAGAAAGTTGTAATCACTAATGACAGTCTTCCACAGAGCGACATGGGGGTGGCAGTCGCACAAGCCACCTCTCTTCTTTATAAGCAGATCAGCCTGGAACAAAAAGTGTAGTTTGGTGACCTGGATGCTAATTCCACCACAAATTCCTCATGGAACGCTAATGCACTATTTGCATATATTCAAATGCTGTGAGGATTTGTGTGCCCGCGGATCCTGCCTGCCTCCGGCTCAGCCCGTCTTTGCTACTCATGCATAAGCAGATACTCTGCAGCACAGACTTGCAGTATCTAGTGAGGCTGTAAATGCTGGCACCTTTCCAATTAATAGCTTATTAAAGGTTATGCATATGTCATTATTATTCAGCTTCAGAAATGTGCTTTCAATTTTGACTCCCTGGGCAGCTACACAGTAGTAACACAGGACTGCCCGAAAACATGTCCCTTACAGCCATGGCTGTATCAGCTGCTTTTACACAAATTCTGTTGCTGTCAAAATTTTTTGCTGCTTTTGATGGAATGTTTCAACCATTTACATTTCACTGCACATACTGATACGATACTTGGCATCATAGGGGGTTCCTCCTTTTCCAAAACTAACCCACATCAATTTTCCTATCCCAGAACAGGCAACTCCAGATCAATGCATGGGTGCTCATTTTCTCAATTTTTCTTAGATTTCATTTACTTCTCAGATTAACTAATTAATTTACTGTACACCAAGAATTAGACCAAGAATCTTCAGCTGACATCCAACAGACAGAGAAAACACTTGGTTGCATGGCTTTGCAGTGCCATGTGGTGAGTTGATACAGCTGGAGCACCAGACACTGTTCCTCTCATAAACATACTTGGTCCATCTTAAGCACACATCTGAAGGGGGAAAAAATAGATCAAATTAATCCAATACTGATGCTAATTCATCATTAGAACTTGGAAATTACATAACTTTTAGAAGAGGAATGTTAAGTGTTGTTTGTAGTGTTTTAAGTCTGCAGTTTCCGATGAGAAACTAGCCAAAAATATCTTCAGGGCTGCCATGGGATTGAATGTAAAGAAAACATCTTTTTTATCTCCAAGAAAAATCCTCAGAGAGGCTCCCGTGAGTTGACTGTATTTATGAACACTGCTGTAAGGCAGTAACAAGAGGTTTAGAAGTCAGATTCAGAAACTTCTGACAATCCTAGACAGTGGAGGAAAAATGTCAGTCTTACAACACTTTGTAAAGCACTACAATTTTATGGAATTTTGAGTTTGTTTTGAATCTTTAATGTGAAAACTAGCTACTTCACATGCTGCACCATTTTCAGTAAAAAAAGCTGTAATATGACAGTCTTGTCTGTAAAAGGCACTAGCCATTTTCAGAGCTCCAAAGGGGGTTTTGCTTGCGAGCTTTCTGCTCCTCTTCTGTAGAAGACCTATAAGCCTTCTGATGCTCACTTGTTTAATCCTACAAACTGTAATCAATTAGGGGGATTGAAAGATAATGAATATTTATTTGTTTACTCTTAAAGTATCTCAACATTCTCCATCGCTTTAGCTTGGGGGCAGGGACATACTGTCAAGTCTGATTTGCAAAACCAGCTTTCAGATCTTTCATTCCTTATAACGCAAAAAGTTTAATTTTCACAACATTTTAATCTCTAAGTCTTCAAAAATGTAAAGTTTAGAGACTGCTCTCACCCCAAAGTCTTACTAGAACAATCCATACTCAAAAAAAAAAAGCTGGCTTCCTCCCCCTGAATACCTATATTTACACTGTCTTTTATCCTACTTCCAGTTCAACAGAGAAGCAGAAGCTTTTGGAGTCACATTATTCTGAAACTTAGCGGTAAGAAGCGAATGGGTGATAGCTAATGAAGTAAATGCTCATCAATCTTACCTGAGTTTATAGCAGCTTAAAGAAGAGATGGGAATATTGAACCTTTCAGTCAAATCATGTCAAATACTTCAGATTCAATACAAATTCTGCTGTATTTCATTCCTATGTATAAGACTGTACACTAACAATAAATTCCTTGCCAAATTATTTTTCATTTGTTGCAATTTTTTTTCCCCAGTCATTGGTTACATTATTCTTAAATATGATCTGGAACTATTCTGAAATAATAACATTTTCCAAAGCTTTCACTTGGTTTCCAAAATCAGCTCTTAAAGATTAACTGCTTAAGTCCACAGTTTGAATCTTTGTATCACTATTAGCATGTGAAATTTGACCTCAGTTCAACACAATGAGCTTGAAAAATATGACAGTACACAATTGTGCAAAGCATGAGTATTTAAGTTCCATTTCTATTTCAGAGGAAAAAAAAATACAGAAAACTTGCAGTTCTAAAGGCAAGATTAAATGCAAAATGTACAAGTGCTCTGAAAATATTTTTCATTAAAAACTGTCTTAAACTCTTCCTCTTCTCCCTTTAAAAATCTTTAAATTTAGATGAGCTGATAAAGACTTATTCTTATTCTTTGGACCTTCAGGACCCCAAGATAAGCCAAACCAGGCTTTTTGTATCAAGTGCTGTTCCTTGGACCAACATACATGGTAGAACCCATACTTGCTCACATGCAGTGTAAAAGATTGCATCATTTTTTTAAATTTTTCTTTTTTTTTTTTTGCATATGCCCTGTCAGAAGAAGGAAGCCACATGCTGACTCTCACTGTTTTATTGCATTAGCTATGCTGTTTCATACCATAGCCAATAACCCAGAATCTGGAAAGCTTTCCATCCACAGAGGACATGGTCTTGGTAGAAAATGCTACAGCTCCTTCTGAAAAATGTAGAAAGGTGTATAAATTAAGTATGTTTTTATATTGTTAATTTATAGGGAGTTTTATATTGGGTAAAAATGTAAAAAGGAAGGAAAAGGAAAGGAAGTATACTGGTCATCAACAGAGAAATCTCATAGCGATTTCTACTGTGTTTTCATTTCTTAATTTTTTTTTATTTAGAAATAACAAAAAGCCAAAACCAGCAAGCCACAGTGCTACATCAGCTTTTGTATGACCTTGGTTTTTCAAGATAATTTAGCCTTCTGTGGCATTATATCTAGAATTTGCATTGCAGAGAATTTAAATAACCCAGGATATCAAGGAAACATATTCTGTGCCTCAAAAAACATCTGATTTAGAAACTTTATTTTGCTTCAGAACTGAAGTCTATTTAAAGGATTTAGGATGTCATAGTGACAGATTTGGACATTAAAACATATCTAAGATAAACAGTATGGCTTCAATGTACAACACAGAAGTTTCTATTGATAAGTATTTAACTGAAGTATTAAAACAAAAATGAGAAAACCTCCTTCATTTTATTCCCTCCGGAATTTCTTTGGAACAAAACTATTCACTGAAATGAGCGACTTCTTAATTCTCACAGATATAGGGATTTAATATAAAAATCCGTTTCATAAAAGCTTCTCCAAATTTCCAGTTTAGCAACAGGACATGACATTTGAGTCCACTAGTTCCTTCCCAGGGCCTGGGGGGACACTTTCAGCTCTGCCCCATTGCTGTCCCAGACTCAAGGCAGCATTTTCCAGCTTTGCCTGTGTGGTCCTCCGTTTTCATAGTCAGAATTATAGCAAAAGTTCTTGAACTTCTTTTACCCAACAAAATCTTCATCAAACTTACTGCTGCACTATTGCATGTCTGCTAGATCAATAATTGCTAAAATGTTATTGGATCAAAAACCTAAAGCGAATCTTACAGTAATTCAATAAAATTTAGAAGTTGGTATTAAAATTGACATAATCATTGACAGGCTATGAATCTTAATTGTTAAATGTGATGGAGGCAGAGAAGATCTAGGGGAAGTTGCACAGCATCCTACTAAACCATGAATCCACTCATTATGTTGTGTTAATTTAATGTGCTCTGACATTCAAGAAATCTTGCTGCCATAGTGGAGAGACCATCTAAGCTTACTTGCAGCGTAAACATTAACAGTGCAATCATGTGTTTTCATAAAGAAGTTTTTGAGTCAAGTAATGGAGGGTAGAAAACCACGGCGAGATGTGATTCCCTTCGAGGAGCTGATGGAGTCACCGCGCACAAGCTGAGTCGGTGTAACCTTCTGTGTGTTCCTATCCAGCCCTGATAAACCAAGTCCACCAGGGCACACAAATGTTGCTGTGCAGCACATTCCCCTTCCCACCACGGCACTGTGAGGTTGCAGTGCAGCTTTGGTATTGAAAGCTGAGAAAAATCCAGACATACTCACACTTCCCTTTAAGACATAAACTACTTCTGAGCGCATTCATATTATTACTCTGGTTATTAGTAGTTATTTGTCATTTACAGTCAGCATCTGCAGCAGATTTCAACAATTACTCCAGTTTTACTGTTTGCTTCCGTCCACATTTCATCAGCATGCTGCTGCAGCATGCATTATACATGCTGTATATTCCTCCAGCATATTCAGTATTCCGCAGAGAAATGATGTATCCAATAAGCCCTAGAGTCAGCCTCAAGACAGCCATACTATCAGGTTGCCTAATAAGATAATTTGATCCATGTTGATTACACTGAACACCACCGACTTCCATTTGATCAGGTACCCTGGATCATATCTTGCCTCCCAAGGAAGAAGGGCAAAACCTTAGTAAGTCACCACTAAATATAAAGCTGCATTATTAAGAAACATAATTCAAAGTCCTTCAGAAGAAACAGAGCCAGGCAGATTTGCCAGCTCTGTGACATTTCTCACCGAAAGACAAGCAAATCAATTAAATGTGGTTGGACTGGGAAGATTTTCATTACATGTCTTCTGGTTTGCATCCCAACTCCACTCTTCATACAGCAATGAAGACCATAACTACATCAGTTCATTACTTCAGCAATGCAAAGATAATTAAAATTATTCATGTTAGTATTCTTTATATACAGACTACATTTCCTCTAAATTTTAGACCATTCTATCTCTTTAGGAAAGGTGCATAAAAATAATATAAATCCTGGCTGAAAGATTAAAAAAAACCCTGTACCTTGAAAACAGAACTGTCACAGTAATATTTTTTGTTCATCTTTAAGAAAACTAGGCATAAATGCTAAACATTATTCAATGGGATACTGGTTTATAAAAACTCAAGCCATAAAAGGTATCTAGAGAAATAAAGTGAAATAATTTGGATTGCCAAAATCATTATTGATGGAGACCAGAAATGAATTAAAATGGCAAACTAGAAGGAAGTGGTAATTTGAAAGTGGAATACGCAGTTCTCAGCACAGTAGTAAATGAAAAGAATGTGACTGCAAAGGACTGCAGCTTCTCCCCGACACCAATACAGCACTTGCATCGCTGCCCCAGCAGAGCCCTCTGGTCTTGCTAAGGAATGCAAACAGGAAAAAAATAGGTTAGAAGCAACTCTTCCCTCAAGGCTGCTGTGTCACTATCAGAGAGACATACCTGGTGACGTTGTGGTTAACAGCATAGGTAGAATTACATTAGCAGAATTATTCTACACCTTGTCTGAAAGCCTAAGGCTGACTTGTAGCTCATAAGATACCTGAAATTTGGCAGCAAATTAAATTCTACATGAAGCTTTAGAGGCCATTCAAGTTCCGAATTCAGAGGCTCATTTGATATACTTAGCCCACCGATGGTCCTTCCATGTTCGGGTATGATTCATTTTAGAGGCAGTTGTCTTACTTAAATAACACAATTGTATTTTAATGTGAGAATTCAGAACTCACCTATCCAATGACTCTGTCCTCTTAAAAATCAATGGGGCTTTTGTCACTTTGTCTTAAAAGGGAACAAGACTTGGGTTTTGGAGACTGATCACATACATACGTACACGCTCCTTCTCTGAGGAACATTGTTCAGGCAACGTTTACTGTCAGCAAAGAGACTGCCAGTGTAAGAGGGCAAAACCATTATTTATTAGCTAATACACACAACAGGTTACTTGGACGAATTAGAAATTTGGCTAAGGATTAAAATGCTCTCCATTTGGATGAGAAACCTGATGAGTCTCCACTGACCAGGGAGTCATCATTTGATGGGAAGAATGGGTTGAAATGGGCTGATCCTTCATTTTTCTGCATTTCCTTTTTCTGCATTTCCATTTTCTCATTCTCTTTTTTTCTCAGGGTTTTTACAAACTATTAAGTAAGTACTTTTCCTCTTGAATATTGTTGTATTTCATCTGGGTTTTGAAACAAGACAGGAATCCTAATAGTTTCATCCTCTTTAATTGCTCAGCAGTCCTGTGCAAGACAGGCTTCCTCTGTCTAAATGCCTATCATAAAAGTGGAGTTAATAGTGCTTAATTGTTCATGTAGCAAGAATGTGACCATTTCTTAATGTATTTTTTTTTAAAGTAAAGTGTCAACCTACAGAAAATTTTACCTATCACAGACCTGACTCAGGAAAACACATGCAAGAAAATTTCTGAAGAGTTTTTGATTAATAATGATTTTGGGATTAGATCTGTTATTAAAAAGATAAAACCAATCTGTTATCAAGCTCTTGTAGTGATCGATCTTCTATGTACATCATAATGAATAAATAAGTTACATAAAATAATACTAAAATAATACTGAATTAAGAATTATCAGTGTAATTTTACAATTGCTTCTATCTTCATTTTCTTGGAAACTTTTTATCAGTTTTTAGCATCATTTTGAGAAAACATTGAGAATAAGAAATTTAATATTTTTAAATGAGCCCCCTTACTGAAAACAGTTACAGTATGTTATGTGTTTGTCTCTTTTTTTTTCTTCTGTAAGCTTTAACAGGTCATCTCATTACCACATCATCAGAGTTCTCTGCTTGAAGTATGATGAAAAACACACTAAAACTGATAAAAAGTCAAAAAAAAAAAAAANGTTACATAAAATAATACTGAATTAAGAGTTATCAGTGTAATTTTACAACTGCTTCTATCTTCATTTTCTTGGAAACTTTTTATCAGTTTTTAGCATCATTTTGAGAAAACATTGAGAATAAGAAATTTAATATTTTAAAATGAGCCCCCTTACTGAAAACAGTCACAGTATGTTATCTGTTTGTCTCTTTTTTTTCTTCTGTAAGCTTTAACAGGTCATCTCATTACCACATCATCAGAGTTCTCTGCTTGAAGTATGATGAAAAACACACTAAAAATGATAAAAAGTAAAAAAAAAAAAAAAAAAGCATGAAGCCTTTAAGACAGAAATCCTTCAATCCCTTCCAGGCTGCCTCTAGTCAGCTGGGAGGGGATATTACTGACAACCCTGCTGCCATTGCTAGTACTTCTAATTTCCACCTTTTTGTAGTCTATGAAGACAGACTATTTTACAACACAGCTGTACCTTAGCTACATCTTGAAAACTTCCAGCCTTCTCTGCTGCTGATGGCATTTAGCCACTGCTTGGCAGACAAGAACTTTGATGCTTCCATAAAAATTTTCGGCATAAACCCATGTATTTGACATCTTCAGCCTTAGATGTAGTGGTCAGTCCCAGGCTGGGTATTTTCTTGCAAAAACTATTAAAGACAATGATAAAGGGGGAAAAAAAGCACAGTTTGGATGGCGTACAGTGAATCAATACTCGGCAAGACTGGGATCACTAATAAAACAAACATCTCAGGACTCCGATTTCTCACTCCATTACCCATTAAGAACGCTTATAATTGATTAATGACGTATATGGTCTCAACATTTTACTTTTACTGAACATCTTCATATATAATGCTCAGAAATAATTCCATTATAAATCTTCAGTGGCAGAAACAGATTGTATCCATCTTACAGTGACTGTCATCTGCTATGTATTACTTCTTGTCAGAGGGAATAGTCATTACTGTTCAAGAACACCACCATTATTAGACAGCCAGCCAAGAGAGTCTACACTTCAAATCAAAAAACTGCCATCTAGCCTTTTCCCTTTCTATGTTTACAATTTACATTTATCTTTTTACTCTTCTAATATGCAACTTCTCTCATATATTTCCTCTAACACATGTTATTATTTGTTTACAGTAATTTACCTACTTTGTCAACCACTTAGATGATATATTTACTCAGCTACCTCACCTGTAATACTTCTCCTTTTTATGTCTATTAATCTACATTGCACTTTCTACAGGAGAATTGTAGCTATTCAATAATTCAAATGTTGACATTATAAGACTTTGTCAGACATTCAGAGTACTATTTTGGAGAACTCGAACATTACTCTTACATTACCACATACTACTCAAATATTCCATGCCAGAAAATCGTAGAATTATAAAATGGTTTGAGGTGGAAGCAACCTTAAAGATCACCCAGTTCCATCCCCCTGCCATAGGCAAGGACACCTCCTGCTAGAGCAGGTTGCTTAAAGTCTCATCCAAACTGGCCTTGAACATATCCAGGGACTGCGCTGCTCTTCAAAAAATAAATGTGCTGAGCAAGAAGACGACTTTGGAATTGTTAGCATTTTTAAAAATACTACACCATAAAAAAATAAAATTCTGTCCAAAACACACTATATTAAGTACAGGCAGTTTTCCAAAATCTTGTAGCGCAGTTGTTTTTTTTCAGTCTCTGCAGCATTCATCAGATCAGTGTGCACAGTACCACTTTGACTGCAGTTTAGAAATGAAACATGCAAACGTTCAGTCTCAAACATTGGGGTTTTTTCATTCAAATTCATACTTTTTTACTTCCATGGCATGTAACCCATGCCAGCTTTATTTTGTATGGCTTTCTACAAAGAGTACTCAGAGGGTAACACTCGCAGAAAAAAAACATAATTTTTCTGAACCTGTGAAATATATTTTTTTAATTCTTCAATGACAATTTTTTTTTCTTTATCAGAATTCAGTGCTAAATGATTTTCAGCTTTAGATCTGGAGCTATAAAATTAAGCTTCAGGAGGGACAGATTGGTTGAAAGTTAAAAGCTTTTTCAACTATTCCATGCAAAAATGTAAATATGTTCTGTAAAAGCTGTTTTAATTAAAGAAATCTTCTTAGGTATGGTGACCCAAATTCGCTATTGGCCCAGCTCTCTTGCGGCACCAGGAGAGTTACTTCAGCAAGGAGTTTTATGCACTACACTCATTTTGAACACTGTCTGAGTCTATAAATACACTTGTTTTGTGTAGATCCAATCCAGTACAAAAATTACAGAGCCGCACCAGGAGCACAAGGCCAGGTAGAAAACAAGTCTCTCACTTCCAAAGCTATCACATCAAATAGAGGAAGGCTCCCATGTTATCTCTTACCACCTGACATGGTTCCTCACCATCTGACTTTTGCAAGTTGGCAGGGCTCAGCTGAACCGTTGACTCACACCACCACAACCACAGCCCTAGCTGGGGCTTCAGCTGGTGCTTTGCATGCACAAACAGCTTGATTTGATGGCTCTGAAGCTCTGAAATCTAAATTGTCTGCCCCAGGATTGCTACAGTGACCCCAGAGAAATTCAAGCCACTCTGTATGACAAGAAACAACTGAAAAATCCACAACTCTTACAGAAAGCAAGAAAATGAAAAGGCAGTTTAGTTATAATTCATGAAATACATATCTTTCACAACACAAGCACCAAGTCAATGACTTGGTATTTAAGTACTAGATGCTGAAAAATACAGCTGCCCACCAATAACCAAGGGGTCAAAATTCAATGGCCAATTATTTTTCTTCATTTCTTAAGAATCCTCAGACCCAAGCAGTATTTACTGTAATAATTCTGATTATGCTAGCAAGGTTACTTGAAACTATAAAATATTGCCAGAGATATCTTAAAGATATTGTAGAATGGCATCAACTGCTTGATGGGTTTCTTCAGTAAACGTGACCTCACTTGGGATGCAACTAGTGTTGCCTGAGACTTCTAAATCACTGAGGGGAAAGAAACATCCAGAGAGTTTGCGGAATGTTTAGAAAGGAGTAAATACTATAAAAATAGGAAAACAGCAATGTTTCCTAATTATTTTATGGATTTGTTTTCTCTGAGCTTTTGTTTGCTCTCTGCAAATATTTGCATAATCAAGTTTCACAGACATTAATGTTCCCAGAAAACACATTACAGCTGTTGAATTATAAAACTCAGTTTTTTCAAACTCCAGACTAAATCTACACAACAAAAAAAGAAAAAATATATATACTCATGGATGTAAACTGGGATTTTACTGAAAGCAACAGTGAAGAATTCACAGCTCAAAAAATATTAGATTCCCTGCAGTCTGCCCAACGGCTTGGCATAGTCTCGATTCTGTCACAGTTGTTCACTTGCTCAGCACTCTCCCATGCAAACATAAATACTCGATAAATACTCGAACCCAGAAGGAAGCACAAAGCCACACACTACTTGCACTACAGCACCCAGAAAAGGAAAGTAAGAGGCATCCCCTCGCTGCAGCACTAAGGTTACTCTCACCTTCGGGCACACTGTATCAGCAGCGTAAGTCAGCAGAAAGTTTCCTCCCACCTCTAAAAGAGAAACAGTTAACCAAAAGAGTTTGCCTTTATTCCACAGAAAAATTCAACATAAACAAGCAGGAGCAGAATCTCTCCCTGGATGAACACTGTTGCCACCAGAGGTAGCAGACCTTGTAAGCCTACCCCAGACTCCAGTTTTCCAATTTTTAGCTCCAGCCATTAGACACGGGGTCCTGTACAAAAAAAAAGGGTCAGCTAAGTAATTATTGATATGTGTATAAATTACAGCAAGAAAACCTTTAGTCAATCATTCCAGCACTGCTAAGATGCTTTTATGGGTTTGGATTAGCAGAAGAGAGTCGGGGAAAAGAATCCTGATAAGCAGCAGAAACTAATACGTCCCACAGGGGACCAATGCACAGCAATTTCCTTCCAACCTCTCAGAGGAGCAAGGTTAGGACAGAGATTGAATAAACAGAATATTGTGCTGCTCAGCATCACATACACTGGATTTGCTTGTATGGGTAAAACGTGAGTGATGGGAAGGCTCAAAAGCTTTGAGGGTTTGATTCCTTGCAGCATTCAGGAGCTGTGATGTTAACCTCAGAACATGTCCAAATGTATTTATACTGACAAAGGGCAAACAGATTAAAGAAAAAAATAAAAAGTCTCCTCCCTTCCCTAGATTTATCTGAAAAGCTAAAGTAAGCTCAAAGTCTTCCCTGCTGTTCAGTGGGACCAACCTTGGTTCAGGTTTTAGAACACCCAGTTGTGTGTGCTCATCAACAGCCGGTGGGGTGGAACGTGGAGGGAACCATGTGTCAATGCTCCCCCAGTGCACACACAGAATGGGACATGGCAAAGCCACGTCAGAAAGCAAAACCAGCAACCACCCAACCCCAAGGAGGCAGCAGAGCTGGAGAAGGGGCTGGATGGGTCACTGGGGATAGGGTGCTGAGCCTCGCACCTGCTCCCCTCCCCTGGCCAATAAGAAGAAATAAAGGAAAACAGAGATATCTTCTAGCTCTCAGTTATCACACATGAGAAATTATAAAAGTTATTTTTTAACATGATGCTCATGTCTGCAGGTCATCTCTGCAGCAAATACAAAAAAAGAAATGTTCGCGGCATTAACCCCGTGCTGGCAGACTGATGTGGCTTTCAAGCTGAGTAATTGTTTAATGCTCTAAAGGGAATGGGAAAAAAAGATTTCTTTTAGATAAATTGCTTAATTGGGAAGTCAGGAATTCTCCTGCCTAAGCAATTGATTTTACAAAAGGAAAAGTTTATTTCAAAGTGTGAAACTCCTATTCATCTCTAATATCCAGTGCAATGTAAGCCAAGGGATAAACACTTGCCTTGACATTGCTGAAGCCACAACTTTAAAAAGTAAATAAGGTTAATAAACCAATATAATTTACCTAAAGTTTCTTAGTGCCTTGACTGGTGTACTGAAGACTAAATCCAGAGTTGGACACACCAAGTTGCTGCATCATTGACTGATCATTGACCCCCACCAGCAGGTGACAAGGAAATGGGGTCCCTGGAGGGGCCCTCAGCCCTCACCTCTGAATTCTAAAGGGTTTGGAGACCAGATTCCCTTAAGCTTAATGGACTTTGATGCATTGAATTGCACAGCATTGGAGATCTCAGAGCAAAGCTCAGGTAACTTCCCCTACTTGGGAGATTCCTCTACCTTACACAGGAGTATGAATGGAGCATTTACTGCCACTGGTATGAATGCTGGACACAGGTATCTGCCACTCCTCTCTCCGTCCCCCATGAAAAACCTTCAGTAAGTCTCTCATCAGCACAGAAAATGCTTGCCTCTCACTTATCTACAGGGTGAGAAAACCCTTTACATACTGCACCCACAGATGATAACCAGGGCTCTCTAATGAACAACTACAAGACACATTGCTTCCCCCTGCGCGAAGCACAATTAGCAAAAGGGAGAATTAGCAGCACGCAAGGGGTCAGACGTTGCCCCAGAGTCAGCAGCAGCAGGTGGAACAGAATTACCACCTTAAAGAACAAGTTTGGATTTGAAGACAAAGTTCATATTTTAATGACATAAGCGCTAAAGCAAATTTGAAATTAAATGCTAGAATGTCATAACTTTCTCAAGCTACAGGAAAATGAAACCACCTAAGTGTCAGCCTTTAACATAATAGCATTGATTTTTCTCTGCTTCACAACCTCCTAAGCACCTCTGACATTCACTGCTGAAAATTACAGGAGCTTGCACACTTTTGTTCAACTATTAGTTTTAATTTTGATTTCTCGACAATTGTGCTATCATAAAAATAATTCTTAGAAATCTATGAGCAGAAATGTCACTGAATCACTATGTCTTTCTTACTTATAAAGGTAGCTCTAATTTTACAAGAAATAATAAGCTTATTACTATTGGAATATTCATTTTTATAAGATACCTCAAAACATGAGAGAAAGTTTAAAACAACTTATAATTTTGAAGATACTAAGAATTGAACACCTATATACTACCATTGACTCTCACAGTGCTAAAATATTACAAAAATTTTAAATTTGTATGCTTCCAAAACATTTCTTAAAGGACAAAAAAGTATAATTATTGCCATAACTTTTCCCATAAATTCATGGGTTTGACTTTTTTGTTACTGTTTCTACATTTCTACACAAATCAAGGGACCTAGTTGTAACTAACCCTGTATTTACATCTTTCTAGGTTTCTTCCTCCGAACACCTAACTGTAATAAAATGAAAAACAAAGACCCTTAGGTGTAGAAAGCCTGGGTAGTGTTAGCAAAGCAGTTTTCTTCCCCAGCAGCAAGTCTGTAGACACTGTGCTACCCTGCTTCTAGGGGCCACACAGAGAACATTGCAACCCCCACCTCTGACACTTCGCAATAGAAATACAGGATCTCTGTCTCCTGGTTTCCCTCTAAAGCTGTGACTTTCTGTAACAACTTTAGTCTGACTAGTCAGATCTAGCAACGTAATCTAATCTGACAGCCAATATCTCTAATAAGGTCTTTGTAGCTGAAGCTAAAATACAACACTGCGTCCTAATCTTTCTCGACTTGCCAGCTGCCTTTTAACAATCACTTGTACTTTTGAGATCCTGTCTTCCTGTGACTCCAGTGTCTCTGCCTCCTCCTGCCAAGCTGCCATCACTGCCTCGAGGCGTCCTTCAGATATCATCTGTTCCCTTCTCAACTTTCTGTACAACTTCCACAGAGCTTGCCCTCCACATTCTTTTCCCTTGGTAAGGTCACACACAAACTCAAACTGAACAGCCACCTCTTGTGCTGTGAAGTCATAAACCTGTTCAGTTCCAGTCACCCTCTTTCCAAAGTAAAATTTCAGATTATTTTTCTGATATATCCTCAGGGAAGAGGTCAACAGCTCCAGACAAGCATCATTACAATAAGCTTTAAACATCCTTTGACTCTATCCCACTTCCTTTGAGATGGCACCAGCATCCTCCTTTCTTTCTTTCCTAACATGGGGATGAGACCCATGAGATGTTCACAGTGCCTACCCACACCTCAGCTTATCAACTAGTGCTCCCTCTACAATCAACATTGAGAAAGAGCATTTTAAAGCACAATTCTCTTGAACTATTTTAATGGTTAAATAAAACACATCATGCCCTCATCTGCAGCAGCTGCATTAACTTCACAGCTCAGAACTGTGGAGAGCTTTTAATTAAGCTGATTACTCCAGTTCTAGGTGTTGCTTTCCCATGGGTCCATTGGGTTGGCGTATATTGCCATGAATCACTCTTAACACCATTCACAGTGTAACGAACCTGCATGTCTAATTCTGTTTCTTTGAAACAAAAAGCCCCTAAGGCATTCTGCCACTATCAGGTGCCTCCTTTTTAGGAATAACAGATGTTAATAATAAGCGCATAAGATGATTCTTTGCTTCTGGCACCTACTGCCAGAAGCACTTCTGTTAACAACATTGGGTGCTGTTAACACGTGAGAAGTCAAAGTCATTGATGAAAAATCTGCCAAATGATTAGCACAGCACAATCACAAACCTGGATGTTGCATAATTTGCCATTTATAAATGAATTTGAGGACCCCAGCTAAAATCTTTAAACATTATATTAAATTCTAGAACAATCTTCAGCTGGTGAACAGCATGCAAGTCATAACATGCTAAATTTAAGAATGCAATAGTGAACAAAATAAGCGAAAAATTATCTTTACATGTGTTTAGTGATATAGATTTGGATTAAAGAATGAGAAAGATTAAGTTCCTCATGATGTGGTATCCTTTCAGGAAAGTGTTATCTAACACTCACAGACCCGTATCTTAAGTGGCTTCAAAGAGAATCAAATTTAATGCCATATTTCTTAAAGTAATGATTTCTGGTAGGGAAATTTTTATATACTTATAATCCAGGAATGTACTAACCTACTGTTAAATATAATTTATCATAATGTTCATGTATATTACTTTTAAAGTGACTGCCTTCTACATTCCTAGCATTGTCATTAAATTGAAAGCTATAAATTGTATATGTATTAGAACACAGTGGGGTGTGTTGCTATATTTTGTACATCAAATCTGAACCACAGAATCAGTATATATTCTTCAACATAGAGAAGTATACATCATTTAAAGTTTTATGGAAAGAGCAAATAATGAAGAATGGAAGGGTTTGAAAGCATATTAACTAATTTGTACACCAGAGTTCACAGCAGGCAATGGAACCACGTTCCCCTGCAAGTTATATCTTCAATAGCTTCCATCTCTGCTGAGCAAAATTGGGCAATTGCTGCTGGGATACACCGTGCCCAAGCATCAGACCTATGCTGACACTGCACCATTCCTTACAGCACAGATTTGGAATTTGATAGCATCTCTTCCCCTTTCTTTCTCTTTTTTTTTAAATTTTTAGTAGTACTGTGGTGGCTTTTTCAGCTAGTACTGAGTGTGTTCCAGTTGCTGCCAGTTG
>WAAB01021892.1:0-23270 GCA_013389865.1 Piaya cayana
ATGAGGTCCCTTTTCTTTCCAGTGCGGGCGTTGGGCGCACCGGCTGCTTCATTGTGATCGACGCGATGCTGGAGCGAATCAAACACGAGAAGACAGTCGACATTTACGGGCACGTTACCCTCATGAGGTCGCAGCGGAACTACATGGTGCAGACGGAGGACCAGTACAGCTTCATACACGACGCCTTGCTCGAGGCCGTTGCTTGCGGCAACACCGAGGTCCCAGCTCGGAATCTCTACACGTACATCCAGAAACTGGCGCAGATCGAAGTCGGAGAGCACGTGACGGGCATGGAGCTGGAGTTCAAGGTACTGGGAGATGCGTGAATGGGGCCGGGAGGTGCTGGTGAAGGCTCACGGGAGCTTTGGGTCACAGCAGACGCATAGCAGACAGGGAGCCTGGATGTGGCTGGTGGGAACCGTTTGATTCCATGTTAAGGAAGCAGATACTGTTCTGACTTCACAACTGAGGCTCCTGGGGGAAGAACCCTGCAGGAGGCTTGGCTGGTCACTCAAATCCAGGTGGGATTTGCTCACTCTGTAGAGAAAGATTTTAAGCTTTCTTTTTTCTTTGTAAGTGTTGCCAGGGGAGAAGTCTCGGGCTCCACTCTTGCCCCAAGCATAAAGGGGGGAAGACAAGGCAGAACAGTGAAATGGAACATGGAGGGCAAGGGGGTTGGTGCAGGAGTCAAGCACAAAAATACTGAACAGCAGGTTCTGGCTCTGTTTGTGCCCCCAGCGCCTCGCCAACTCCAAGGCCCACACCTCCCGCTTCATCAGCGCCAACCTCCCCTGCAACAAATTCAAGAATCGCCTTGTCAACATCATGCCCTACGAGACCACGCGGGTCTGCCTGCAGCCCATCCGGGGGGTGGAGGGCTCCGACTACATCAACGCCAGCTTCATCGATGGCTACAGGTAAACCAGCCCTCGCTGCCGCCTTTCTGAGCCTGAGGGTGCAGAAGAACCACAGGACCCACCAGGTCTTCACACGGGGACTTGTCCCCTCGCCCAGCTGTGCGGCACGCAGGCTCACATCCAGCCTTGGGATAACTCTATTCTCTGTGGTCTTAGAATTACTTCTCTAAAGGGAGCCCAACCCTTCTCCAGCTGCAGGTCCTGAGCGCAGAGCGTCAGTAAGAGGTGGATTTTTGCCATTGGGTGGTTTCTAAAAACAGATCAGCCTTTACTTTGTGATCTGGGGACATGGCAATTGTGACAGCTTCCCCCAGGCGCTCCGTGCCACATGCTCCGGCCCTCAGAGGGGGCTCAGAGGCGAGGGAACAGGGCAACCCTGCGGGTTTCTTCACCTCCAGGTGCATCAGCAGCACCGGCCTGGGCTGCAGCACTGGCACTAGGGCTCCTCTGTGCCAGCAGCTGAATTCCTGGGGCTACTCAGGCCCAGAAAACAAAGATTCTACTTCCAGGAATGCAGCACATAGCACATTACGCCTTCCTCCATATCCCATAATTTGATTTACCCCTTGGGAACGGTGTTTAGCTTCACTGTTGGCTTTTTTTAAGCCATTAGCACCAAAGCCACTTCCCACCCCCTTAATCCTTGCCCTGTTCTAGTTCTTTCCNCTTCGTAGTAGATCCCATGGCCGAGTACAACATGCCCCAGTACATCCTGCGGGAGTTCAAGGTCACCGACGCCAGAGTAAGTGCCACATGAGGGTTACAGCTGCGACGGCTCAAACCCGTGCAACAATTTGACTCATGTTTGGAAAAAAGACTTTAGAATCACAGAATCACGAGGTTGGAAGAGACCCACCGGATCATGGAGTCCAACCATTCCCATCAATCACTAACCCATGTCCCTCAGCACCTCGTCCACCCGGCCCTTAAACCCCTCCAGGGAAGGGGACTCAACCCCCTCCCTGGGCAGCTTCTGACATTGCCCAGTCACCCTTTCTGTGAAATTTTTTTTCTCAATATTCAGCCTAAACCTCCCCTGGCAGAGGAGTCTGAGTTTTGGATCCCGTAAGAAAGTCTGAGGTACAAACACTTTGTAGAAGTCTGGGATTATCACCAGTGAGCTTAGGAATGAGGAACAGAGCACACAGACCGGCTCTACTTGAGCATATTCTCTTACAAACTGAGTTTTCCACCCTCTGCTTCCTTATCACAGCAGTGAGTCTGCGTTAGAGATGGGCCGAGCTGTTGGTTTTCCTTTTTGCTTGAGATGAAAACAGAAAATAGCAACATCTCCCCAAAGAGGGAATGAAAACCCAGGCACACAGGATACTGCTCACCCTACAGAACACGTGTGTTTCTCCTTGGGCTTCAGGAGGAGCCGCGGTTCCTCATGCTCCGAGGGACACAGTCACTCAAATCATCTCAGATTGTGTCACATTTCTCTGCTGAAGGAATGTTTTGGTACCTTTTGGAACCTGTTCAGCAAGTGTAACCCCGGCTGTTGGAGCAGAGTCCTCTGCCTCTGAGGTTGCCTGTACTGTGGAAACCGATAATTCCGTTGCAAGGTTGAGGGGAGGATGGCAGCTTCGTTAAAGATCTCAATAATGTCTGGTTATAACACAGAGTTGGTTCCACTTCTTGTGCCATTTAATAAACAACAAAGGGGGTGGGGGGGCTGCCTTGTTATTTGGCTCTGCCCCCCCGAGATGGTTTCAGAACCCTCGTTCTCTCCCCAGGACGGTCAGTCACGAACCGTTCGCCAGTTCCAGTTCACCGACTGGCCGGAGCAGGGCGTGCCAAAATCCGGAGAAGGGTTCATCGATTTCATCGGGCAGGTACACAAGACCAAGGAGCAGTTCGGCCAGGATGGCCCCATCTCTGTCCACTGCAGGTAGGCGTGTGCCGACAGGAACATCTCGGGCCTCTGAGGGTGCAAACGAGTGGGAGGAACTGAAATCCTGCAGCTTTTTGCCTCCTCTCCCCACCTTTGCAGGCAGATTTCTTGGGGGGCTGGAGGGGAGATGCCAAACGCTCTCGCTCTGCCAACCTGACTGCAGACCTGGGCACTGCCCACAAGGCCTTTGACCCTCTCTGTTGTGGGGAGAGAGCTGTGAAACGCTCTGAAGAAAATTATATGTTAATATTTGACTTGCAGAAGTGCTTTTATAGCGTTCTGCACCTCGTACGCTGCTGGCTCGTGTTCACCCATAGCAAGAATTGTACCTTCCTCCCCCTGGGCAGGAGAGGATAACGCGTTCTTCAGATTATTTCATTTTAAAAGGTTAATGTTACAGATCAGTAATGATCCTCACACTGAGTGCTGGTCACCACTAACCCAGCTTTTGCTTTTCTCACCTCAGTCGCTCAGGCCTTTGGGTCACACACTGGGGCAGTTTTACCCTTTCCTGCCTCCCCGAGGGCTGATCAAGGCTCTCCAGGTCTGCCAGGTTCATTTTCATAAGACACAGCCCAACTCAACTGTCCCACAGCCTCAGCAGTTAGGAAAACGTTTGAACACTTCACCCACAGTTTCCTTTTTCTGTCCTGTCCCTGCAGCGCTGGCGTGGGCCGGACCGGAGTGTTCATCACCTTGAGTATCGTCCTGGAAAGAATGCGTTACGAGGGGGTTGTAGATATTTTCCAGACGGTAAAGATGCTGCGAACACAACGACCCGCCATGGTGCAAACGGAGGTGAGGGGCAGGGGGGAACTCGTCTTGTCACCGGGGGAGGACTCTGGTGTGGAGCAAGAGGGTTGTAGACCAACCCCTCGCCGCCCTGGCTGAGTGGAACCGGCTCTCTGTTGTTCTAACTGCCAGCAAAACCTGAACCTGATGAGTGAACAAGCCCAGGCTCCACTGCTGGTTTTACTTAACTAATAAAAAGCCCAATTCCCAATGTTATAAAGTCTCTGAAAGCTCTCGGTCCTGTCTGCTGGCCCCAATTCATAGAATCATAGAATTACCAGGTTGGAAGAGGCCCACCGGCTCATCGAGTCCAACCATTCCTCTCGCTCCTTCTCTCACTGCTGCCCCTGAACACAGGTGGCAGAGCCAGAACAGAGAGACGGGGGGTGACCCATGTCCCAGATGCGCAAACAATAAAGGGAAGGGGTTCCTTTCCCAGTTTGTAACTCTGAAAATAGTCTGCGTGTGCTTCCCCGCTGAGTATGTGCAGGGAAGTCTCCCGAATTGCCCCGTCAAAGCGCTGAGGCCGCTCTCTTTCCCGTTGCAGGACGAGTACCAGTTCTGTTACCAGGCAGCGCTGGAGTACCTGGGGAGCTTTGATCACTATGCAACATAAAAAGCCATCCGGTGTGCAGACTCTACCAACCACTTCAGTCCTGGAAGGCCTCTTCTGCCCCAGGAGGAGCGCTTGAACTTACAAAACTGAACTCAGAAGAAGTACCTTTTCGTCTGGACGAGGCATTGGGGAGCAGGGGGAGGATTGAGAGGAACACCCCTTCAGGAACTCCGTGTTGTAACGCGACGAGGCAGCTCAGGAGATCGCTGAAGGATTGCTTTAAGTGGTGAACTGCTCTAGTTACCTCAAGTGGTGTTCGCTGTGGAGGACGATTGGGACGTCGTGAAACGGATCCAAACGCTAAAACACACCTTGTGAAACGTTAACTGCTGGAGAAGGGAAGGAAACCGACTTTGGTTACATCATTAGAGTTCAGTTTATTTACTAATCTAGTTGGCAGTCTTTAAAGGAAGTCACTTGCAGAATCGGAGGTGTCTGTAACAGATAAGACCGGGAATTAAATCAAAACACTCGGGAAACTTAGGGTCAGGAGCTGTTCTAGCTGGAGTCTTAACAACCTCTGTCCCGCCGGGGGAAAGCTGGGCTTACAGGCACCCCTGCCACCCAAGAGGTTTTATAGCTCACCTTTTGAATACTTAGAACATTCCTCATTTCTTCGAATTCCAAAATTTATTTTTTAGGGTACGTAAAATTAGAGAGAGAGAGAGAGCTGAAATCCAGACCTGGCTGGGTGGTGAGGCCTCTCCCCTCGTGCGCTGGTGGGACGGGCAGAGGCGGCAGCTCTCCCCGTGCCGGGTTTGCTGCTGGCTGGTCCCGTTCCAGCTCCACGAAGACGTTCATTAACCAGGGCAGTGGTGGGAACCCTGTAAAGGAAAAACAGCCCCTTCCCCATTCTCTTTGCACATTCGCACAGCCCCCGGTCTGCCTCGAGCACCCAGGAGCTCCGGCACCAGGAGCCCCTCGCTGGCTGCGCCCTGGGAGCCGAGCAGGGATGCTCTCGGGCCGGTCCCATCCCCCCAGCCCCACCATACAGCTACGAACGTGCCCTGGCCAGAGAGAGAACGGGGGAACATCACCTACGATGCATTCGGTGGCAAATCCTGAGAGTGGCTTTCTTTAAAGTGTCTCTGTAACTTGTAAGGAGTGACATTACCTTTTTTTTTTTTAAATAGGGTATTTTTTCCTCTTTTTTTTTTTAAAAAAAAAAAGACAAAGAATATCAGTCGATGAATTTAAAAGAAAAATTTGCTTATTTGTTCATATTCTGTTCAAAGACAGTCTATTTTTTCACTGTAGAAATGTTACGTGTACTGGCTGTGATATATAAAAATGCAGTGCAAATTGCTACTTCTACATATTGCTTTTCTACCATTTAAAAGGTTGAACTTGATCATGTAAGAACAAAAACGTCCTTTCTGGATAGTTTTTTTTTTTCTGGGTTCTTTTGTTTTAAAATCGCAGACATATCAGGTGTCTGGAAGGGCGCGAGCTCCGGGGGCAGGTCCAGAGGCGCAGCAGTGCCAGCTCGCTCCCCTCCGGCCACGCCGCCCGCTCCGAGCGGGGCACCAGGTGGAACCTCCCCGTGTCCTCGGGTGCCCGCGGGCAGGAGGCCGGTGGTGTCGGAGCCACCGCACGCACGGAGAGGATTCACCAGCCCAGGCTGTAGCCAAGGGCCCTGGCCGCCTGCTGGGGTGTCGACAATTCTCATGTTTCCTCACAGAGGCCGTTGCCTGGGACTTTGCCTTTTTTTTTTTTTTAATTATTTTTCTAGAAGCGTAATCCCGGTCATCGCTGCTGCCCAGAAAACCCCCCCTCTGTTTCCTGTCTTTAACTGAAAACAAACGAAGGAAAAGGCTTCTTCGAGGTTTTACTTCTTATTTGTGTAAACGTCGCCCAGATTTCTAAGTATGTCGCAGCAAAATCTTAACTGGACGAGGTGGGGGGAGGTTTTTTCCTTTGTATGAGAGCAAAGTGCTGTTGCTTTCACACTGTTATTTCAAACTGAAACAGTAAGTGGTTTTCCTACCACTGTGTATGTAGATATATTGACTTTGTATTAAAGGAAGATTGTCTGAACGGGCCTGGCTGCAAACCTCTTTGTTGGTAGGAGCGGGCGAGGGCCGAGGCAGCTGCTCTGTGGCCGTGGCAGCTTCAGGAGTCGTTCCCTGGCTCCCAGGGCTGGGAAGATGCTGCTCTCCCACTGCTCTGCTTATGCTCCTTCTACACATCGAGCACCTTTATGTGGCTGCAAAGAAACAAGCTCGTTTGGAGAGCTTTGGGCCCAAGAGCTGCAGTGCTGTAGGCGTAGGTGCAGCCACGTAGATGTGAGCCTGGACCTGGCTCAAGCACGAGGCCGTGGGTGCGTGGGTGATGCCTACTTTGAGGTGTAAAATTGCTGCCGCTCTCCATTTCTTGCTGACTTCTCCGTCTTTTCCTTTCGTGGGGCAGCACATGCCAAAGGAGCAGATCCCTCCCCTTGCCTGCTCCGTGCGGAGCCCAGGGGAGAAGCAGTTGCCAACATCACCGAGCTCATCCTGGAGCTCCAAGCCTGCAGGTGAAGACTCAAAATCCCAGTGGAGCAAGGCCCCTACCCAGAGCAGAGCGCAGGGAAAGCCCCAAGGCCCTGATCGCAGCTTGTGGCCACGGCAGATGGAGAATCCAGGAGGAGGGAGGCGCTCGCAGCTCCTCCGCTGCCTGAGGAAGCCGTGCCTGATGCTGCCCTAGAATCACTAGGTTGAGAGGACCCACAGGATCATCATCACCCACAACGCAGCGCGGTGGAAAGCAGACAACTTCTAGCTGCCTTCTAAGCACCAACATGAACCACTTAAACACCCTTGGCCGGCCGGAGCAGAGCCTGCTGAGCTGGGCTGCGCTAATCCAGCCCAAGCTTCCCACCACATCCACGTTGGGACAGAAAGGAGCCAAGCAAGGAATGAAAAAGACAAAGGGGTTTGGAAGCAGCAGCCGGAGGGAACATCCTGGATCTGGTATCTTCGCCCTTCCCTTACCAGCACAGTCCCTCGCTCCCTGCCATGAGCTACAGCTTAAAAGAAAGAAAAGATCAGCAAGTTTGCACAGAATCAAGCAGCAGGCAAGCGTTGAACCTCAGGAGTCACAACATCCCCACAGTGTGTTACCCCACGCGATGGATGGAACTGGGGATCCAAATGCCGAACAGCAACAACCCTGATGGCCCAGGAGAAAAGGAGGATGCAAACACACGTAGGCTGGTTTATAAACATCTCGTGTACGCGAGTTCCTCCAGGCGGTTCCATGAGCAGCAATGAGCTCTGACTCAGTAATCGCCTGCACGCAGAGGTAATTTGTAGCGTTGAGCTCTGCAGAACAGCCACGAACACGGGACAGACACCGTTCATCAGCCTCACATCAACCACTGTTGATTTTCGACGCTCACTTTGTTTTAGCGTTGAAAAATAGAAAGGAGAAAATGATTTTTCTTCTAAGCTCGTTCACCTGCCTCCATGCGCTGCCTGCCCGGCCTCCTGCGCTCTCAGCAAGCCCTTTCCTGTCTCTGTGACTTCGAGCACTCTCAGTGCCGCTCTCCCGTCTCCGTTCTTGTTCTTTTTTGAGCTGGCGTGACCAGCCCCCTGTTGAGAAGCAAAACCCTTACAGAACAGAAATAACAACCTGAAGGAGCACAAGAAGGTGAGGGACAAAAGGAATTGGAACAACAGCTGGGAGCCAAGTAAAGCTTCCCAAAGTAATCCCGAGCCAATCCAGTAGGAAGCCAGGTAGAGACAAAACCAAAATGAAAGCTCAGCAGAAGGGCGAGGCTTAAAAAAAGCTGCAGAGATAGCAGTGACACCACGGCCGTGGCGATGGTCCGGCAGCCGTTCCTCTTCAAAGTCAATAAATACAAACATCAATGCTAGGAGAACCCCATTGCCATCTTTGCCTTAGAGATTCCTTTAAAGATCATAGCAGAAAAGCCATAAAAGATGATCAGCAAAGAGCAGCCCCTGCGGACAAGCTGCTGAGAGCAGAGAGGAATAAGAGGGGACCTGCAGAGACCTGATCTCGGTTCCACAAAACCTCCTCGCTGGAGCACTAGTGACTTCGACTCAGCTCAGCGCAGTCCATTCTGCAGAGCTTTTCACAGACGTGTTTTCTCACAGGCCCCCAGCAGGTTTCATGCTCCCCATCTCAGCTTTAGACCAGGACATCCTCGGCCACACCAGAGGCACCACAAAGATGTTGGAGAAACCCACGCGTAACAATCCCACCAACACAGGAGCTGCTGGAATTATTACATCCTATCTTGTGGTTCCCAAACCCAACAGCCCCAAGTGCTCGCAGGGTCATGAAGTGTGAACGATTCCAGGCTTCGGGAGGCAGGACCCCGGCTGTGCCGCAGCACCAGTCCTCTTGGCCATGAGCAATCAAAACCTGAGTTCTGGCTACCAGATCGGTCTCCCCAGGCTTGCTCGGCCAAATGGCACCAGCCTGAAGCCTGGCACATGGCAGCTGACGGCCTGTTCATTTTATTTAAACACTCCTGGGCCATTAATGCCCCTTTTCAGCAGGGTGGTAGGGAAGGCTCTTGTTCCTTAGTGATCCCAGGGACTGTTTAATCTCTCTGCTCACTCCTTTAATACGAGCTCTGCCAGACAGCTTTGACAGCGAATATCTTCGTGATGCTGGCCCAGAGTGACAGGTGTCAATCACTGCAGAAAAGGACTTGGCACCAGGGCTCTGGATCCACACCGACTCCTTACAGGGCATCAGGGTTAACGCACAGATAGTGGATTTACACAGGAACCTCAGCTGCAGAGCTGTGAGACACAGAGAACAGAGCCAAATCCAGCGCAGGAACCAGTGCAGGTTTCCCTTATGGATGGAGCATCCAGGACAGATTGCAGTGATTGCTCAGGATTCAGTCAGGAGCCCCTCTGAGTCCCAGCAGACCCAGCAGGATTCAGAGCTGATCCTGGCCAACGCCAGTTCCATCACCAGAGCCCTGTACTCACCCCCAGCCCCTCGCTGCAGCCCTGCAGCCAGCACCCACCTTGGCTCAGTCCCTTCCAGGTGGGTCTCTGGCATTTCTGACGTCATTTCTACACAAATCCTGAATCCATCCTTCCCACCGCTTAATAAAAGTCTCCAAGCCCTCCCTCTCTCCTCTCCCTTTAACATAACTTCCTATTTATGCTCCATCCGAAGGTCAATCCCGAGTTACTCTCCCTGCTGGAAGGCCACCAAGCCCCTCGCCAGGGCCACCTGCAGTCCCCAGCCCGGCACTTGGCAACCTCACCTTAGAATCATAGAATCACAGAACCATAGAACAACCCTGCCTGGTCCAGCACGGCCACCAAATCCCAGATTTGCAGAAGCCCCCGCGCCCCTGCACAAACCCAAACCAGGAGCCCCTGCAGCAGAACAAAAGCTTCAAAGGAGATGTAGCTGTAATTCACATTCCAGAGCAAAAGACAAAAAAACCTTTCCTGGTTTTACAGAATTACCCGAGTGGCACCACCAGTTCCCAGGCCAGGAGCCATTTTTCATGTTACAATGTGCTTTAATTACACCAAGAGAAGCAGTAACGGAATGAGAAATCAATTCCTGCTCCTAAATAAGACGGTTGCAAATTCCAAGTCAGTAACTGAACAGATGCGGAGCTGAAATGGAAAAAGTAAATACCCTCGTAGTAAGGTAATTCTCTTGGCAGATATCGCAGCAAGTTCTTCCACTGGAGAAGTGGCACAGGGAGACTGCTCCCACGTTTCCTAAAAGGACACCAGGCTGAGTACGATCACATCTGCTGCAGGGTCCCAACAGGCACAGAGACCCCCTCTCCACTCACAGGAGCCAATCCTACACTGGAGCCCAATGGAAGCTGCAGCCCAAGAGCTGGCACAGCCCTCCCTCCTCCCATCCCAGCGGCCACCACTTCTTAAGGGGCTGAAGGAAAAGCCCAGCCCTGGCTGCCACTTTCTTGTCCCCAAGGGCACCCATCCCTCCTGCTCTTGGTGCCACCATCCACTCACCCAACGCCAGCTCCAGGCACAACCAGAGCCCCCCCAGATCCACATGGACGCAGGGACACAAACACTCTGCCAACCTGGAGAGGAGACACCTCCCGCCTCCCACCCAGCACCCAAGGAAGGGCTAGAATGAATGGGGAAGTTAGAGCTCTGGTTTGAAACACCCCTGGGGTGCAAGGGGGTGCACGTGTTCTACAGCCTCATTGAGGAGAGAGCAGAGAGCAAACAGAGAACTGTGGAAAAGTTCAAAAAAGCCCCGTCCCTGCCCGAGGGGGTGGAACTGAATGATCTTTAAGGTCCCTTCCAACCCAAACCAGGCCATGATTCTAAGAAAGCTCCATCCTGCTGCTTCCCCAGAGCAGAACCAGGCAGCCACGAACACAGGACTGCGTTAACCCTCCCCGCACACACAGCCGAGCTTGCCTCTCGCACGTGCATTAAATAATACACAATAAAATCAAACTACCAATGTGCTCCAGAAGCAGGAAGGTGGCAGAAGTCTGACTAGCAGCGATCTGCTCCTTATTAACAGTGTGTTCTCACCACCCGTTTAAAGTATTCAGCCCAGCCCAGCTTTAATCTCCCTATTTTTCCCTTGTCTGCTTATCTCTCCATCCATCTCCACGACGGAGCGATAACTCTAGATCCCTCTGCAATTTGTATGGAGATCAAACCCCGATGTCGCTATCTCCTCATGCCTTTATCTCTCGGCAGAGACGCACACAATTCCCTTCCAGTCATTAAAGACAGATTCCTGATTAAGGGAGCGCGGGGCCCGTCCATCTGTATGAACACACAGAGCACCCCGTACATGCAGATGGCAGCCCTGGATTAACGGGTTACACAAGGGGTTTATCCCCAGCTTACTGGGGATGATAAACCCTCTAAAAAAAAATTTTGTGTCTAAATGATTAAACAAAAAAAAAAAAATTTCTTTACTTTAAGCACCGCCTGAGCTGCATGTAAGGTGTTGTTCAGAAAATTGCAGAACACTCATTCAGGTTCCTCTTCATCAGAGCCTCTTCTTGTCTCCGAGCTGGGGGGAGTCCAGCCCTTCCCAGCAGAAGAGCCGGGGCCCTGCAGGCCCTGTGAACCTGGAACCCCCCAGACCCAGAACACACCCCCTGGTGCCAAGGGAATAACAGCAAAGCAGAACAAGCTGGAGAGCTATTGCCTAGACCAGACATAAGGAAGAATTTCATCACCATGAGAGCGGGGAGGCCCTGGAGAAGTTTGCCCAGGGAAGTTGTGGCTGCTCCATCCCTGGAGGGGTTCAAGGCAGAGGTTGGATGGGGCTTGGAGCTCCTAATCCCTTGGAAAGTGTCCCTGCCCATGGTAGGTGTGTGGAACTGGATGATCTTTAAGTTTAACCCAAACTATTCTATGATTCTAAGGAACCAGAAGCTCCTGTAGCTGCAGAACCACCACACCTTGCAGCACAAACACAAGCGACCTTCACCAGTAGCAGCAAAGCTCCATCCGTGGGGACAGCGAAGCCTCTGGGTGACACTGAGCCTCCGCTCACGGACCCTCGCAGCCACCCCTGGCCCAGCAAGGGCAGGATGAAGCTGCGAGCTGGAAGAAAACTGGACTAGAAATGATCGGGACCCACCCAAGTCCTGCAAGTGGCATTAGGTGTGTGACTGGGGCAGCAAAGCAGTTGGGGCACAATCGCCCCCTCCCCAGCCACAAACAGGAGAATTAACGTTCTCCTCTGCTGCTTCATCTAAGAGAGAAGCAAAGAGAAAAACCTGCTACAGCTGTCGCACAAGGGAAAGGAGCCGAAAAATGTTTAGGGACACAACTCCCAGAAAACTGCACGTCCAAAATAAACAGAAAATGGGTGGTTGGCCCTCATGTTCTCAGCTCTGGGGGCTCTCGCGTTCCAGAGATGCTGCTCAGACTCCCAGATACTTTAACACCACATGGAAAACTGCTCACCTGTGACAGGTAGGATGTTCTGCTCCTTACGAGGGTGTCGCTGCTCAGCTACGGAGGAATTCCGTGGTTGAAACCTAACGACGAATCCAAACAAGTTCTTATTCCACCAGGAAAAGCAGATTCCAATTGCTGTGCAGTTTTTTTTAATCTAAATAATGTTTAAATTTTTAAAAGGAGGGGAAGAACTAATTACATCTTTGTGTGGAAGATCATAAATCACATAATTACAATGGGAACCTCTGCATCTTTCCAACAGACTAAAAGCAGACTACACAAGTTCTTATCTCATTACCGTTTAATTAAGAATTACGTTCGAGCATCTTCTTTTTAATTATCACGGAGCCCGGATGACTTCCAATCTCTTTTTTTTTTTTACCCAAAATGAGGGAGGGTGTGGTCCAAAACGGGCACTAATGAATTTACAATTCGCTCTTTGGGGAACGTTAATAAAATTACTCCACGCAGAAGATTAACAGTGATAAAGTGGAACTTCCACAGAGAACATTTGGTTCTGTTCAATTAGCGTCACACAACTGTCGGCGGCACAAAGCGGGGATGCTGAGGTGTTACTTTTTGGGGCAGGGATGGGAATTTGGAGGGAGGAGAAAAGGCGCCGGCGGCCAAGCCTGAAGCGGAGCTGAGCCCTCAGGACAGCAGGGATGGGGATTCAGGGGAGCAGGAACCAACAGCTCCACCTGCAAATGGTCCCAGCCCTGGTACGGTTTAAAAGACCTGTAAATGAGCTCTCACTCATCACATAAAAAAACCCAAACCAAACCAAAACAAAACAAACCCAACACAGATCCTAATACAACAGTTCATCCCACATGACTGCAAAAATCTTGACCACCACCTCAGCAGAACCTCAGGATAATGGAATTTTATCTATTGCTACACCTGGATAAAACCCACTTATAGAATCATAAAATATTTTGGGTTGGAAGGGATCCTAAAGATCAGCCAGTTCCAACCCCTCTGCCATGGGCAGGGACACCTCCCAGTGGGTCAGGGGCTCCAAGCCCCATCCAACCTGGCCTTGAACCCCTCCAGGGATGGGGCAGCCACCCCTGCTCTGGGCAACCTGGGCCAGGGCCTCCCCACTCTCATAGAGAAGAAATTCCTCCTTATTTCCAGTCTAATCTGCCCCTCTCCAGTTTATCCCCATTCCCCCCCATCCTGTCTCTCCAAGCCTTTGCAAACAGCCCCTCCCCAGTTTTCTCATAGCCCCTTCAGGTTCTGGAAGCTGCTCTAAGGTCTCCTCGGAGCCTTCTCTTCTCCAGGTTGAACAACCCCAACTCTCTCAGCCTGTCCTTGTACAGGAGGTTCTCCAGCCCTCGGATCATCCTTGTAGCCTCCTCTGGACCCGTTCCAACAGCTCCGTCTCCTTACATTGAGGATTCCAGAACTGGACACAACACTCCAGCTGAGGCCTCCCAAGAGAGGAGCAGAGGGGCAGAATCCCCTCCTTTGCCCTGCTGGCCATTTACTGAGGCTGCAGGTGTTTTGTGTCACCCAGCAACGACCAAATTGGAGTCAGGGGATTCCTCCAGCTCCCCAGGGTGCTCCGTGCCCTCCTCCTGACATCAGGTGGAAGCTTTCCCCACCCACTCACTTTGCCACCAGAGCTCTGTCCCTGTGCCGCACTGAGCCCTGTGCGGGATCCTCATCCGAGGGGACTCGGGGCAAAAAGCACGCACGTATTTTTTGAAACGAAGCGCACAGCGAACACCTTTGAATTCCGCTGGTTGAATCAACACAGAGAGATTATTCATTTTCAGTAAGATTTGATTCAATTAATTAGCCTCAAAATATCAGCACAGCCAGGCAAGCAAAGAAAAAAACAGAGATAAATCCCTGCCATAGCGCTGCTTCATCTTTTAAAGGCAATTAACTCTTAGTTATTAGCTTTTAATTAGGGAATAATAATGACACCATTAATACAGTTTATTATACTTGTCAGCAGACAGCTGTTACAAACAGATTCCATTATCAGATCTTGGTGGGTTTGTCGGCTCTGGTGTTTAGAGGGGGAGACGGCAGCGACTCCCCAGCCCTGGCCGGGATCCACGGGTGATGCTCCGGGCTGCAGGGCTTCACCCTTAGTCCCTCTCCTAGGAGGGATGTGGAACGTGCATCCCTGAGCAGGGACACGGTTTAGTGCTGGGTTAAGGGTTGGACTCCATCATCATTGAATCACAGAACAGTTTGGGTTGGAAGGGACCTTAAAGATCACCCAGTTCCAACCCCCTGTGATGGGCAGGGACACCTCCCACTGGATCAGGCTGCTCAAGGCCCACCCAGCCTGGCCTTGAACCCCTCCAGGGACGGGGCGATACCGCAGAACGCTCCTCTTGCCCCAGTTTACCTTGAAACCACCCACTCCAAATCCTCTGTAAGAGTCTCCGCTACCACATTAGCAGTGCAAACGCCTCAAGGTTTCATTGATGGGGTTTTTTTTTACTTCATTGTCTACTGAGTCACTGCAATTAAACAGCCAGAAGGCTCACAGTGACGCAGTGTCACGCAGAAGGAAGCACATGTTCTCGCTGTTCTCACTGCCACCCTTTCTCCCCGTGTCGTAGGCAGAGTTGTGGTATCTCCTGACAGAGCCTGTAAGCCATTTCCAGGGCTTTACCATGTTCCATTATTCCTATATTATCCATTCCTAATCCAAACTGTGCGTGCAGGATGCTGCTATAATACACAAACCCACTGCAATACGTTTCTCTGATTTACTTCGGAGTTAATAAATCCTGAAAACCCTGAAATAAAAACCAAGTTGTGCTGAGTTCCCTTACCTTGATTTTAGTTCTTCTTTTTTTCCCCTCGCTCTGGACTGGAGGGAGCCCTAAGGGAAAGCCCAGGAGCTTGCAGGAGCAACTCAGCACCGCCAGCCTGCTCCTGGCAGGCCTCTTCCTCCTCCGCACCCAAGGCAGCGCAGCCAAGTTCTGAAGAGAGAAACGAACCTGGGGTTGGAATAAAGCAGCTGGGAGAATCCATTTCCAGTTTTCTAGAGGAAAGCAGAGTTTTCAGCTGAAAGGCTGGCAGGATCGTAACCATCGCCACCCAGATTTAGGAACCGAGGCACACAAGAGCGAGATGCTGTACCTAAGGCAGAAGGCAACGGGGGAGATGAACATCATCGTCAGGGAGTTACACCAGGACGCGGCCGCTCTCGGGCAGACAGCTCGGCTTGCTCCAGAGCTCGGCTGGGCCGCCCAGGAGCCGCTTTTCTTCTCATTTTCACCCTGCGCTGACAGGGGCTTCAGGTCCCAGGTGCGATGCTGGAGGCGTTTGGCAGCTTCCAAACCGCAGACGCTCGCTGCTCCTTCACCCGGGTGACAGCCTGAATAATTTAGGAGAAAGAGTTTCAGAGATCTTGGTGCAACTACAAAAACTGCTCAGCTGAGCGGGGGGGTGTTGTGCTCGGCTGTAACCAAGTAGACATTGGGAGAGGACAACCAATAAATTGGATTTTGTTAGATTTTTTGTCTCCAAAACATATCTGATATCCGAGATCACAAGACACTTCAATACTACGTTCCTCACACAGCAACAAAGAGCTTGAAGTGAGGGCTGTAAGGGAACTCTAACTGGTGCTCTGCAAGCACCAGCACTACCCAGAGCCTGTGCCAATTGGCCTTTAATCGAATCACCATCGTTTGAGATGACACAACCACTCAGAGAGGGAAGAGCCTTGCTCCAGGTCCCAGAGCAGGATGGGTTCCTCGTGTTGCTCAACAAAGACCATTGAATGGTTGGACTTGATGATCTAAGAGGTCTTTTGCAACCTAGTGATTCTATGATTCTATGACCAGATGTGACCAAAGGGGATCCTGAAGGCTCGGTGGCAGGAGAGCATTAACTGACCTGTAGCCTGGAGCCGTGAAAGGTCCCTCGTCCGTGGGTCCAGCCCAGCCTCCCTGCGGCCCCGGGGCAGAGCCGGGGGGTCCATGCACACAGGGGTGTCCCCCAACAGGAGCACAACGCATCCAAGGTGGGAAAACCTGCAGAGAGCAGCAAGCAGAGCGGTTGATGCTTTGCTTTCCTCCATTTAAAGAGGGCACAAGGGAGCCCAGGGGCTCCGGGGAGCAGCCGCAGCTCTGCAGATGCCAGCTCCTACCTGGAGCTGTCAGTGCCAAACCCCTGATCTCACGTCAGTCTTGCAACAGGGGATTAATTTCTTATTTTACAGCTGCTCTTTATCAGAGAGACAGCTCTGAAAGGCAGAAATTTTCTCCCCCACAATGGACCCATCACAATGACAATTATAGTTAATAGCGGCGGTTCAGCCCCGCCTTTCAGGGGTGCTTATTGTGGCAGTAAAGAGAAGCACATCAGAGCAGTGACGAGACATGACAGGCTGTGTTCACACTCCATCGGGGGACCGGGAAGGCCCAATAACACTGTGGACCTGACAAAAGAAACCCAAGAGATGCTCCCTTTTATTGGGCTCTTGGGGAGGGGAGAAATAGGAGCACGAGGTTGCAAATACTCTGGTCTGGGGCCTGGAGCCATGAGAGAATCATAGAATCATAGAACAACCAGGTTGGAAGAGACCCACCGGATCATCGAGTCCAGCTGTTCCTATCAAACACTAAACCATGTCCCTCAGCTCAGAGAGCCCAGGTTGCAATGAAAAGAGTGTCAGGAAAAAAACCGTGTGCCAGGGGAAATGGGTCTGAGTTTTGTTGTTTCCCCTCTTTGCGGTCAGTCACCTGCTGAGAGCAGGGATTGTTGCAGGGCTGCGGCTAGTCAGGAGGTTTGGTCTCTGTGCTTTGAGCCTCAACCCTTTAAACACATAAAATGGTGTCTGATGTCAAGGGAAGCACCTACAAGCATGAAGCGCAGGGGGGTCAGAGGCTCGATGCCAGGATTTGCTTCCCAGTTTTATCACACGACTGGTGGGAAACGCCTGAGCAGTTTTCTAAGGAGGGAGCTTCAGCGAAGCCGCTGCCGCGAGCTGGTGTGGTGCTGCTCACCGCAGGCTCCATGGAGACCAGGTCACCTCCAACATCCCGATCCCAGCAAGAAAAGAGAAACAGGGACACCTCTTACTGCAGAGAAAACTTGTCGAGAAATCAACCTGGACCAAAAGGAGCAGGTCCTTGATTTGAGACCTAGAATCATAGAGTCATAGAATTACCAGGTTGGAAGAGACCCACCGGATCGAGTCCAACCAACACCAAAGTGAGACAAATCAGAGCACATCCCATCCCTGGAGGAGTTCAAGGCCAGGTTGGATGGGCCTTGGGCAGCCTGATCGATTGGGACGTGTCCCTGCCAATCGCACGGGGGTTGGAATTAAGCGATCTTAAAGGTCCCTTCCAACCCAAACTAGTTTATGATTCTATAGGATTTAATAAGCAGCCGATCATCTGTGTTCTGAAGTAGTAAAGAAGAGAACGATAAATTGTAGAACAGAAACATCCCCGAGGAGTGGGACCTCGCAGAAACAGTTGCAGTCGGGCAGATTTCTCGCTCTACGCTGAGAAAAATCTCACATTAATCACCCCACGCAGGACACAAAGCTACAGGATTGGAGCATTAATTCCATGTTACATCTGAATCCCAGATTAATCACATGCACCACTTCAGCCTAGATGTGCACGAGGGGCTCGGAGCTGTCAAGATAATGAAAAGGAAAAAAACCCCTCAGCTCTAAGTGGAGACACACGGAAGCCGGACTTGCACAACAGCTCTCCTCCTCCCCGTCTCACTGCTTCTACACACAGAAAATTGCCCAGTGACCCTTCTGCACCTACAATCGAGTCAGATTTGATCTTTCCAGTCAGGCAGACGAATCGCCGCTGTTCTAAACGGCAGCAGCATCTTGGCCTGTCCCGTGGGTAACTGGCCATTCACTCCTAATCAAAGACAATTTGCTGTGTTTTCCAGAGACGGCTCCGTTAAATGAAGCAGATGAGCAGCGGATCTGCCCATTTATTTATTTTTAAACCCTGATCTGGGGCACAGGGGAGGGGATCGCTCCTGTTTCAGAGGCAGCCTGGCCACAGAGCTCGCTTGCTGGGGGATATTAGCAGCTGGCATCTGCAACGGCAAGGCCAGGGGGTAGAGGTGAGCCAAACTCTTATTTATTCCACAGGGAAAAATGTCTGAGCTATGGTCGCCGTGTAATTCCAAACTGTATTTGCAAAGTGACCTTCACGTTTCCTCTCATGGAAGCAAAAAATATAATTGTTCTGCTCCTCTAATGCAGAATAACTAACTCCCAGTACTTGTTTATTGGTGTGCAAGTAAACCAAGCGGTTACCTTCCTCTGCTCTCAAAGCTGCCAAACGACTCCAGCGCAACATCTTCGCTCAATCCATCCTTGGTGCTTCGCCAAAGCTGCTTTGCTCTTTGTGTGTGTGTGTGCCGGTGCGGTTGTTCATGGGCCAAGAAGGAAGAGAGAGGACCTGAGCGCAGGGCTGGAAACCGAGAACCCACAGAGTCGCATTCGGAATGTTTCTGCTGGAGCCTCAAGTGCTCTGCTCAATCTTTCTGGCTGTTGGCAAGCTCAAGGAGCACCAGCAGGTATTGCCCCTATCAGATACTCAGAAGCAGACGCTGCTTAAATTTCACAGGGTTAAACTCATTTGCAGGGGCTGCTCGTTAACCTATAATGAGATAAAGGGACAAATTGCCCTTCTAACCCAAGAGGCATGCAAGTAATGTCATGGGAAATAACAAGGGACACAGGGGGGAGTTGCCGTGTGGCTCCTCCGTGCATCTCACAGAAAGAATCATAGAACAACCAGGTTGGAAGAGACCCATCGGATCATCGAGTCCAACCATTCCCACCAATCACTAACCCATGTCCCTAAGGACCTCGTCCACCATTCCCTTAAACCCCTCCAGGGAAGGTGACTCAACCCCCTCCCTGGGCAGCCTCTGACACTGCCCAATCACCCTTTCCATGAAAATTTTTTTCCTAATGTCCAGCCTGACCCTCCCCTGGTGGAGCTTGAGGCCATTCCCTCCCCAAGTACCTCACCCCAACCAAAGCAAGGGTGCTCTTCCTGAAGGAAATTGCACCTCTTTAACGAGCGGTTTTATCAAACTGGTGCAATTTGTTCAAGTTGAAGGAAAACTACTGATGAAGAACTAATATGAGCAGTGCGGGAAGAGGAGCAGAGAAAAATCTCCCCGGAACAGCCTCAAGAAATAGCGGTTCTGCAGAACTGGCCGGAGCACAGATGTCTACAGCATGTGACGAGGCTTTTTCCATCATCTGCTCCTTCCCTAAACTGAACAGTCACCAAAGGAAAGCGGCAAGGAGTCCGGAGGGAGCGCCTGGAGAACATCCGTGATGTCCTCCACGTACGAGCAGCGGAGCTGGAAGCCAGCGAGAGGGGCCGTGGATGGGGAAGCCCCATGAGATACCACATGTGAACGTGCTCCCACAGATCTGCAGGTGGGAGAACTGCAGAAAAAACCTTTGCAAGAATTGTTCCAGTAGGACCAGGAGCCACCGCAAGGAGCCTTCCAGCACGAGAGACCCACAACATGGCAAAGGACAAAGCAGCAGACACCTGACCAAGCTTTATGGAAGCCAGAGCTGCCTGTTCAGCCCCTGCACCACGTGGCCTCACCCCAAACAACACTGCTGGGTTTAATTTTCTAAATAATCATGTCCTCTGCAAAGCGAAAAAGGGAATTACCTCCTCCAGTCCTTCTCACCCAGCTGAAGACAATTCTCCAACCAGACAAAGACTTAACAAATCTTTCTCCGTCCACCATTCCGCTCTCCAGACATACGGCAAAACTCCCAGTGTAGGAACAGCCTGTTGATCCCCATCTTCTCTTCGCTGCCAGCAATTATCACAAAATAACTTAATTGCCCATGTGACAGTTGGCAACACCAACTTGAGGAGTTTCATCAGCTTCTGCGCTCCAGGTTTCGGAACATCTGCTGGCGTGAGGGCACCCTGCTGCTCGCCAGCCCCAGGGAGCCCGACTTCAGGGAAGCACGAAGAAACCATAGGGCTCAGCACAAGACAAAGAATCACTCGTGGGTGCCTGCTCCCTGCCTGGCAGCCCTGCTCCGCTAACACCCAAGCCCCACGCAGGGCACCGTGCGGCACAGGACCAGAGGCCAACACTGGGCAGGAGGCAACAAAAAGCAGGAGAAAACCAAACCAGGTTTTAGTAAGAGACACAGCTCAGCTGCCTAAATTTAAAAGAGACACGTAAATGCACTTTCTCCAGGGACAGGAAAGATGCAGATGTTTGAAGAGGTGGCTAATGAGTCGTGTTCATCTCCAGCCCCCCTCATCCTGCCCCGAACAGCACTGAGGGAAGCGGAGGAATCAAAGCTCTCACTGCAGCGGTTGCCATACTCACATCGGCTCCCCAAGGACTCCGCTGGCACAGCATCACTTCCTATAACCCTACAGCATCTATATTTTAGTGCAGCAATTTCAGCGAGGAACAGAAACCCATGGTGACTTGGGGGGGGGGGACACGACTGTGTGGAAACTTCTGTTCCACCCTGCGAGGCTCTGATCGCAACGGAAAGGTTTGATCCTTGCCTTTTGATCACCGAGCCAGGCAGTTACTTGGAAGTATGTACTGCTGCTTAAGACATCTTTAAAATTACGTTTGTTCTTATTACAGCAATGTAAAAGACCTCACGCTCAAAGGGAAGCTTTGTGTGGGCGTAAATTCCAACGGACTTTGTACCAGCAGCTTCTTCCCACTAGTGGGATTCCTCAGATTAACTCAAGAAAACCTACCGAGCTGCAGGACGCTGGAAGATGGAGATTTCCGTTCTTTCCCAGAATCGGTAGCGCAAAAAAAAAGGGAGAGGAACCTGTAGAAAAGGCTCAGGGCTCAGGATGGGAACAAAAAGTCTTTAAATGAAGGTCAAGGAAGATGCTGTTTTATGAGGTTCGATGTCAGCACGACCTCCAAGGGTCAGAAAGGAAGGTGAGGGGAAAGCTCCGACACAGACTCCAAAAAGGAATTAGCAAACCGGTGATGTAAAAGATGAAGGGGTTTAGACCCCCTTCTGGCTATTTAGCAGCCCCAGTTTGGACAACTGAGCCAGCCAGAGCGAGCTTGGTTGTTAATAAGGGGAAGGGGTGCAGGGACAGACCTCTGTGCAGCTACCAGGGAGGGAGGAACCAAGCACATTCCTCTTCGTCAGCCTCAGGCGCTCTGGGCTCCGTTGCATCAGGTAGTTGTTACCCCTGAGATCCGGGAGCCAGCTCCTCCTGCAGTAAAAAAGGCTTTAAACTTAGAAATGAAGAGACTTCAACCCCCCAAAAAGCGTAATTCCGAAGCGCTCAACAGCCTTTAATTCATTACGAACCCAGAGGCAGAGAAAAAAAATATGCAAAAAATACATCACATCCTTAATCTAGGGGGGAAAATAAAAAAACCTCATTATTTGTATAGCACATAACCAGACACTTACAGATATTTCACCAGAGGAAGGGGAGGGGGGGGGCGTGCGGCTCCTGTTCCAACAGTGCCCAGGGGCCAGCGATAAGGTCGTTACAGACAGGTTGTTACAACCTGCACGCGTCACTCCCAAAGCAAAAAGAGGGATGGGAAAAAAAAAGAAACAAGAAGGGAGAGAGTCCCGCACAAGGAAGGGCTTTCTACAGTCCCAGGTTCACAGTTAAACATAACTCAGCATCTCAACACGGGGCGGCGAGGAAACACACTTGGTTTTCACAATATCAATTGGATTTCAAGAGGTGACACGGCGACGGTGCCATCCCAGCATGCAGAGGGAACATCCCATCGCTCACAAGCGCCCAGCCCAGCCCGCCCTTCCCCTCCCACCTCCAAAAAAAAAATCCTCTGCCCTTTAAATTCTCTTTCAATATTTCTCTTGTGGCCAGGCAACGTTCTCATCCCTTTATACAAGCAAGTTTTCTGCTAAATCACATCTTAACCGATGGGAGGCAGCTACGTAGGAGGAACCACCGAGGCTTTCAAGAACCTTGCCAATTTTTAACCTTTTATTAGTCTGTTTGTCTTTATTCTCGGAGACATCCGTTGAAAACGTCAAAAAATTCAGAAATTAAAAAAACCCTGTTTCAAATGTCGTACAAACACGCGTGCGCGCGCGCGCAGAGACACACACAGAGAAAATAACCCGTAGCAGAGGCAGCAGGGAATAAAGGGAACCCCGATTCTCTCCAGGGAGAACAAAACCCAAAATTAAAAAAAAGAATTGCTTTATTCCAGCTCCACTCCTCAGTGGGGCAGTTTAATGCCCACCAAAGTCTCTTAAGATGCTAATTTGCCATCTGCCAGCCCACAAATCCTTCCCACTTATTCCCTTAAAGATCCAGCTGCAGCGTCGCTTACAAACCTCTCGGCAAGACGACGACCACCTTGCGCTGGGGCTTAAAAATCAGGAATATTGTCTCTTTCTGTCCAGTAATTTCAGGGAATTAAGTGGAAACGACCACTGTGCCGCGCTCCGCACAGCTCTGCTACCCCACAGCGGCTCCTGCCAGGCCCAGGCATGGAGGCGAGCGCTGGGATGAGGCCCTTGCCCCCGTCACCCAGACACCATGGAAACCACGTCCCCTTCCCAACTCCGCTCCAGGGCTGGGCTGCCCTCTTTTCCATCCAGATTGGCAGGGATCGTCCTGGGAGGGTGGAATTTCCAGTGACTTCAGCAGGGTTTGGATCAGGCTCTTCCAAGATGCTGCTCTGTAACGGCTCTGGGACCAGAGGCGGCTTCCGAGTGTTCAGGTCGGAGCTGCCCACTCAGGACTTCAGGATTTGGTTCTGCCTTCCGATCTCATCCAGTTCTTGGGGAACCGAGTCCTCTCAAAGAAAGGGCTTGCGCTCCTCTTCCCCGGGCGTACCGCAAGGGCTCCGTCTTTACTTAAGGAAAGGATGTCACAACAATCAAAGGTGTTTGGGGAATTTCTTCTTTAATAGGATAAAAGAAAAATATACAGACACCTCCCAAGCTTCTGCCATGGAATGATTCGTACAGCTGCAAGGAGCACAACTTAAAGAAAAGAAAGAAAAAAGATGAAGAGGGGAAGGGGAAGAAGAGGGGAAGGGGAAGAAGAGGAGAAGGGGAAGAAGAGGAGAAGGAGAAGAAGAGGAGAAGGAGAAGAAGAGGAGAAGGAGAAGAAGAGGAGAAGGAGAAGAAGAGGAGAAGGAGA
>WAAB01021892.1:23715-89888 GCA_013389865.1 Piaya cayana
GAGAAGGAGACAGAAAAGGAAGAGAAGGAGACAGAAAAGGAAGAGAAGGAGACAGAAAAGGAAGAGAAGGAGACAGAAAAGGAAGAGAAGGAGACAGAAAAGGAGGAGAAGGAGACAGAAAAGGAGGAGAAGGAGACAGAAAAGGAGGAGGTTACTACAAGAGACATGCCTACCGGAGAGCCGGAATAAGCTCCTGCTGCTCTCGTCCGCGCTGGGAAAAGGGATGGCTCAGACGGGAACTAACACGAGAAGCAGGAAGGGAACGTTTGTCCAAAGAGAGGCATATTGCAACCAAAAGCCATGCGGATTTTAACTAGAAAACAACTGTGATGGCAAAGGTGGGGAAGGACGATGACGAGAATGATCCAAACGTGGCTATTTCTTCCCTAAGCACCTTCCTGGCAACACAGAAGCGCACGGCTCTGTCAGGTCTCTGAGAGAAGGAGCAGTCAGAAGCGTCCCAGCTTGGAAACATTTCCTGCCCAGCCCCCCCAGCCCTTACAGGAGATTTTGTTTCTCTACAAAAAGGACCCCAACGTTCCAGGCCGCCTGCTCGTGCTCTCTCCCCGCTGCAGGGCCAGTCACAATTCATCTGGGGAGGGAGGAAGATTTCATTTATTTTCCATTTTAAAGTTTAAAGCCATAAACTAGAAAAAAATGTTTTGTGGAAATTTTTCTTTTCCTATTTTTGTTTGCCTTTTTTTTTTTTTCTTCAATAATGCTCATTTATAGAAAACTTCCCAAAGGTGACGTCTATGTACAGAAAACACGATTCCAAAGGCTGCTTCAGTAGTCAGGGTAATAGCACCTCAAAAGACAAAAAGTCTGACAGATTCTTATAAACTCGTCGTTTAATTTCAACCCTTTCCAAGCCTCAAAAAAACGAGCCAGTCACAAAGCCCCGTTAGCACACACTTCCAAAGTCTCCGTGTGGAACGTTGTCCGAAGGTTCTCCAAGCTCCCTAACTCTACTGGGCAGCAACATCTGGGAAAGTCGAGGTAGCGTGCAGCCAGGCGGGATGTTCCCACCGTCCGAACCAAGAGCAGATGAAAGGAATTCGCAGCAGGCTATTGCACAGGGGTGGCCTCCTGATCCACCGCTTCCTGGTTATTTCTCCTCAGGCTTGAAAAGGGTTAATTTCATACTCTTTATTAATCCTGGTTAAAAGATATTACTCTGAGCCTGCAATAGGCTCTCCATGAAGGCCAAATAATCTGGGGTTTGTCCATACTCTTCCGGGTTTCTGGAATTCTCCAGCCGGGGGCGCTTGGCTGGTCTGGCTTCATCTCCTGCAAACGCGTCTTCCTGAGGGGCCCCGGTGCTGAGGGACTGCAGGGACACAAATGGACAAGCGTTAGAGGCAGGGAGACAGGGAGACGCACCGCAGATTGTGCCTGTGGCACCAGGCAGCACGGACAGCAAGCCAGCGATTCGGTTCAGGCCATTTCTGTAGAAAAGATCAATTCTGAAACTCGCAAAGCACAGGTGAAATGAAAAAAATACGGGTTCGGGAACCAAACTGGAAAGGAAAACCCTCAGGCTCCTTCCTGCTATTTCTGAGCATCTTTCACTCCAGCTTCTGCCTCACCAGTCTCTGTTTACTCCTATCCTCCTCTGCTGCTTCAGGTTATCCATTCCTGGGAGAAGGCACAGAAGAAATCACGGCTTCCCTGACGTCTTTAAAAACAGACTCAAAGAAAGCGCTGGGGATCCCTGCGCAAACAGAGGCTCCTGTCCGTCCTGCTCTTACACACTCAAATGAGATGCATTCCTCGGCAGAAATCATTACGTCCTGCGGGTTTGTTCCACTGTTCTGCTGTTCCACGGAGCACAGTTACACTCCTGGCAGCAGAAGGGTTGTGAGCAAAGCCTCAGCTTTCAACCAGAATTGAAACTTCCTCCTCACTCTCCAGCTTGCATTCCCCTCTCTGGAACAGAGCTGATGCCTCCACTGCAGTGAATGTTTCCTTCCAAATCCTGTATTTCAGGGCTCTGATGTGCTGTCTTTATTATTACAGAAGCTAAAATAAACTGAAATATTGCGCACACCCCACAAATTAATTCTAGGGTGCTGCTTCTCCACCAGAAGTCTTTCAAGGATAACAAGGTACGTTACTATGATTATTAAGCTCTAATTTTATGCCATGAGGTCTTAGTGAGATCAAGAACCTCAAACAAGATGGAGAAGCCACCCCCAGCTACATTATGAATGTATTTTACATGTCTCCTCCGGGTAAAACTCTTGAAGATTTCATGCATAAGCAAACAAAAGTTTCCTCCAAACACTCATCGGATATTAGAATCATAGAATCGCCAGGTTGGAAGACCCATCAGATCATCAAGTCCAACCATTCCTATCAAACACTGAACTGTGTCCCTAAAGACCTCGTCTACCCATCCCTTAAACACCTCCAGGGAAGGTGAATCAACCACCTCCCTGGGCAGCCTGTTCCGATGCCTAATGACCCTTTCCGTAAAAAAAGGACCCTTTCTGGGAAAAAAGGACCCTTTCCATCGCTCTGCCTGTCATCAGGACACTGCTGACCACACACATCTCGCACCGCCAGCGGCCGCAGAGACACTGCTTGGTGAACCCTTGACTTGACCTGGCACAGCAGCAAGATATCTTTAAGGGAAGCATTTTGTCTGCTAAAAGAGATGGAAGCCCACAGCCTGATCACGGCTTAACTTTGTGGATCCATCCCTGCCCCACAGGGCCTGACAAAACAGACACCTAGAACGAAGAAAACTCTAGATTCTCCATGTATGAAGAAACCACCCTAATGGGATGGCTTTAAAGGTCAAAGCACCAGCTTTCAAACCTCCCAGCAAGTCTGGGATCAAAAAAGGTCTGAAATAAATCCCCCATGTTTTCTAGATATTCCTCATATTCTCTGGAGCCATTAAAGACAGCGGGATCTTTTCTCAACTTACTATTTGGTGAGAAATGGGGGTTTGGCCCCACATTGCTGCTCGGTTCTGCAGAAACGACTGAGCTCTGCAGAGCAAGGCAACCCTCATCTGACAAAAGGCAGTTCCAACAGAATGGTAGACTGTGAAACTAAATTCCTATGGTGTAAAATGCTACAAACATCATCTTCTGACCAGAGAAAACAAAAATCAAATCCAAACATGTGAAAGAGAAAATCATTTAAACACTTCTCGAGCATTCACATCCAGGATCTCTTCTACTCTACGTATCTTGTGAATGATGAGTGGTTTTACAGACACAGAAAAAGCAGAGATTGCATCCACCTCATGTTCAAACATGCTAAAAACACGTGAACGAGCACTGCACGGCACAACCAGCTGCTGTTTGTTACTGCTACTCACCAGGCGAGACTTCACTCTCTTGGGAAGCACCTCCTCCAAGGTATAAATATCGCCCCGCTTCACCATGAGCTGGGAACCATCTTCAAACTCGACCTGCAGAGCAGGCAGAAGACAAAATAAGAACTCGGTCTCTACATTTACAGCACCGCAAGGGTCCATCCCAGACCAGGACACACGCATTTCCTTCCTGGGAACACCAAGGAAGCACCAGGGGCCGGTTCCCTCGGACAATCCCTGCCTGGCCCTGCACGTCTCTGGGACTGCTGCACAACGGAGCCTTTTGCAAATCCCTGCGGTGCGAAGGATGCTGAATCCCAAAGGTGTCAAACCCAAACGATCCTAATTTAACACCATATTTCTCTTTAGGCTACCAGCAGGATCCAATTCAGAAAGCAAATTCTCCCTTCCTGACAGAGCAAGAGTTCAATGCGAGAGCTACACAATGAGAGCAACAACCGGAGTCGCTGACATGAAGTTACCTGCACAATCTTCCACGCTCACCTGGTAAATCTGATTGATCTGGGCTGCGATAAACTTGGCTTTGTAGACAATTCCGTCTGTCCACTGCAGCTGAACCACCTCGCCCTCCTGCGGGGGCCCCATCTGGACACAGTCTCTGCTCTGGAAACACAGAGTGAAAGGGGTCAGAAAGAGGTGGAAGAGGCAGGGCTCAGGGATGAGGTGAGGAGGGGCGTTAAAACCATGGCTCACGCAACACTACAATGAAGTATAAGAAAGTTTCTGCCCTTGTGATTAATTTCTCTCATCTCAAAGCCATCATCCAGGGAGAGACCAGAAATGAATGCTCCCAGCTCCTTCTGGGGAGAGCACTCAGCTCTAGGAAATTTCTCATCACACATCCCAAAAACTTCACATCTCCTACAGCGAAGAAACCGAGCAGGGTGACCAGCTCCGTTTCACACGGGGAATCAAAGACGCCTGAGCTGACAAGTTGGCCTCTGCTCTACACTCCCTCTATTAAGTGAATTCCTTTTTCTGAACCAGAAGAGCTCACAGACAATCTGCTTGCCCATGAATCACACTTGTCAGTGAAAAATAAGAGATTATTCAACCACAAACCAAACAGAATGCAACTTAAACCAAACATCGCTTCCTATAAGTCATCTGCATACAGAGAAGCCGTGTCTTTGTAAAGGAACAACAAAAATGAAATGAGATAATGTCATAAACAAGAACAGGAGTGAAGAGCAGAATGAGTTTTTCTAAGCAAGTAGCAATTTGTTAAGTTGTACTTTGTTGTTCCACCCCAACACGCACAGAAGAGGAATGAACACACCGCACTTTGCACTCAGTCTCCACAGAGCCGCTTACAATGATGCTTTCTGGGTAAACGTTGTCGCTGTATGAGCCATCATCGAAGTTTACTTCGTAGAAAGTCTGTGTAGTCATGCCAATCACTTTACATCTGTAGTAGAGTCCATTCCGGTTCTTTGTGATCACAGTCTGCCCAAGGGTCACCTCCCTTCGAAACGGAACCTGCGTTGCGGAGAAGAGGGAACAATTTGCAATCAGAAAAGCTGAATCAAAACTACAGGTGGTAGAGTAATTGTTGTACAAAATCCCTAAGCCAAACCCCAAGCCCAGGCATACATTCTGGTTGGCGGCTTTGTGTTTGAAGCACGTGATGGAGACAACGTAGGGCCAGTCGTCCGGCTCCATGGGGACGCCGGCGGCGTGGGCGCAGGTCACGTGGAAGGACGTGGAGCAGTGCTCATACGAGCACTGGATGCAGGCACCAGACACCTTCTTCATCCGTTTCCGACAGTACACGCATTTCTGAAAAGAAACAGAGGCCCCGTAAAGCAGGCAGTTGGCAGCAGCTTCAGCACAGCACACGGCACCCTGGCACGACCCAGAGTAGGGTGCACAGTGGCGCCCAGGAGCCACAAAAGACCATTCCTTCCCCAGAGAGCTTTCCTCTTTTCCTCGAAAGCCAAGCACACAGAAGAAAGGGGGATGTGTTATTCCCTATTTCTGTGACCAGCCCTCCCCAACCAGCGTCAGGCTCGCTTCCCCTGAAGCCTCTGCAGTTAGTGCATTTACACTGAGGATTACATTGGCCTTTTTACTCAAACTAACAATAGGCAGGAAATTAAAAGCCAGAACCTGAAAGTATTTTTCAGTACTTAATAAGCTGGGCCCTTATCGCTCCGTAACCCGTGATCGAAGATCTCGCTAAGCACCACAGCCAAGTGTGCAGCAGGAACACGGCACGAGAATCACGTCGATAGCAATGAGATCTCATTATTAAACTGTCGATACCCAGTTCTCCTGCTGGCAGGGACAAGGGCTGACGTGCCTTGTGCTCAGTGCGGCCTCTGCAGGAGCAGGAACTCTCCAGCACCAGGGATCGGCCCTCACTGGTTCCAGCAGGATCTTTCCATGCCAGGATGAACACGCGCCTAATGACACCCCAGCAGCAAGAGAAACTCGGCACGACAGGCAGAAGAGCTGCACCAACGGAATATTCAGAGCCATTGTGATCAAAAGACAAAGGAAAAGATGAGCTCCAGCAAGACTGAAATGTAGGAGATGGTAGAAGGGGGGAGAATGCAGGAGATGCGGACAAGTGGGAGAAGGGATGGACAGAAGCACGGGTGCCAAGCACGTACGGATTCACAGACGTTTTCTGTGAGAGGTAACAGCAAGAGAGAAGGTCTGAGGCACCAGAGACAAATGTTCATAGTAAATGCACCCAGAGAGCTGGGTCACAGCCGAGAGTAAGGAATGGGCTGTCTCCTGCGTGATGAACGCCGCAATCCATTCACTCCACTGAGGAGTGACAGCTAATTATTCCAAATTTCCATGTCATAAATAATTACGCGCGCAGACCCGTAACACACCATTAATCAGGAAGCACGCAAACTGCATTCTTTCAAATGATGCGATGCCCACAAAGGGGCTGAAAAAGCATTTGCTTGAAAGGGGAGGAGAGAGTTTCAAACTGGTTGCTGCAACCCCTTGTGCCATGACAGGATGAGGAGGAACTGGTATAAACTGGAGAGGGGCAGATTCAGACTAGACATAAGGAAGAATTTCTTCCCTAAGAGAGTGGGGAGGCCCTGGCCCAGGTTGCCCAGAGCAGGGGTGGCTGCCCCATCCCTGGAGGTGTTCAAGGCCAGGTTGGATGGGGCTTGGAGCCCCTGATCCAGTGGGAGGTGTCCCTGCCCATGGCAGGGGGGTTGGAACTGGATGATCTTTAAGGTCCTCTCCAACTCAAACTAATCTGTGATGAAATTCCTGAGCACAGAGCGACTGGGCTGACAGGCTGCTGCTCACACCCTGGCAGCTGGGCGAGCAGTTTGGGGGCACCAGACATTTCAGTGAGCGACCAGGCTGGCAGGATGACAGGAACTCAAGACCAAGACCTGAACCTGCGTCCAAAGGGATGAGACTCGCCAACATTCCCTGCTGGCAGACTCATGACAGACCCTGTCAGCAATACAGCAGTGTTCCACCTCTAGAGCAGTTACTCTGATAGAGCCGCGCGTAGCACCACCCACACTAAAGTGAAGCGGCTAAAACCAGGCTGAGCTACCAGCCCAGCTCCTGCTGCCTTCAGCACAAGGAAGGCGCCTGTGAACCCTGTCAGACTGCGTGAGCCAAGGCACTCTGTGTAAAACTTCCATGCTTTTCCTGAGCCATGAAGGATGAGGTGTGAACAGACTACAGCACCAAAGAAATCAACAAAACTGTGAAGCTTTAACTTAGGAACAAAATAGAAAGATGCGTGGCAGTTCTGTGCAGAGGCTCGAGGTGGAACAGCCAACTCTTTGGAGAAGAATGAAGCAAGAGTTTTACATACGTCAATACTGCCCTGGCTCTGTAGGACTGCAACCCAGCCACAGAAGAGTTAAAGAATTAGGCCATGTTTCCTTGAGAGGCTCCATTAAGAAGTACAAGTGAGTCTTGTGTAAAAAGATCTGTAGTTCATCGTTACAAGTGCCGGTAATGAAGAGGATGCATGCTGGAAATGTCAGATGATCCATAAAGAACCACTGCTGCAAGATTTAGCACTCTCACATCACCCTGCTCCGTCATCCCACCTGAATAATGAATGCCTTCTACATTCACATTTGTGTACCAAACCCATTTGCACAACAGAGAAATAACTCTGGGAGCAGACAGGGATTCTTCCTAATCTCCCAGGCAGGCCCTGCCCAGGCTGAATCACTGCGCGGCTGAACCCACCATCGCCAACCAATGCATCAACTGCAGCATCACCTTCCCTGGACCCCGTCCCAGCCATCACCCAGCTGAATTCTGTACGGAAAAGGCAACAAAAGCACAATTTATTTTGCCATAACCCACTACAGTGATGGGGCATTAACTAACATTAAGATTAATTGCTCTGAGCTAATGAATCATCCATTACTAATCCCACAGAGGAGGGCAGAGAACTCAATAACAACTTGTAGCTGGGCTTGTACTGAAGTCTTTGCAGCCTCGCAGTCACGAAGAAATGTTTATTAATTTCTACAACAGATTTCTTGATAAAAAATGAGCAATATTATAAAGAAAGATTAAACTTCTTGATTTTTTTTTACCCTGCTCTTGCACCTACCAGTTTCCACCTCTGCTCTGGAATAGCCCTGATATCCACAGGATGACGCTCTATGACATTGAGGAAACGGGCCTCGGGGACAGCGATGGCGCAGATTATATGGACCCACCTGGAAAAGAAGTTCAAGAGCAGTCAGTGTCTAGCATTATTTGAATTAAACACCCCAGAGGGCCGTTAACATTTCTCCGACTCCCTCTGTATCGAGGCGTGTTTATGGCAGCAACATTACCAGCTGATTGTTAATCACGGTCGCGCAAGGTAAATGTCTTGAACAACAGGGATCAACTTTCTTATGTATCTGATCTTGCAAGATACCAAACAACCTCTGAAAACACTTTTATCTGAGAATAACCCAAATTTAACAGCGTTCAGAGCGACATCACCCCTGCTATTAAGAAGCCTGGCGCACAGCACAGCTGCTCAAGCTCATCAGGCCAAGTTAGTGAGCAGCACTTACCTCCATAATGCCAAAACCGGCTGCTACACCGAGCACCAAGACCAAACTCCCAACACTAGGACACCAGATGTGGTATGAAGGGAGAAAATATTGAAAAAGGATCACTCACCGCCCATCCGTGGTCATCTGAAGAGCTCCTCCCCTGAGATTACACAGGCAACATTCCTGCAGGAAGAAAACTCCTTCAGAACTGGCCAAACTCCTCTGCTAGACTGCCTGTCTCCCCCAGAAAATGACTACAACCACATCTGGGACGCAAAACTTCAACCACCCGTCTCTGCTCAAGTGTCCCATCCCTACAGCAAGTCCTTCCTTTGTCCCCAGGAGAGCGGACACTTACTGCTGCCCAAGCGTTGGCCGAGCACCGTGAGCAGGACCAAGATTCATTCACCAAGTCTGGACGTATTCCGTAACAGCCTGAAAGAAAACAGCGAAAAGAACATTTCTGTGTATTTTTAAGGTCAGTGACTGCTGAGATGGACTCAAATACACACGCCGTAGTGTCAGAAAAGGAAAAAGTGGGCGTGACTGGGATAGCAAGCACACCCACAGGGAATTCAGCTAGAGGTAACACACAGAGAACCTCACGAGCTTCTCGGCACCCGAAAGGCTTCGTTGAAGGAGCAAACACTCACTTGCATGAACCTGCAGGCAGCATTTGGCACAGGCTATCAAAGGACTGGTTCCATCCTCTCCAATATAGGAATTTGAAGGGAGAGGCTCTGTGTTTTCTCCACTCGAGGTAAAGCACATCTCCGGGATCAGAGGTTTGGTCCTCTGTCCGCATTTAGAAAGGTGGACGAAAGAGGTGGCCTCCCCTGCAGAGGCTGGGGCAGCTTCTTTATCCACCTGTAGGGACTGAAAGAGAAACACCATCACGTGGAATCACCTTCCCAATTTTAATCTTGGAAGTCCCAACACTCCCCTTGCCACAAAAGCCATCCAGGACCTGACACCACACACACAAATAATGAACTTCAAACCCTGCCTTCCCATGCCCACACTGGCCCTGCCTTTCGCTCCTCTCCCTCCCTCAGGGCTGTGTTGGGAGCTGTAATTTATTCTAGAAGCTCTAAAAAGGTTTTGAATAATGAGGAGTTTTCCTTGCTTTTCTTCTGTAAAAAACATAAAATCCTAAACTGCAGCTGAGAATAATAAGGAAAAGGGAAAATATTGATAAAAGGAAGATCTTCCCTCCCTCTCTCCCAGCTTTTGGCTTCCTTCCCTACTCTTCCTGCGAGGATTTCTTCAGAAGGACATTTCAAGGTTTCTGGTAGAGTTAAATACGACGGATTAAAGCAGCCCAGCTGGACCCAGTTTTCCTTACAAGCATTATGCAACAACATCCAGCAATCAGAGCAGGTTTTTTATTTTCAGGCTGCATAATAAATCGTGAGATTTTATTGAAGGGGGTGGTGGGTTCTGCTTTCCTCAGGAAAAGCTTCCAATAAAGGCATCTAAGGCAAGTATTCCTCGTGGGCACACAAAGCCAGGTTTGCCTTTATAAGCACGCGAGAACTAATCAATACACAACTGGGCAAATAACGAATTCACCCCATAAATTCTGCCTTCCTGCTCATAACGGACCCCAAAGCATATTGGTCGTTTCCAGAAATGATGTACGTGCTTCCTGAGTACGTTTTTATTTTACTGCCTGTTTGCCTGTATTCAGAACTCCAGGTCCATATCAGAACAGGAGTTACCGCAGGCCCAGCTCAGCACTGGAATTCTCAGCGTAAGAAGGAGATGGAGCTGTTGGAACGGGTTCAGAGGAGGTTACAAGGATGATCCGAGGGCTGGAGAACCTCCCATAGGAGGACAGGCTGAGAGAGTTGGGGTTGTTCAGCCTGAAGGAGAGAAGGCTCCAGGGAGACTTTAGAGTGACCTTCCAGCACTTGAAGGGGCTACAAGAAAGCTGGGGAGGGGCCGTTCACAAAGGTTGGAGTGACAGGACGAGGGGCAATGGGGATAAACTGGAGAGGGGCAGCTTTAGACTGGACATGAGGAAGAATTTCTTCCCTAGGAGAGTGGGGAAGCCCTGGCCCAGGTTGCCCAGGGAAGCTGTGGCTGCCCCATCCCTGGAGGGGTTCAAGGCCAGTTTGGATGGGGCTGGGAGCCCCTGATCCAGTGGGAGGTGTCCCTGCCCATGGCAGGAGGGTTGGAAATGTCTGATCGTTAAGGTTCCTACCAACCCAAACTATTCTATGATTCTATAATAGCGCTTGCAGCACAAAGTTCTTTAGGTGTGATGTGAAAAATGAGCTAAGAAAGCCAGACAGGACAGCGAAGATAACAAAAAAGCCTCCACCCACTGCCTCTGCCAAATCCCAGTGTGTTACTTTGGTGTGCAAATCCATGTGAGTCCTCTCTGTAACCCAAGTCTGCGCCATAGCTGACACAGCAGCCACCACTCAGCAGCCACCACTGCCCCATCTGCCCACGCAGCACCGGGAATTACCTGGTTATAGGGGTAAAAGAGGGTACAGACAGCGCAGTACGGCTCGCTCAGGGCAGCAGCCGCATTGAACTTCCTCTCAGCTGCGAAATTATATGCTTTGTTCTTCCACTGGAGGGAAAGCAAAGACTTCAGAGCCTCTGGGTCACTCATGTCTTCCTCGCCAGAAAATGGAAACATTTCTAGAAAGAAAAGGATCCCAAAGCAACGTTTGGTCAGCAGAGGTTGAAGAGCCAGCACGAGCAGAAGCGAACCACAGCCACGCGGGGCCCAACAGCCCATGTTTTGACAACACACCAAGTCCAGTAAATAAGAACATTCAACTCATCCATGGTTCCTCACATGTGTGTGTGCCTCAAACACTCCCTCAGGACAGATCAGCACGTTACGGGCAAATGCAGATGAGACAGAGACCCCAGTGGCCTAATGGAACCAGCCATGAGGAGATGGAAGAGATTCCAGATGAGCCACCCTCCTAACTCTGCTCTCCAGCTGGGGAAACTCACAATAAAACGAAGCAAAGTACAGAACATAGTGCAAGCACAAGGAAATCCCCCTTTCCCTTCTTTGCTCTCTGGAAGAGGCACGAGCAGCTCATGCTGTTTGGTCAGGCTGGCTCCCAGCTCCCACCAGCAAAGTTTCAAAGCGCATCTCGTTTCTGCAAGCACAAGTCTCGGCCTCGAAATATCCTGGATTCAAGTTTTCGCTTCTCTCCTCTGCAGCTGCTTCCCAGCTACCTGTCACACCACAGCACTAAGCCTTCCATTTGCATTCACCACCACCACCTTCTCCTCTGCCAGAGCTCTGATAGGTACCGCTTGCACTAATTAGTTTGCTAATTCTTTAAAAGGTCCTTGGCACTCTGTGATCACACTACTGCAGAATCTATTTGTGTCAGTTTGGGGGTCCAAGGTTCATACTGTTCCTTATTAAGGAATTCTGAGTCACTCCAAGTGTCACATTTTCCACACAGGACCAAGTTTAATCCACTGCCAGCACCACCAGCCTTCAGAGCTCCTGAAAGAACAGCCTAGGCCAGACGGAGCATCACCCCTGAGCTCAGCACATCAGACTAAACTGTTCACTTCTTCACTGCTGAGTTACTGGAAAAAGGCAGTGAATGTTTTGCTCTCACAAGGCTCAGCTTCCTCCCCATTTCCACCTCCTTCCTAAGATCTCTGGATTCCTAGGTTACCACAAAGGTTAAAAGAAACTTCTTATAAAACACCAGCGAGTAGGCTTATGTCTCAGCTAACCTGCTGTATGTTTGCTGGACAATGAGGGAAATTCTATTGTACGTAATTAATAAATCCTTTGTTTTAACTGGTGCAGACTGTCCTGGCATTCACAGCAACTGAAGCACGGGAAAAGAAACCCAGCAATGCCAGCTAAGCACTGAGAGACTTTCTGATTCTGACATCTGGATCTGCCAAGAAAAGCTGAACCCCAACACTCATGTAAAAAGCCAATCAAAACACCACAATTAACTTTCCCCATACACATAAGAGCAAACCTAACCTCCACCACCCCCTGAGGTGAACAGATCTCATTGCAATGTGATATCCGAGAAGGTGCTTTTACCTGACGTTATTTTCTGTGACCTCTTTTTCCCTTTGCCCACATGCTGCCACATTCCACACTCAGCTAAATATTTTTCTTGAGGAAACTGGGTGGGAGGTGAGATGGGATAACACCCCTCACGGATGGATTTTGTTTCCAGCTGGGTTATCAAAATGGAACATGCTGCATTTTCCGCCAGTTCAGCACAACACACAGTTCAGGCTAGTAAGTTACGTGAATGGTTTCTGCAATTTTCAGATCAGACCATTCAGACAGAACACACTCACCCTCATCGCTCGAGGTCTCCTGTTTCACCACGGACAGTGGGGAGCGGGTTGGCGGCTTACCCAGAGGATGGCGGCGGCTCTTCTTTATCTCCATCTTTATTTTTGAAAAGGCAGCAGCAGTCTGCAACGAACAGAAGCACAAAGCTGTCAGCTGGAGAAGCCAGAAACAAGGGAAGGGGATGATCAAAATGCTGGTGTGACCACAGCTTCCCTGGGGATCTGTTTGGTTTTACCACCCAGAATCACTAGGTTGGAAAAGACCTCCAGGATCATCGAGTCCAACCATTCCTATCAACCACTAAACCACGCCCCTGCGCATCAAATCCACCTGTCTTTTAAACACCTCCAGGGATGGTGACAGTTGGTAATGATAATTTTCCAATTAGTAATGGTAATGATATTTTCCATATTCTCTGTGCTACTTGTAGCAGGAAAAGAGATTTTCTATTTTATCTTTTGGAGCCAACAGGTTTCATTAACCAATTAGTATCAATGCAATGACAGACTGAACCCTGAGAAACCAAACCCTCTCTTCCTGCAAAAGCACTTTCTGGCTGACCAGCCGGGCACAGCTCCTCTGGGGCTCAGGCACAACTCGGGACTCCGCACATTCAGAGTTTGGTCCCCAACTTGTTGCTTAAACCCAATAAATGTTACAGTCACCTCCTTGGTCACACGTACATGTAAACCACTCACCTCTCCAGCAGCTTCTGGAGCTTTTGCTTCTGCTTTCTGCTCCTCCTTCACAGGAATTTGCGCAGGGACCGACGGCTCCTGCCACCCTAGGCTCTTCTGCGTGAGGAACTCCTGAAACGCCTGCTGGCAGGATATGCGCTCCTTGTCGAACGTCACCTTTTTGTTCTGTGGAACCACGTACAGCATGGGGATGATTGGCCGAGGTTTAAAGTCGTCCTCCTCAACCGGTGCCTCCGAGGGCTGGACGATGTTCAGGGGAGCTGCGGGCAGGCTCGTCTCTGCCGCGGAGGACACGGGTGCGGCTGAGAGCGTCGGCTGCCGCGCTGCTGCCACCCCGTCCTCTGCCAGGGGCTGTGGTGCTGGTGGTGGCAGCGGGGGCGGCGGCTGCTGCAGCAGAGGCAGATGGTGCTGGTGCTGATGCTGATGGAAAAGGTGCTTCTTCTTCTTCTCACCTTTCACTTTGGGTGGACGGGCCTTTGCTTTGCCCTCACCTGTTTCAAGATAACAGACAACACTTAGTTTAACGCGCCAAGACTTGTGGGTATTTAATACTTTTTCCACCACAAAGCTCTGATGCTGGGCTCTTATCTTACATTACAGTATCATCCCTCCCTTCCAGCAAGCAGAGGGAAAGCTGAACCTCAGCTCAGCACCAGCTCAGAGAAGCTCACTTGCGATATAGAGGACTTGTGTCATTTCTATGGATGATTTAATTCTTGACTGGAAAAGAAAGTCTGCCAAAACAAATGTTCTCTGGAGTGAAAATACCTAAACCCCCCAAGAAACCTGACAGCGTGCCAGAAAGCGCAATACATCACACCAGCCCTGACGCTGTATTTTCTGTGTCCGCAGTCTCCAAAGGGGGGGGGTGTGAAATCATCCACTACGGTACAGGAACAAAATATCTTTGCACTATTAATAAAATAAAATTGATCTCAAAAATAGCATCTCATCCTTATCTCATCCTTATAAAAATGTCTACTTTGTGCACGTTTTACAACATATATTATGTATTCCCACAGTAACACGCACAGCTCTTATAAATAAATAAATACATATAGTGGAGGGTGTGCTCATAATTATTTGCGGATAGGGATGTGCAATCTAACCAGTTTGGAGGCCACTGTTCTACGTCACCTTTGCCCCAGAACTAGCTCCTTTCCTGGTCCCTCCACACGCAAGCACAGCCCTGACCCGAGGATCGTGTGTGCCAGTGCATAAAAAGCCTCAAGAAATGAAGGCCTGAACGCAGATACCGGAATTATCATTACCAAAACCTTTCTGCTGCAAGGTCTTTAAAAAGAGGCCTTTAAAGCATAAATCAAGCACAGCTCTGAACGAAGCCCCTTACGAGCACTGTGCCAGCACCGGTGACACAGATCTTTCCTGACGCCTGCTCCATTTGTCCTTGTTCCTCCCAGCTCACTGCTGTTCATCTTACCTGCACAACGTGGCAGGTCTCTCATGTGGCCGTGACATCAAACTCACTTCTCGAGCAGCCTGATGTGTCAATGTGTTACCCAGAGAGAGAGCAACAACCCATGGAATCATANTCCTTATAGCCTCCTCTGGACCCGTTCCAACAGCTCCATCTCCTTCTTACGCTGAGAATTCCAGAACTGGACACAACACTCCAGCTGAGACCTCCCAAGAGAGGAGCAGAGGGGCATAATCCCCTTCCTTGCCCTGCTGGCCACACCTCCTTTGATGCAGCCCAGGATATGGTTGCCTTCTGCAGGAGGAGGTGGTCGAGAAGGCAAATAATGCCACCATGAAGTCCTAGAATCCCTGCTGCAACCTTCTAGGGGAGACCTTAAACTCCACATCGCTCAGAAGCCTGGCTTGATGACTTCATTTACACTAATTTATAGAAGCGGGAACAAGTCCAGCCCAAATACTGATTATTGTATCTGTGCGAGTAGTCCCTCAGATAAAAATTGGTTTGTTCTATCACAGAGGAAGGAATATTGAATTTCCTTAGAGAAACAAACATATTGAATGAAAGGCAAATTGGATTTGTCCCCAGTTGCGCAAAACCAGATCATATTTACTCCCAACACACTCAGAGGATTCTCTACACAATAAGAGAACAAGCGCCATTCACGAGCGTTATTGACTTCTAACTAGGGCTCCTGACAGCAGCTGGCACATAGAACTCTGGTTTGAAGTTCTGCATTACGATGAACAAACAAGTTAACACGTGAATCTTTAAACTCAGAAGCCAGGGAAAAGCGAAGTAACATTCAGCTGGAGAAGCGGGCCTGTTGAACCTCATGAGGCTCAACGAGACAGGTCCCTTCCACCCCAACTATTCTATGATTCTGGAGAAAGTAGAGCCTGCAAGGCGCCCTCACGCCTATCGCTGGATTCCACACAGCTCGGGGCTGGCTTTGTTCACAGTCTCCGCAAGGGACGGGGAAGAAGGGAGGGAAAGGGAAGAAGACTAATGGTACAAGGGAGTGCACAAATCTTTCCTTCCCCGAGCAGTGCACAAAATATATTTATTTGTTTCTCTATGAAATATTTAAAAATATTCCTCTCCTAATATATATTTTTACAAACCTGTAATAGTTTTGGCAGAAATTTCCAGCCCTGCCAAGAAAGCCATTTGGACAGAATCCTCGGAGAGAGGGAAAAATCAATTGGTGCCGTAAATGATGGTGTATTTCAGTGAGCACAGATTTAATATCAGGAAAGACTCTGCTGATATTTCAAGAGAACTAAAGAGCAGCACACAAGTTATTTACAGATGTGGTTTAGAGAGACAGATTGCCCCAGTTCTTCACTGGAGCGAGCAGGGCCCTCACCTTCTCCTCCTTCCACCACTTTGCTTCTCTCCTCTTCCTCCAGATCAGGCCCTCTTTTCAGCTCCTCTTTTACTTTCACGTCTTCCAAGGCTGTTTCAATAGCCATGACATCCCCAAGGGATTTCTGATCCTCTGTTTTATGTCTTCTGGGCTGACTCCTTTTCCTGTGAGACCTAGAAGTACAGAAGCGCGATATGACATAAAAGAACAGCCTCCAATAAATGAAACAGTCACTGACTTAAAAAGCCGAATACACAATAAAAGGATCTTCTTTGGAGAGAAAACACAAGGTAGCTCAGAACAGCTACAGGGCAAAAGAGGTATCTGAAAGGGAGCAGATGAACCTGGCATCACAACATCTGAAATCCATTCACAGCAGCCACTAACTGTCTCGGTTTCTGGAAGGGCTTTTTCCCCACTATCCCTAACATAAGCTCACAAGTTGCAGTTAAAATGAGTTTCATTGTATTTAAAATCTAATTTTGCTCGTATTTCAAAATACAGATTAAAATGTATTGTAAATCCCCCTTTCATCCTCTGTCTCTGCCCCATCATTTCTTTTCACTCTGTAGGTGCTTCCCTTTGGCAAACTGCTGGAAGTCAGGGATCATCCCCCGGCTCTGAAACGTTACCCAGCACTGCCAGCGTCTAAACCAGAGCTCAGTGAACACCCCCAGCGTAATCAATTGGCAGCCTGTGATCTCTCAGTCGTACAGTCCACAGGGTCCGAGGCCTACAAAGAACTCTAGCTAAGAAAGCACAAATCAACGTGATCCTACTGCTCACCAGCCAACAGCAGCGCTGCTCTTCCTAAGGAGTCAACACCACCAGGACCCAGAGATTACAGTGGCCACAATGCAAATTGAGAAGCCAGGAACCGTACTGGGAGCCAAGCACCCACACAGCCACTCACTCAATCTCCAACTACCCAGCGAGGGAAAACAGGAGCCAGAAAGCTGAGACAAAGACAGTTTAATGGTTGAAGGAAAGATGAACTTCATCCCAGCCAGACCCAGCAGAGTTTTTTCAAGAGGACCTATCAAACTGCTGTCCATGTGCTGGGTTTCATCCTAACAAGCCTCCAAGAGATACTGATGCAGAGATCTGCGTTTTTTACACCATGTTGAGGGTTTTTTGAAAACAACCTCTCTCACATGGCCTTCTCCGTTCCAGGCCCTCACATCTCCCATCGCCCTGCACACCACGCTCATCAGACTCAAACTCTGGAGAAGCTGAAATGCAGCTTCCCATCCTCTAAGCCCAGAAACTCGGCTGCTAATTAGATCTGGAGCACAATGGGGCTAAGAGCCCTTAATCAGGGGCTCCTCCAACAAAGGAGGAAATAAAAAAATCCACTCTGAGATGAGTAATAACAAGGAAAGCTGATCCATATGTACAGTCATTGCTAATTGCTGGGCTCTGACCTTCAAGCACGGATGTTAACTTCTACCTGCAGGACATTCATTCACAGGAACACACAGCTGAACCCACAAGGATCGACTTTTCACCATAATTCTAAGTACACACCACTTTCTCGGAGCTAAAAGCAAGGTGGGAGGAGGAGGAGATAAACCGGGAAGACTTTCCTATTACAGCTGGAACTTTCCATGGCTGGTGAAGAAGGCATCAGCGCAGAATCGAGTGTTATGAGCTATTTTTAGTAAAGTGCGTGTTTTATTCCTGTGGTGTAGAAATGCCAGGCAAAAAAAATAAATCACAAAGCTTTATACTCACGGTAGATAAAAAAGACCTTTTTGCTCTTCCCACTCTGAAGTTGTGGAAAAATGAAGAGAGGCAGAAAGCACAGTGTTTAAAGAAATCATGCTTCCAGAAACACGAGCTGAAAGCTGCGTGTTTCCAGAAGTGAGGAGGTTTCTGCATTGGACACAATGCGCATACCAGAAAAGGGCTTTTTGTGAACTGGAGTAACGCAGACTCTCACTGAAGCCATAAAGTAAACAAAGTGGAGTTCTTCAAGGTAACCAAGTAGGAATGACCTTCGAGAAGAAATAACATCCCTCTGCAGAGTTTAAAAGCTCCAAGAGTTTAAAAGCATCTGAGAGAGCCAGCAAAAAAAAGCAGCGTTTGCACTCTTTGAAGAAGAGACCACAAAGCAACTTAAATTAAGTAGATACAAATATGAAAAGGTTTGGGCAGAGGTGAATCCCATTTTTCCAGTAAAGTCCATCCTGCTGAGACACGTCAGCCTTCAAGCACAATAACGTCTTTCTGAGACAGAAGCTTGGGAGAGAAGCTACCGCTAAGCGCTGTTCACAACTGCTGCGGGATAATACCAAAATAATCTAGGAAGCAATAGATAGATAAGGGGGAAAAGTACCTGGCTCTTCTGCAATAGCTGAGGTTAAGAGAGAGGCTTCTCATCTACAAGTAGGCTCAAAGAGGGAAAATAATCCTTGGTATTCACGCAGTACCTCACCGTACGCAACCACTACAGGTATCTAAGCAACCCTTAGCAGCCACAGGCAGTAAAAAGATTCCCAGTTTCCAGATGAGGAGGAAAGAGATGTGGGGACCTTCTGGAGTCCTGACAGTCACTGAGCATAAATCGCAATTTCTGACTCTCAGCCTACGCTGCTTTTCCTGAAGCTCAATGCAGAATGAAGAGCTGAAAACGTTTTAGGAATACAACTTCTGGAGTGGGGTAACACCACGAATCAGGGACGACGCAATCCCATTTCAGCACGTGTGAAGTAACGGACAAACCATTTCAAGTAGAAGTCCCTGGATGATAATAAAGACCAGAGAGAGACACTTACGATAACGTTATCATCTTTGCTAGAAGGCCTGAATAAATCAGCTTTCATCAAATTGTCAGGTCAATGGTTTTTAAACTGTAACTCAACCTCCCTATCAAATGTGGTCCCAGAAACCTAACATCTATTTAAAGTCTCTTCCTGGATTTCAAAGGAATCATATTGGAACCAAAATGACAAGCAGAATGTTACACCTGGATGAAGCAGCACAACTGCCAGAGGCTGCCAACACTCACACCAGAAACACAACAAGCACCAGACGAGAGCAGAAAGAAGCAAGCTCAGGTGCTACCCTGCAGGCACTTTGGGTAACAGACAGAGCAGGAATGGAAATCAAGTAAAAAAGGAAGGGTAAGAGAGCATAAGAAAGGGCACACGCTTTATATCCCAGTATGACAAAGTCCACGATAATTTGATTTCCTAGACTATAGAGTCTCATTCTTCAATGAAGCTTGAGGAGGAAGGAAAGTTCTCCTATCAGCAGCTCACGTCCCACACACTCTGATCCAAGAACACCTTCTGAGACAGCAGCAGCTTTTTATTAACTACCCCCCTCGGTGACCAGGCAGCTTTATCCACAACCACTTAACCATTACACATCCCGACTAATCCAGCAGATTAACTGCACACTCCAGAATCGAAAGCCAAAACAAGCATGAGAGAGCTGAGGTTCTCTAACAGCTCAAGAGGAGACCTCAGAGAGCTACACAGAGCCAGGATGAGCCTGAGAAACCTCAATGCCCAGGGATTTTCTGTGCCCTTTCAAGGAAGGAGGCATGAAAAGACTAAGTGAAAAAGGACCACGCGCTCAGAGTTACTGTGACAAGAAACGTGACAGCAAAAAGGATGGAGTCATTGAAGTTGATGAGGGAAGTCACATACCGGTGCTTGTTGTCCTCTTCCTCATCTCCTATCCTATAAAGCAAGATTCCAACAGTAAACGGTTAGCATGCCATGTTCAATGCAAGCATGCTGCAACACAAAAAAGCTACAGACTCGTAGGAAATTAACACAGAGACCGAAGGAGGCACAGAAAGGCATGCAAAATCCCTTTGCCAATGATGGGGCTTTCTCCAACAAGCAAAGCTATAAATGTTCGCTAGAGACTCTGTCTTCCAGGATAAGAGATGAGATGTGAGGAGAGATGCAGCGTCCTACTGTGCAAGAACACGAGCTTCTAGAATATTTAAAGGAAACAGAAGACCGAGGGAGCGTGTTACCCAAGAAAATTTACAAGAGGGAGCGTTAAAAAGAAAAGAAAAAGTAAAGAAGGAAAAAAATGAATGGTTTGAATTATCCCAAAATAAGAATCAAGGCAATTAAAATCAAACACAGAGCTCAGGCACAATGTTTTATCTTTTTTTAACTCTCCTTACCTGCGAAGCAATTTGTGCTTCAGCTCTGTCTTTGTCTCATTCCAGGCATCAAGCTCTGGGCTAGTCACAGCCGTGGGCTTCATATGGTCCAGGGCAGCAGTATCTTTCCCTTGTTTCCATAGGTCGTAGCGTTCTGGTTGCAGAATCCTCACAAAGACATCCATGGAAATCTTCACCATGTCCTTGCGGCACGTGCACTGCAAGAGAGATCCAGACACACCACCAGTCAGACCAGAGGGATGTTTTCTTTCTGAGTTTGCCTTGCTCCAGAGGCAAATGACCACTCTGACAACATCTGCACGGCCTCCAGTGCGTCACTGGAGTGGGAAAACAGTAGGAATCACTCCAATGTGTATGTGACTGTCTCTAGCTCGAGAGTCTCACAAAAACATAAAACATACACAGAACACATTGAGTTCTCTGGATGCTGCTGATGGGCTGAACCTCCAGCAACCTGCAGCACCAGGAGCCTGCAGTAGCCACGTTCCTTTCTTTACACGAATCTAACATGATGTATGTTTATATTTCAATTTTAATTTAATTTTATTGCTTTCACACTAGCGAGCGTGAATAATTTACAAAGCCTCTTTCCTCTGGGGCTTCTTCCGGACCACAGAGTTCTATTTCCTCGGCTGCTGCAGTTGTGTCATTCACATTCCCATAATGACCGTATTTTCCCATTCCCTTTCCCTCTGACGCAGCAACGAGATCCTGTTTAACACAGCAGATGCTTCCAATACACTGCAAAAAGGGAACGTGTGTGCGTTAGGGGCGGGAGAGGGAGGAGACCGGGGCAGATTGGAAGATGTGACTGCAGGCAGAGAAGGGCAAGAAATTTCCTTTGTAATTAATGACCTGCTCTGTTCCGTTAGAGCGGGACAGGAATAGCGAGCTTGTGTTTCCCTGTCAATGACGCCCATGTCCATGTAACGCCTCCCCTTCTATCTACAGAGAGCCATGTTTCTTCCAGAGCATTTTACTGTGGTCCAACACGTGTTTCCTAGGAGATATCACACCCACGCCCCCCACCTCCGTCTCTCCCTATCCCAGTTTCTGCAGAATGCATCCTTCCATATTCCATCTTTCCCCCTCAAAATCCAGCGCTTCCACAATCCAGTGTTAAACTTTACAGAAACAACAGAATATGACGAACGCGTCTGCAATTAAACACCACGGCTAAGGAGATATAAGAAAACTCGTTATGTGAGTCAAAACTGAACCACAGAGCCCTGGTTCTGGATTCGCGGAGCTCCCACGCACCACGAGAGCTGTGAAGGATTTAAGAATCACAGAATCACGAGGTTGGAAAAGACCCATCGGATCATCGAGTTCAACTATTAAGAGCGATGTGGCCACCCAAAGCACAGATCATGACTCAGTGGCAGCGTGAAGGAAACACCCATCAATTAAGGACATTTAAGGAACACTGAGATCTAACTAGATCCCCTCCTGTCTCTCCTCTGCCCTCACCACTCGGTAGCCAGACCCCTCCACCGAGCCGCTCGGGGACAGTGCGGTTGTCACAGCAACAGATCGAACAGCAGAATAAACCACAGAACGTTCCTAGCCAGGATCTCCAAGGACCGGCTACAGGTCCTGACAACAGGAGTGGAAAAAACCAAAACCAAATCATTTTATGGTTAGTTCTCCACCGTCAGCTGCAGGGGATCTGAGACCCAAACTGGCAATAAGACCACAGGAGCTTCCACATTCACCAAATCTGCAGGAACTGAATCTGTTCCACCTTCTAAAGGCTTTTTGTACCCTTACCTCTCATTTTTCATAAGCTAACGCCTTTGCTACCCGTCCAGGGTGAGAATGCGCAGAGGCAACTCACAACCTAAGCAGAGGCCAAAACGCTGCAAGGAAATGCACCGAGTGGAGCACAAAAACCAACATTCCTCCTCGATTTATTACTATCTCCTACTCAAAGCTGGAGCCTGTGGTAAAATATCTGCCCGCAGCAGGAACCCTGTCTCATCAGCTGTAACTCAAAGACCCAGAGTGGGAAATTTGTGGCTGCTGAGCCTGTAACCATTACCTTATTTGCTAGATTTTTTTTTTTTACATAAAAACATTAATGTCTATATAAAACAACAGTCAAATAAAGAGAGCGTCTCCTTGCAGCCATAAAATGAAATGATACATAGAAAAACGCAGCCTCATTCAACCTCAACCTTCAGCGTCATTTCTGCAAGGGTATTTCCCTCGCTTCTCAACTATTAACGCTGAACCGAACTCCATCTCTTCCAGGACGTATAAAGTTAAGGTAGAATAACCCTTTCCTTACACAGGAATAGTCACAAAACTATCTATTTAAATTGGCCTCTCTGATTCTCATGGAAAACCCCTCCCGTTGGGATGAAGTCAGGGCACAGTTGTTTCAGACTCCGCCAGCCTCCCGGGTTGCCTTAATGGAAATTTAAATAGAAGAAACCCCAACACGCTCACAGTTGAAGTTCTTTAGGCTGTTGTGCCACCATTAAAAGCCAGACCAAAATCTTTGCCTAAAGCTTTTGTATCTGCTTTTCCATAACAACAAAGCCTAAAAGCAAGCTGCTCGTCAAGAAAATGGTTATGCTCCAAAGGCAGCTGAGAAATTCCTGCTGTGAATTACGGGAACCCAGAGCGCTACCACAGGCAGCGCTCCTAAGCATCTTTCCATAAATTTCCCTGATAAGATGTAGAGTCTCAGTTTTGGGGAGAAACACAAAGTCCTTCCAGTAATACTCTCGACGAGCTATCCAATCTGTTATGAATTAAAGCCCTGTGATTTGAGATTAAGACTCTCCCAGTACGACAGAATAAACTGGTCTCCAGTTTCATTGTTCTTCCACAGCTCTATACAGCAACGTGAAGGTTTCAGGAGTGACAAAGATGCACAAGGTGCAAGCTTGCACCTGAAGGACAAGTGGCAGGTATTCTGCAAGTCAAGAGTTAAACTTTGAGAAGAAGGAGAAAAACCTAAACAGCGTAGTTTGTGTGTTTAATGGTTGGTAGTTGAAAGCTTGTGGGAAAGAAGATGAGTCTTGACCCCCTGTTTCTAGCATAATTACCAGCATTGCCGTAAGTCTCAACAACGAGCCAGTTCATTAGGAAACCCACTGGAATCCCTCTGCAGAGTTTCATAAACAAAACTATTAGGTAAAGATTCCGAGGCCCCCCCAGGTCTCTGGCTGCAGGGCACGCTTTCTCCCCACGCTTCTCCTTAACTTGCTTCCGTAATATTCCGTGCGGATGTTTGTGGCAGGATGTTTGTGGCAAGCGGTGTCAGCTGCCCAGTCACACTGACCCTGCTCCCCTCCATTCCTAATAAGAGGATTCTGGTTTCAGCCATAATAAGAGAAAATGCAACCTGCTTCACTGGAGGCAAATAAAATATCAATCTACCCCCCACCCCCCGGCACGAGGCTGCTGCTGACACATCACAAGAGGTATTTCATGACCTCTGCCAGAATTCTTTATCTTTTCCTGCCCTGTAGGCTAAACCTGGGAGGACGCTGGTCACTCCTGAATCTCTCCATCATACACAATGCTTGTTCCTGTCAGATGAACACACCCGCAGTTGGGGGAAGATCAGCTCAGATGGGCCCCAAGTCACATGGCTCGGATAAGACTGAATCATAGAATCACCAGGTTGGAAAAGACCCATCAGATCATCGAGTCCAACCATCCCTATCAAATACTAAACCGTGTCCCTCAAAGAACAGAGAAGGAGACTGAACGCTCTCAGCAACACTGCAAGAAGGGGATTCAATGAAGTATCAGCTCCTTTCTGCTTTGACAGACTCATTCCAGTACAAGGGATAAACAGAAGACTTTTATCCAGCGGTTACGATGCAGTCTACAGCAAACATCATTCTGAGGTTCTCTCAAGGCATCATTTCTTCCGCACCACAAGACTCGCAGCTGGGGAAAGCAGCTACCACCAACGACTGTCGCTGGCAGAAAACATCCTTTCAGCAGGTCAGAATCCCGTGTTCATGTGTTAAGCACGCAGCAAGCATGAACGGCCATGGCTTGATGACAATCTACGGCTCTGAAGTGACAGACACAGCAGACAATACTTGCTAAGTGAGTAAAGTTACCCTTCTGTCCCTCTGTTCCATCATCTGCTTCTTATTCACTTCTTTTAAAGAGAACACTGAACGCCGTGCTGCACCGCACGCCTGCGATGCCGCAGACAAAGCAGCAAACCCACCACGCTGATCCATGCGCGACAACCACGATCTGTTGGCAGTTTGTAGAAACGTGAATAATCGTGTTTGGTGGAATACGACGTGTCGGTACGTGACGTGACAACCCAAGATGTGCTTCCAGCACACCACGGAACGCTTTCCCTTGGGAAGAACAAGCATTCTTCAGCAATGTTTTTCAAAGGAATACAAAGCTGAAGATACATTTTTTGCAGCTCCAAACACTGTAACTTGGAACCGAAAGCGATTTGATATATAAAGAAAGGAGTTTCTGCCCCTTCCCTGTAATNGGCGATTTGATATATAAAGAAGGAGGCAAATTGTTGTGTACCAGTCTAGAAGAAAGAGTTTCTGCCCCTTCCCTGTAATGATCCAGCCCCACCTGCATGTATTTTGAAGCAGTCAGAGCGTCAGGTGAGGACAGAGCAGAAGCAAGGTCTGAATGTTGATGTCCAAGATGAGGAATTGCCCAGCTACGAGCCCTGACCTGAAGCCCCTGCAAACTGCCAGTAGGGAGCCAAGCTGGAAGAAAGTCAGAAGCACGGCTACCAGAGGAAAGGCAAATAATAAGGCAAAATGGAATGAGAAGTATGAAAAGAGGCTGTTCACGAGCAAGCTACTCTCGCTGCACTACAATGAATCATGGGCTTTATTTTTAAAAGTGTTCTTCATCCACAAAGCAAAGAGGGAGAAGGGTAAAATACATTGCCAATCCTGAAGGAATTTCTGTGGAGGACATCAAAAAGGGAAAGTACCCGATGAGAAAGCATAACGTCAATTCACAGCTCCCTTCCGCTTTTACACGGCCTTTGAGAGTTCTGACACCACCATTCCTGCGATTCCTGAACAGAACACGCTATCTGGCTACTCGTTCTTAGGTGGAAGGCAAGACAGCTCTTCCTTCTTCATATCTGTGCCCCCAGGTGTCACTCCTGAAGCAATTCCAAGAGAGCAACACCAGCCACACCGGAACGGACAACGCTAAGGCAGCTTTTAGAAGGGACTTTTGATGGCCTGGCCATAGTGGCCAAAGCCCAGTGACCCTTATGCCCTGGCTCCAACACGAGTGCTTGGGGTTGGCCCCTCTGTCAGGGACTCCTGTGCGACAGAGCTGCTGAACGACTCGGCTAGAGGGAACACATTCTTCATGTCCCTATTTACTGCGGCCACAAAGCACACCGGGGCCTCCACGCTATAAATCACAGGGTTAGCGAGGCAGAGAGGGAAGGGGAGGCTCTGCCAGCAGCAGGGCTGCGTGGGCTCAGGGCAGCTTTCCATCCCCGAGATCCAGCACTTCTCATGGCTCCAGGAGACTCGCCCTGAACTGGCACAGTCCTTACTAAGCAGCATTCAAAGAGTTAGCGCCCCAGGATTACCTGCAGGAGCCCTAGAGCAAATGGCAGGTCTCGCTCCCGCCCCAGACAAGCACCTGAGGATGTGCTGTTCTGCCACATCCCTTCACACAAATTAGGTGGAACAGGCAAGCTGTGGCTGGCCTCAAAGTCACCTTGGCTGGAAAAAAGTCAGCTGCAACACAAGGCTCCTCGAGGACAGATGGGAGACATTTACATTGACAATAAATGGGAGAACAGTTAAAGAGCTGTTAATTCTTACACTTCTGGGCACTGTGTCCAGCTGTAGGCAAGACATCCATTTCCCAGTGGTTCCCCACCGTGTAATTAATGACACGAAGCAACAGAGGAGGTTAAACCCTTCCTCTGAATCTGAGGAGATTGACATTTGCTAAGATGATGGCCATCAGTCCCAGGGATTTACACACATCACAAGATGGCAGGGGCTGGCTCTGTCACGGAGCACTCAGCACCGAGGTCAGAGACGGAATTAGCAGGGGATCCACACATGGGACTACAGAGGCACCTGCTGCAACTGAAAATCCAAAACCCTGAGAAGGGACAGCAGAGGATTCTGCTGCATGTATGTTCATCGGCTCTGGAATCTCCTGCCTGGGCCTGGGACACGGTGGAAAGACACCGAAGACACCCAACACGGATGAAGAAACGCATTTATCTCTGTGTGTTTGCCCTATGTTTAGTTAATAAAGATGTTTTGGTCAATGTGTTCTTACAGTAAGAGGCTGCTTGTTAGCAATGAGTACAGCATCCTCCAAAGACATGAAGTCCCGCAACGCACCCTCATCACCGTTACACACACTCCCTTCCCCTCAACTGCTCCTATGCAGCTCTGAAAGAGACTCCAAAACGTCTGACTAGGTTCTCAGAATGCTGTGACCCAAACAGGACAGCTGGTTTGGGTGTTCAGCAAACCAGCTTCTACTGCAATTTTTACTCTAGTTATGGGTTCACACAGATGCAAACCTATTTACCTACTATTGGGTTCCAAACAGCTCTGCAGCCACTGCTTCTTCCTTTGCAAATATCGATGCTCGTTGTACAGTCAGAGCAGAACCAGTGTCTAAGAAGCTGATCTTCACACTCCAGCCTGGTTATTACGTGGTTTTTACAGCCCAGGCAGGTTCTGCTGTGGTTAGCAGAACACTGCATCCATCTGGCAGGCAATTAGCAAGGCTCTGCCTGTCTCTCTGAGGTGACCCGTCCCCTTCCCACGTGAGCTCTCGCCTACGCTCTCCTACTGACATAGATCCCTCTCAGCAGAATGGAATCCAGACTTCGTGCCCAGGACAATGTCCAGGAGAACATTACAACTGGCTAATTCTGAACCTCACCTTGTCACCAGTCTCACGAGTGCTGGCAAGACACGACAGCCACATTGCTAAATGGGGAAATGGAGGAGAATCAACTTCCAGCCAGCTGGATTCAGGGCAGGAGGATACGGACCTGCAGAGCGCACCCAGTCCAGAGCTTCTGAGAACTTTATAAACGAGTATGTGACAAGGAAAAAACACTGTTCTGATGTGGGATGGATAATGTGATTGTGCCCACGAGCACAGATATCAATACAGCTCAGGTAACCAAAGCTCACACACTCTGGGATGTCTCTCCCCACGAATCCTCTCTCCACAAACGCATGGGCAGCTCGAGTGCACGCACTCAGCTGAGATTTCATTAAGTCCTAGTTTAACTTCAAATGAGATTTAAACAAACCTTCTGCCCTTACAGAGTAACAGCATTCACACTTAATCTGGACCCCGACAGCAGGGTATCGAAGGGTTAATTAACACGTATGCAGCACGAGGGTTAGGTAATATTAAATGGAAATCTCCAAACAGACAAGTGTCACCGAGTGCAATGGAAATAAATTGGGCGTCTCCTTCCACACTTCAGCTTTCTCTCCGCAGATCCACGCGGAGCTCTCCGTGCTGCTTGTTCGGTAATTTCACGCTACGCTGCTTAACAATGTAAGCATGGAGGCTCAATCTAAAACTGCACTTCCCAAATGTCACTTGTTTGTGAACACATGGCTGAACCCAAAATTGCTTTTAATATTAGAGCGGTGCCTGCCGGCGCTGCCGGAGCTGAGGGTCTGTCAGCATTTCCATGATAAACCCTATTTCTGGGGTGTAACACCACGGCCATTTGCCACAGATAAACCTGTCCAACAAGGTCACAGCAGACAAATGCCATTTCTAATATTTTCAAACCAAGTCTGCTTGGCTCTTTTTGAGTTTAAGACACCCAACACCGATCCGAGGCCTCTTAAAGCCCCAGGCTTTTCTTACCATCCCTCTCACTCCACAACAAATTCAAATGCACGACTCGCACACCAGCCTCCACCCAGCCCGGAGCCTCGATTGCGGCTCCACAGCCTCGGCAGGGGACAAGGAGATCACGGACACTGACGCAGGGTTCACAGCTTGAACACTGCGGGACACAACTTCTCATCACGAGGATTCTTCTGGTGCCAGGGTAATTCCAGTTGCCGTTACTACCAACAGCAGCTTAGAGACGTTACTCCACTGGCACAGCGAGTTCATGTATTTTATATCCCATAGCACAGCCACGATCATGCCCACAGAAGGTGCTTTTACACCACTGTAGTTTTAGAAATGAAATAATCCAACCTATCTATTTATTTAGCAGTTACTGTTATGAAAGGAGAAAGCGCAAATGCCAAATTTGCTGGCTAACAGTGGAGTCCTTCAGTCCAGGGATTGAATATTACTGAAAAAAATAAACTAGGCAGGCGCTTCACCTTTTGGGAACCTGGTCAGCTGAGCTTGCTTTCCGCGGGATGAGCTCCTCAGACAGCAATTCCTGAGCCACTAGACAGGCAGAGAGTGCCTGCCTGCACTTGCTGAGGAGATCAAACACCGAAGAGGGGGGAAAAGCACTAAAAAAAGGTCCTGTGGGGTGACAATCATCTTCCTTTTCCAGCTGGGTTAACAACATTCACTTATTAAAAAGGAAAAATAGGAAGAAACAGCACAGGGATTCTGGTGATTCTACAAGGTCCCTTGAAGCCTGCAGTGCCAGAAACAGCACCAGCCTCCAGAGGCAAGTGACTCAGATTAGTCACAAAGTGCCGCTCAGGCTGATGTGCCCACAGCACCGATCACCACCCAGTACAACTGCGCAGAAAGCTTCAGCCTGGCTCAAAAATGGCCGAAGGCATCACAGCAAAAAGGTAGAGGGTTAAAAAAACGCTCTCAAGGGTGCCACGAGCCAAAAGCTGAGCAGAGAATGACGCCATCCAGTAATAATCTCCCTTTTGCTACCCACAGAATATAAATCTCTGTAAACGAAAAGTGGATGTCAAGACACAGCTTCACAATCGGAGACACCAAGGCACTCACGGTCCATTGTGAAGAGAGAAGAAGAGCTCGGCCAGAAGAAAGCACTGGAAAGTTCCAGAGTCAAGCTGAGGTGACAGAACAGTAAGTGAAGAAGCTGCTCTAAATGCTATTCTAGAGCAGAAGCTAAGTCTACCTGTCTGGAAAGTAAAACTTAGAAGGATTTTACCCTAACGAGTGACAGCGACATCAAGGCATTTCAGCGCGACTTTCCTCTTCAAAGTGCACTGAGTGCACAGATTACAGAAATTCAGGTATTTTCAGACGGTTACCGTTGCTTTATTAAAGCTTAAAAATATTTCCAGCTTATTCCTTCCCCTTCAGTGTGTACCTAATGAATTGTGTTCACTAACATCAGTCACCTTATTTGCTGCGAAACGCAGTTTCGACGCATCGGAATATAAATCCTAACTCGCCAGTCTCAGAACAACCTCTTCACAAAGTCAACGCAACCTTCAACACTCAAGAAAGTCACTACTGTGTGCCTAGAAGGGCACAAATCATCAACGGGCATGAAAGAGCAACGTGGCCCAAGGTAAGAGCACATTGCAAAAACACATCGCAAAAACACTGGCACGTTCCATTCTGTTCTTAAGGTTCAGTCTCCTGTTCACCCCTCGCTGTTTCGTGGGCCAGGGGCTTTAAAGAACGCCTCGTTCCCAGCAGGTACCCACCTGGGTTGCCATCTTTCCGTAGTCAATCCATCGCAAAGTAGCGAAGTTGGTAGACTCAGCGCAGTTGAAACCGTGATTGAAGCCAGCGTGGTAGCCGTAAGGAAACGTAATCATAAACTCTCCAGCTTCCTGGGTGATCTGGAAAACAAGAACGAAAGGAAGTGAGGCCTCACGAATCAGTTGATGTAGCAGCTTGACAACAGAGACTTACAAACAAAAATTTACTGGTTAAACCTCTCTCTTTCAAGTGGAAACTACAGTATTTCTATTAAGGAAAGACAGTCGGTACCACGGATGGAAAGGGACATAGATTGGAACTATCTAGACTCACAGGCTCCAGTTACAAAAAGCTTCTCAGGCTGCAACATTCCAAAAAGACTGATAAATCCTTAGATCAAGAGCACTTTAGCTCATGGTAAGTCCACACTGATGCCCCCACCACCACGCCAGTGGAGCCAGGAATGCTGGATTTCCCCTCCTAACTGCACTTCACATTCCAAGGTGCCACCGAAGTACCTGTTCCCTGCATTTATTTCCCCTATCACATTTATCAGTCTCAAATCCCACCTGGGCACCTGCATGTCAAGCAGCCCACCATTTGCCTACTTAAGTAAAATTAAAAGAACAATAAGCGTTATGGACACTGTTAATATAAGGTTTAAAACCTCCGCAGATTACAGCTGTAATCAGAGGCTGATCCATTTGTGATGCTTCTAGAAAATCCTCTTTTAAAATCTTATGCAAAGAAGACACTGGGGAAAAAAAAAGCGATTTAATTCTTAGAGTACGGCACAGATCACAAGAGCGGCCAGCAGTGACGCAGGACGCTCGGAGCCATCCTCCCAGCCCAGCTCAGCGAGCAGGCGACAGCACCTCCCTCCTACGGATTAGGAAGGAGGCGGAATTTGACCTTCCCTGTCTTTCCAGCCCAAAAACGCTGACAGACCTTTCACTGCAGCCACACAACAAGCAGCTCCATCTGGAGCCCATCACGCCGGCCGTAACTCACAATGCAGCAGTTTGGAGCTACAGAGGTTTCAAAGAGCTCACATTCCTCGACACGAGGACAGGCCCAACGGACAAATGTAAACAGACAGAAGTCAAAACATTCACCTGTTTGGCTGGACTAACACCTAAACGCGCTGTTATTAACATTAGCAGAGTAACTAAAAAAGAGAGTTTAAAAACTGACGTGACAATACAAGAAGCTTCCATAGCGTCTGTGGACAAGAGGTGAAGCGCGGCTCGTACCAGCTCCATGGAGCATCCTCCCCTCCAGCCCCTCCGTAAATCAGAGCGGCAGATCGCTAACTTCACGAGACGGAAAGATTATGTTTCTGTCAGGAAATCTGCATCCTGGTGTCTTCATTTCAAGCCCCCAGCGTACGTCCTCCATGTCACTGCTGTCAACATTATCCCCACAATAAATTAGAAAGCACTCAAGATGATGGATAGGCCATGCAGAAAAGTAATAACTATTGAAGGAGAGCCAGCACTAACTGCCACTCATGGAGAAAGCCCGGAATTTACCGACTCCTGCGAGCTCTTGAGGAATAAATGGAGAAATCAATAGGAGATTACAGAAATACACATTTTTAATTATTAAAAAGCCCTTGTATTGATCTGTTTCTTTTTTTCCAGAAGTAAATACCATTACAGCGATTCATAAGTGCGTGCTGTTCACTTCATTGAAATCTGCCAAGAATGATGATGAAGAGATTCTATCTCTGTTTCTAAAAAAACCAGACTGGCACATGCTCCCTGTTTCTGAATAGCAGCGGTTCTCCATCAAAAGCTGCTGTTCCAGGGCAAGAGGCACTCGGATACAGGCTGCTCCGACTGAAGAGATCACCTCCTCCTTTTTACATTGAAAAACACCCTCCCAGTGAGTGCCAGAGAAGTTACGATTAAAAACCACCCTTCCCAGCCACGTTCTGTACATCAGGATTAGGAATTATAAGCAAGTAACACATTAATAATTCCCGTTTCCTTTGAAAGAGAAAGATTGGTTTTGACAGTGACATTGTCCTCTGTGTACAACTGGGAGACAAAAATCAGATTTTTCACGTTGAGATTCTCACAAACACTCAGTGTGAGGGAAACCCTGGGCATTGATCTGCAAAAAAGCCTTCCTGTCATGAATCAAGAGTCATCGTGAGATGCAAAGAAGAAATCCTTAAACTTTATAGTTTAGGCTAATAAATAAAGACAAGATCAGGCAAATTCTCCAGGAGCTTGCACTGGCTGCAGATTTCAAGCTCTTTTCTGGATACGGTCGGGATAGGGAACGTTTTTTATCCTCTGTGAGAAATAATTTCTCAGAAGAGCATCTCTGTCTCAAGCTGAGATGCCTCCCATATTCCACTCCACATATCCACCTTCCTGAAACCTGTACAGTGAAAATCCTTACCCAAAACATTAGGCCCCACAACTAGATATTTTCATTACTATTTTCAGCCCTGTGCAGCAGGCACCCATGTTCTCGCACCTGGGAATTAGGTTGCACAGGCAGAATTACAAGAAAAATGGTTTGTTGCACTCTGAACAATTTAATATCAACCGCAATGCACAAACTCGGCCAAACACGGGCACCGATGTCGAACCATGAGCACCACATTGCTTCGTGCCAGGCCCCTGCACTCACAGCAAATGCCTCTGACAAGCCAGATGATCGCACTTCAAATTCCATTGATCACAGCCTTCCACTAGGGAAAATGAAACAGTCTCTGGAGCGGTAAATTGAATGAATTCAGAGGGGGTTTTTTTGCTATAAAAGAGCCAAGATCTTTTAGTTCCATCTCAAAGAATCGTCAGGCCCATCAGACAGGTGCTATACTGTCTCGGTAACTCCAACAGAACCCTGCTAAAAAAAAGATCAGAACTCAAGAGTTCTTGCTTAGAAAAATATGGCAAGAATTATCTACAGATGACAACACAAAGGGGACGGGGAAGGATCAAATCAGTTTGAATCCAGCACTCTTTGACACTTCCCACTGGATTGAAGACTCCCAGTATCTCTAGATCAATTCCTTTTCCTGCACCTAAAGGCGGGACGTCTTGGCAGGACAGGCTCTGCGTGCTGGGAACACACAGCAGCAGGAGCTGTTTGATTCCGCACAGATACTAAATCCGCGGTAAGCAGGCTTGGCTGAGGAGATTTACTTCTTGCCAGAAGACTTTAAGAATAAGCATATTAAAGCGATCATACCAAAGAAACACGACCCCTCCTTTCAAATCAGGGGGCTTAAGAGATTCACAGATCCTTACTGGCTTAGCAAAGAGCGAACGCTTACACAACAGAGAAACAGCAAGTCAAACTCCAGGTTTTGGTTCATGTCGGATCTAGGAAGAAAAATGTCTGTGTTCAAGAGCTGCCAGGGAGCTGTGCTGCCTAGTGATAAGCCACAGCGCCTGGACGACCGCTCGCCCCTCTCCACCTGCAGAGGTTCCCCGCTGACAGAGTCGGCTCTAGCGAAAGCTGTCAGGAAGAGCAGCTCTTCTCAGCCAAACCACAAATCCTCATTTACAGGCTGCCACCTGGTCCAATCCGATAGGATACATTTAGCATAACAATGCACTTCGAAATTAAGCAAATTGCTCCCCCGTGGCTCGCAATGAATTGCTTCCCTAAAGAGGGGCGCTGTGCTTTGCACACCTCTACCGCTTGCCAGAGTACCTACCCGGTCAAAAGGAATCCCGTACTTCTTCAAGATGGAGGGCGAAATGAGGGTCATCTTGTGACGGAGGAAAGCGTCGCATCCCTGAGAGCTTCCTGGAAAAAATCCTGGAGAGGCAATAAAAGAGAAGAATCACTGCAGGAATATCATATCCAACCATTACTTAAGCGGAGACAAGCTGACAAAATGAAAACCTGCCTCACTACTTGATACAGATCAAAACAACAGCAAAACAGCTGAAGACGTCAGGGATTACCACATCCTCCATTGTTTAAAACCTCAGTTAAATTTTGTGACAAAGACTTGAATGTTGAGGCAGGTAAGACTAAGTTCCATTCAAACTAAAAGTCAGAATCGGAGTTTTCTACATCTGGGAATAAGCAGCTTGGCCAACATCTCAGTAAAACCCTAAAGAATTAAGAAAGGGCTCCTGTCTGTCCCAAGTTCTGGCTGCTTCCCCAACCCCTGAGCCATCCTTTGTGTGAATGTGGAAAAGGAAAAAGGGACAAGCACGTCCCACCCACTCCAAACACTGCTGTGGCCTTTTGGTACGTCCCATGATGTGCGGCTACATTCTTCCTGCGGAAGCAATGCCAAGTCCTAAGACTCCAGACCAATCTGCCCTACCTACCACCCCCTGACAGAAAAAATAAACACCCAGATGTCGCTATTCAATCAAAAGGAAGGAAACAAAATCTGTCCCCTCGGCATTACAAGGTGTTTGGTTCTACCAAGGTCCAGGTTGAGCTATTAAAACAAATCACACATAACCAGAAAAACTAAAATTGTAGCAAAAGCCAAACAAACCCCTTTGATGTCAGCACTTCGTGCCCTGAAATGTCAGCTAAGCCCACCTAACACCACTTCGCTTCGTGTTCCAACCCGAGTGGGTGATTCAATAGCAAATTATGTGTTTACAGGGATTAAAAAAAATCACCGTTTAGGAGAATAAATAACCCAAGCTCTGGAAACAAAACTAATTGACGAGACATAATGGAAGGGGTTTCAGAAAGTGAAAAGGATTACTGGATTCCAGGTTTTCTTACATTTTTTGTACTAAAAGCATTTCCATTAAAATTATGCCTGTCTGCTACCCAGCCTGTCGCCCTCTCCGCAGTTCCTCTTTTTAATGCACAGTTTAAGTGGCTCTCATTAAAGCTACTAATAAAGAAGCACATTTTAAGTGATTAGCACCAATAACATGGCAACACATTAACATTCCCTCCCTGGGCTCCACAGCTCTCCCAGTGAGCCCATTTACAGCTCAGCTATTCATTTTCCATATTAATTGTGCAATCATTTCTCCCCAGTAAACCTCTCCCCAGCGCGGAGCAGGGATGCACAGGACAAGGCGAATGCCTGAGCAGCAACACTGCTCTGTTTAGCATCAAAACTTAACCCATCCCAGCTTCCAAAAGGCACTAAGCAATCAAAAACTGAACCAAAGAGGTCATCGACCATTTCCTTTGGGTTTATACATCGACAACCATCGATGTGTCTCAAAAAACGATCATTAGTAAAAATAAGCTGCAAACAGCAAGAGACGGAGGGTTACCTACGTCAGACCTTGGAGGGGTGTTCCAGATTCTACACAACACCAGTCAGCTGGATTTACTGGCTTTTTAATAGATCAAAAGGCAATTTTTAGAACACCTGGTAAACGTCTAAACTGAACGGCAGCTTTGAAATGCAACATTTCCCAGCAGCACGTTCCAGCAGTATTTCTATCTGGGGATCACAGCTCTAGTGCACAGGAACCACCACCGCCTGCCCTGGGACATCGGTACCCCTGCACTCCGCATTCACCCCCCTACAACCAGGTGCTGCCTTTGACACACTCTCCTTTTTTTATTCACATGTGAAACAGTCAAGAGAACATCAGACTGTTGGCAAGAGATGCCATTACCACTGATTTGTCTACTTTCTTGTAAAACCTTTCTTTATTTTGCGTGAGAACAGCCCTCCAGATTTCCCTGCCTGCTTCCATCGCATGAACTCCAACAGCAGGTTGAAATCGTCACGGTGTGCCTCAACAAAGACGAGCCGTGTAGATTTTGAGTTAATTATTCTAGGACAGGAGCTTTTTTTAGCCAAGCAGCGCGCTCAGAACATTTGCAAGCGAACAAAAATAGCAACAAAACACAAACCCAACACCAACAAATCGCACGGGAGAGACTTCTGGAGGCAGACAGCCTCCGCGCAGCCTCCAGCCTCACCAGCTGGGAGCCAGCAGGAACGCCGAGGCCAGGAGGCTGAGGGCTGCACTCACTGCTCGGGCGCTCGCTGCCGGACAGCCTGGCAGGCAAGAACCCAGCACAAGGTTTTCAGCAAAATTTACAGTCTGGTGAAGCTGAGAGCTTATCCCAGCTCAAGCAAGCTCTGCTGTGGGGTTTTTTTCCTCCCCCCCCCCTTTTTTTCTGTTCCAGAAAGCTTTTACTGCACTGCCATACAAAGGAAGATGAGGGTGGAATAAAAGGAAAGCCACCAAGCAGTGTGTATCACAGAGAGGAAAGGGCTCCACGAGCTCTTCTCTGTAACCACTGCTTTGAATGCATAAGCACTTTCCTACTTAAGACTCAAAGCAATCAATGCTAATGCTGATAAGGAACATTTAAAATCAAGGAAGAAGCAACAGTCCCCAACATCCTTCCTCCCCCTAGATGGTGGGGGGGGGGCTCCTGGGAGGAGCCCCAAGGCTGCACCCCACGCAGCCAGAAAAACAGATCTCAGCTCACCCTCACAAGCCTTGTGTTGCACTTGGGAGACATACAATGGGTTTCATTTCCAGAAACAGAAGCATTTGGTCTGAATACCTCAAAATTGAATTTTTTCTTTTGTCTGTTTTAGTTTGGGTCACCCTGTGTCAGCAGACAGAGTCTCTGAGAAACAGCAGCACTGGTAGGAACCCACTGACAAGTTTCTGATTCTGAAGCTGCTGTACGAACACAGCGGGTTCATCGAGCAGCTCTTGCAAGATTAAATCATAGCAGTCAGCTCCCTGTCAATTTGTTATCCTTCCATTTAAAATCGCAGGGCAGGGTTCTTCCCCAGGACGCTTCAGCTGTCGCTGAGAGCCCACCCGTGTGCTTCCCACGCGCAGGAGGACACACAGCTCACCTTTCGCCAGGCGTTCCAGCCTCTTGCCGTGTTCAGGAGGAATGGCGTACCTGGGAGAGAGGGAACAGGAATAACAAATCAGCACTCTCTTAAGGAAAAACAGCACCGGGAAAAGGCAGCAGAAACCAAGGGGTGATAACGGTCAGCACAGCCCGCTGACAGTCAATATCTGGACACATAACCCACACTGTGCAGTCTGGAAGGCATCAGGAACATAATTACAGCTCAGAAAAGAAAACCAGTACTTTAATGGAAGCCCTTGGACACATTAGGGGATCTGTGTTACTTTCCTGTAATCTTTTTTTCTAAACAGGACTTCACAAGGTGGAAGAAAAACCGAGAAGACAAAGTGACACTGGAAAAAAATAGGGATAAACCAGTCTGAGGAACAACAGGCACGTTTTCTGCTGTAAAAGTACATGCAAAAGAAACCATGAGGCTATTCTATGATTCCGTAAGTGCAAAGTGTTGAACATAACTCTAGAAAAGCAATCAACCACGTGAAGTCCCACACAGCCAAACGGTGATGTTCTCCTGATGGCTGGAAACAGTAGAGTCCTACTGCTACAGCACTTGGGTCACATGAAGAGAACAGGACAGGTTAGAGAAAAACAGAGACTGTTCCTCCCTGCCTCACAGAAGCCTCAGCTCGATCCTGGAAGCATCAGAAACAACTTGGAAAGACACAGGGAGGCTTCTAGGAAGAGCAGAAACAGCGCTGGGTGGGATGTCAGTTTTAAAACAATCAGGGGAGTTTCTCAGCAGTTGTTCGATACCTCCCCTGTTTGAAGTTCTACTGCCCCGATGTTCACAGAAGCAGAAACCAGGCAACTAAGACGTTATGTGTTCAGGTTGCAAGGAGGGAACTAAACCCCCTGACACACCCAAACGTGTTTAATGTGACACTCGTGCCAATGCAGTGCCAGTTTGTATGGCAGTGCTTGCAAATCGCACCAAATTTTCTCTCGTATCGTTCTTTGTAACAAGAGAATTCTGAAAATTTACATTTGTGGGAATTATATTTATTGCCACCTGTAACTTTTGCTCACTGTGAATACTACAAAATGCATTATTAAAGATGTCAAACCCATCCCGACTCTTTACAACTGGCTGAAAACCGACCTCAGAGACAGGTAAACAGCTTCGCTCTGTTTCTGATAGGATCTCTCCAAACCCACCTGATCAGAGAGGGCTTCCAGGCAGGACCCTGCTCAACCTCTCGATTTTCCAGCCTAACAGTTACCAAGGATGCAAGGAGAAACAGATAAAGTCACATCCCACGTGGCTTTTGTACAAACTCAAAGTTTAACTGTTGTGGTCTGGCAGGTTGGGCAGGGCAACACAGGACAGAAATCATACCTGGAAGACTTCAAGATTCTGACATTAAAACAGACGTTTAAACTCCTGGTTTAAAAAAAACTAAGGGAAAACACTATGCAGCACAAAACCTTGTAAAATAACAAACAGCAACGGACTCCCACATCCTGTGACCAAAGTTTGAACAGTGCCTTAAGTTGCGTAATTATCAAACAATTCAATTCCATTTGTCAGGGACAAAGCTAGCAGCTTTCATTTTACAAAGACCATTCATCACTTACATAAACGTGATAAAATTAATCCCGATCCAAAGCTCCTTTGTGGGATTAATGTCCCTTAAAACAGGGAAATGAGACATTCCAGTCCTTCTGGGAAAAAAGCTGAAGGATTGGGAAAGAACTAATTTATGGCTACAAGGCTGCCGATGATTAATGTAATATCCCCAGTCTACAATGCAACCTTCACTTAATTAGTGCCTGTAATTGGGAGTTGTAAAGATAAGATTAATTGAATCTCGAGGATGTTAAAAGTTTAATACGTTGGAACATGGTTATTGTGTTATCTGCAAGTGCAGACTGCGAGAAGCCAAGCTGAGCTTTAGAGGATGGTCCACGGAGAGAGAGAAAAAGGACTTGGAGAGAAACCAGTGAGAGGAGGAATTTCCAGCTTATACAAAAGGACTATGTGTAATAACGTACAAATCGGGACACTCTCCCGCAGAACAGCGCCTCGGCAGTAGCCGACTCCAATTTTAGAAATTAAATCTGTTTGGGCCACTCTTTTAGGAAGCAGAGCCCATACATCCAGACACATTTATTCTTAGGAACTCACTAAATTAACTGCAGAAGAGATTAAAAGTAGGCCAACTTCTGCTTTAAGTTCCACTCACACCGATTTACATACAGATAGGCAACAGAAGAATTTGGGCTGCTATTTAAAACCAGTAAGAGAAACAGGTGGTTTGTGCAAGTACCGCCCCAACTGAGCTGGCTGGCTCAACCGAGACATAAAATGATTGATTACAAGGTAGAGCAACAACGGAAGTGACAGGGGCCGATTAGAAATCACCGCGATCAAAGGAGCGCTGATATTGAGCATATAAACATCCACAAAGGGCTGGTGGCTCTGTTCGACCTCATGGTATCATCCTCCTGCTTTTGTGATGAAAAATGGTCACACAACGGTTGGGACCGAAATCCCTGACAGAAAGAAGGGAGAGAACTCTGTCACTCACCCAATTTGTTACCTTATCTCCAGCGCCCATGGGCTGGGGCTCAAATCAGCAGCAGAATATCTTTAATTCCAAAGACAACAGACAAGATTCTACATGGTAAAGCACATCCAATTATTTCCTCTTCTATATGCATCACTTTGAATACTTGATCATTTCTTTCACCAAACAGCATGGTTATTTTCCTTTTGTACCCCAGCCCGAACACAAATGCAGGAGGTTTCCGCTAGAGAAATACCAAAACCAAAACCCACCCTATCAAAATCATAGAAAAACAACAACGACACAGATGTAAATGCTTCCTTCCTCTGTCCCATTCATATCACAGTACAGGTGTATTCCACAGAGACAAGAAAAGAGAACTAAAAAACCCCTCAGTACAAGAACGATGCCCCTTTGATACCATCTGGGCAAAGCAGCCTCCAGTTACCCACTAAAGGTCCAACACTGGGGGAGCTGAGGCCTCAGACCCTGCCGACAGGAGCAGCTCCACGATGTCCCTCTCCCTGGGGAAGGCTGAAGTGGGCACCGAGCAGCAGTAACTTCGATCCAGCCTCGACCAGACGCTGCCTTTTAACCACAGCAAAGATGGAGCAAGGATTTCCCACTGCCCCAAACAACCTGAACTGAAGAGAAGTAGTGGCGGCAGCATAAATATTTTAACAGCCCTCCTGAAGATGATCTATCTTTTTCTGGACTAATTCTGCTTCAGAGACAACATCTGCAACAGCCACCAGCAAACACAGCAGTGCCAAAACTGCTGACCCTGAGCCCCTGTGACAAGTGCAGAACTGGTTCACCCTGGCTCCCCCCTAAAAGCTAAAGCCTGTATAAATAGTGCTAAACCAGCAACCAGTTTCAGATAAATCAAACTTCCAAGAAGCTGGGCTTGCAAACCAACCCAGAGACGAGTGCCCTCAGCAGACCCTTCCACGGGTCGGCCTGGCAGTGGCTGACCAAGACAAAGGGCCAAGCTTAACTTGAAAACCTGGCGCTCAGCAGTTTGTCAGGTTACAGCATGAATAACGTCTGGCAGCTCTGTCAGGGAACACAAGATTTACAGAACAGGGAAAACAAATCGCAAGATAAAACAAGTTATAGCTCTAGGACTCAAATGTCATCTTACCCTGAAGGCAACAATCGGTAAGTAATATACTGATCCCTTTAAATTACGTTTTTCTACTCTTTCCACCAACACAAAACCAGGTCCCTGAAATGGATGAAGCATCGTTGCTGCAAACACAGAAATTACTGTTACATCTCAAAGACTTCCCGCTTCCCAGTGTATTTCCAGCATTTCTAATCTCTACTTCTGCATAATTTTCTGAGTTTTGAGTGTCCTGCAGAACCGATTCTGATTGCAATTACCAGACACCAGGGCGCTGGGGCCAGAAGGTGCCAGACCCAAAGCTACAAACATGCAAGATGCTCATTTCCTACAGTGCCAGTTTGCTTTTGTTAACATAAAACTTAATGTTAACTGGACAGTCCCTTTTTAATCCATAATACAAAAGAAAGATCTTTCCTACTTGCCATAAAGGATGTCATTAATAGTGTAATTTTCTTGGTGTTTTGTTTATTCCCCTGGAATGGCTTGATGGATGCGGATAATTATCAGACTATAAAAGCCAGCAAATGCGCTATTTTCTATCGCTCTAAATCATCAAACAAATAAAGTGTGAAACAGCATTTTTGAATACAATTTTCCCCTCTAATGGCTTAGAATTATTATCAGGAACAATGAAAATAAATAAGCAAATGTCTGGTGAGTTAAGAATTAAATGAGTGTGTCAGTAAGAAAGAGCAGACAAACCATCCTGGGACTCGAGGGCCGGTGGAGAAGCCATTAAGGGATGATGAACATGGAATTCACTATGCAGCGACAGTTCCCAGCATCAGGTCCTCTTCAGGAACTTTCCAGTCTAGCTCAGATTCTGTCCTCATCATCGCTGCTTATTCAAAGGGGCCACAATTCAGTTTTGTCTTCTTTTTGGCCCCTGAAAGCTATTAAAAACTTTCCCATAGGGAAGGCAACTCCCAGTCTGCTCACCCCCTCTCTGCTGGTTGCTCTCCGTTTCCGAAGAGCTGTTCTCACCTGAAGCCACCACCGGCTTTGGCAGAGCCATCCAGTCCCTTAGTTCAACCTCCCTGAAACCTTCCAAGACCTTTTCTGGCCACAGCTGTCACACACACAGAGCTTGTGGTAGTCACACCACTTCTCCTAGCGCGGAGGCAGAGCAATTAAAGCAGTGATCAGATTCTGGAGTCTGACGTGGAGGCTGGGCACGGTGGGCAGCTCGACCCAGAGCTCCAGCACTGTCACTGCAGGCCGATTCATGGGAGAAGGTAAGGAAGTTAATTTCACAGTGTCTGCACAAGGTCTGGCCAAACAGGACCCACACGGTTTAACATGTCGTAATTACTGAATTAAGGAACAGAACCCAAAAGAGAAAGCACATTTAAAATGCCTAGGACCGTGTGTCAAGCTGGGGGTCAGTTATCTGTCTTCAAAGCAGAGTTAGTTGTGCCGAGAATACTGACCCTTCAAAGATTCAAATGCCAACTTACTCTCAGCCATGACAAGCTGAATAAAAAGCTATTATTTCAATCTCTACAAGACAAAGTGTGTCCATAAATGCACGATCTGAACCCCGACCTTCAACATCTTTAGCCCCTATGGCAGCAGCAATGCTTCCAAAGGGAACCCCTTCGTCCATCAAGAATATTTATCACGCAGTAGAAGCCATTAAGAACCACCCCTACCGACAGGATGGTCCCTCATTTGCAAAGTTCATCTCCTACTTCGAAGACCTAATTTTTCTACAAGGTATTTACAATACCAGATCTCCTAGTGGTGTCAAAGCAAAGCTCAGAGCAACAAAAGTGATTTTTTTTCCACGCTATTTTTAAGCTGGTTTGCAGCCTGCATGAAAAAAAGGCGTTTCAACAAGATGAATGGATTGCTTCATCAACAGCGCTGTCATCTGACCCCCTTTTCGGGCCACCTCTCTCTTCCTCACCTTTACTTTCCTCCACATTTAACCTCCCTTCATCCCTCGCTCCCTCCTAGCTTGTTACAAGACAGAAATCATCTCACTCTCCTCCTCATCAACATCCAAGGTTACCCCACAGGGAATTTGCTGCAAGAATCCAGTTTCCCTTCTCAGGATTGCACTGGGGAAGGACAATCTCCAGCCTCCCTTTCTGCTGTGGATTCTCTACAGCAAGAATGCAAACACACGCTCTGGAGATAAGATCACACACGGATCAGAGAGCTCCTTGTTCCTAGGAAAGAACCTTTATCGAGTGTCTGCAGTTTTATCTTTAATGGATCATTTTACAGGACAAGAGATGATGGAATTCAGTATCTTTAACCAGCAGTGTCAATGATTTCAAATAATGACATTTTTATTGAAATGTACACAGAGAGAAAGATAAACACTGAGGCTGGAGAGTATCTGCTCAAAAAGCCATAATAAGGAGTAAATAGGTAATGACAGAACAAGATTACAACCTCACAAACACTCCAAATCAACCTGTCTCCTAGAGCTCGGAGAAAAATGAGCTCTGCAGACAGCCACTCAAACACGATCCTATGGGAGCCAGCACGGGAAGAAAATCAGGACAAAACTTGCTCAGAAAGGGCCTGAGCAGCAGAAAGCATTCGCAGCTCTTACACCCTGCAGCTTGTTTCACTCCACAAGATCTTTTTTGCTGTGCCTGGAGCTGCCCAATTCTCAACCCTGCTGCCAAGCACGGAGAACCGGCAAGAGCTGCTGCTGCCCTCAAAAGCAGTAAAGTCAGATGAGAAACTTTGTCCTTCCCTTAAGGAACCACAGTGCAGACAAGTGTGAACTCCCAATTAGTTTTCCTAACGATGGGCAGAATTCCTCAGGTCACTCTGGAGCTGGGGCTAAATCCTTACAGATTGACTGTTGGGAGACTAGAGTCAAACCAAACGCATGCCAATCACGTCCTGCTAACCGAGTCTCTAACGCAAGTTGCCACGAGTCCAACTGCGTTACCGAGCCCGCTTTCAAGAAGAAGGCACCTTTTGAAAATTTGACTTTTAAAGACACACAATTTTTCAAGACCCCAACTCAGAACAGCGAGGTTTGCACAAAGCCACTAAGCAATTGGCTCTTCTCACAGCATTTCACTCGCCCAAAACAACGACTGTAAAAAAGTAGGTTTTTCCAGAACTCAAATGCAATTTTTAAGTACTATTTTAAAACAGGGAGTTTGCTATGAGCGGCCATCTGCTCTTGGAAGGGCTATCGATGTCCCAGCCCAGCGAGCTTCAAAGCAACAAATGCCAGGGACAAAGCACAAAATTACCAATCGCACTGGAGAGATTCGCCTTCCACATGGACGAAACAAGCTCCTGGTCTGCTCTGCAGGCAGTGAATGAGCAGAATGAAGGGGGTATTTTACTGAGGGAAGGTGTTTTGGGAAAAACATTCTGAAATCATTCATTCATTCAGTTTGGCCAAGAAGATAATTAGGATACAATTCAACAGAGATGAATGATGAGAGTATTCATCCCCCCCTGCCACTCTCCACTATTTGTTGTGAAGAACCTGTTCACATCAGATTTATTTCCCAAAACTGGTAATCAGATCATTAATTACTGGTTGTTTTTTGTAGTGGATGCTGTACAAATACAAAGAAAAGCAGAAATTACGCTTTGAAGACCCTTAAAAAAACCCAACTAATGGAACAAGGAGAAAAGGGATAACCAGGGGAGCTCACAGATGTTCTGTCTTGTATTGACCAGCCTGCAGGAGCTCCTCCTGCTCTGGGCACAGGCACGATGCTCAGAGAGGGCCCGAGCAGCAGAAAGCATTCTGAGCTCTTACACCATGCAGCCTGTTTCACTCCATAAGATCTCTTTTCCACGCTGTTACTGGCAGCAAATATGGATAATTGCCAAGAGCAGAACAAAAGAAATACGTTCACTAATAATGAAAGAGATCTTTGGATTAGGACACCCCTGGTGCTAGAGGTGCCGCATCTCTACACACATATTCTTCTCTTTTTTGAGGAAAAAAAAACCATTCCAGAGGTGTAATGCTCCTCATCCATCAAGCTGCATTGTTTCAAACAGCTCCTCTATCTAAGCCTGTGCTCCTCAGCATCAAAGCTGGAGGTGTTACAGCTGAGATTTGATAAAGATCAGTGACACAGTTTGTAAAGTTCCCTTTGTTTCTTCTCCTCAATCCCCTCTGTCACGCTGATCGGCCAGTTGGAAATGAAGTGGACAGCGACCCAGAATGAGCATTAACCAGTTAACAATCACACAGCACTCGGGCAGGCAGAGCCCTGTTTAAGTACTATCATTACTAGAGGCTTCTGTTATTTTAAACCACACTTGTGCTGCACTTGGCATCACCCAACGTCAATTTTCTCCGCTGAGTAAAGAAAAAATCCCCACTGATTTCTGCCAGTGTGTTAACAAAATGTGAATAAAGACAAAGCTCGGCAGCACCACCGCTGGTTCCTTCTGGTCCTCCCATCCTGGCTTTCAGCGCCACGCCAAGCTGGAATTTGCAAGCTCATTCTCCCACAGGGCCCAAGTCAGATCAGGCTGAAAGAGTGATATGAAGCATGGAAGCACATCTCCCGCCCATCTTGTCTCAGTGGCGAGCGCACTGTTCAAAAGCCTCAGTTATTAAAACCAATCTGTGATCCTGTCAGACTTCCACAGATCTTCATTTCAAATCGGGCCCGAGCTGTGAGCAGACACTTTCAAAACACAAGAATGAGTCGCATCAAGAGCCTTCTTGGATCAAAGACGCGCTTCTCTCCATCCAGACTGAGACTACTGAGCTGTGATGAGTTATAAGCACTGGTAGAAACAGCAGTGCAGGCGCTAACACCACATCGGAGAGGCACCCACTTGAAGATACGGCCGTAAAAACAAGGATGTGATCGCCCCTCAGCACTGCCACCCTCCCAGCTCGTTATGGAAAGGTGCAAAGATGAAGCACAGAAGGGAAAAGGTCTCAATTTTTCTGGGCTAGGTACAACAACAACGCACAGATGAGCCCCAACTTCCAGGAGTTCCTAATTTCAAACTAACTAAACAGGTCAAGGAAAGAAGGACGTAAAATGCACAGAAAACTAAAATGGCAGCAAGGTACATACTAGCATCACATCTGCTGCGGCGGATTGAGACAGGAATAAGAAACAGAAAGAGGATTTTGGAGGGGGAAATACATGCATAGAACAGAGCTGAGGAAAAGGAGGAGGGAGACAAATGGTTACGAGCAGCCGGCTGGCTGGGGTCATGTCATCTGTCCCCTTACAAAGCAAGTCCCTCCTCAGACAACTCCCATGGCTGATCCCATCAGTCCAAGAGCCTGGCTTGATCTTCATGGCATTTGCTCTCCAGGTTAGACATGGGTGGATAAGGAAGGCAAAATATGAGTCCTACCTCTCCAGAACACTGTGCCTCCTCTGCATCAGAAAAAAAATTATCTTCTAATAATCTATCTACAGGAACACAATAAAACACAACAAAAACCTAAGTCTATTAAAAAGAAAAATCACCGCTATTCTAGTCGCAGCCACCTGATTGGAAAGATAACCCACGTAACGCAAGTTAGGGCTCATAACTCCTCGCGCAGTTTGTCCGGATGACTTAACCACATTAAAACCACTCGGGTCGCCCAAGATTCGGTTTCTGTAAATACAGAGATCGCTTGGATTGCTAAAGCAGGCAGGCAGCGAGCACTGTTCCCTTTCCAGTGCGATTTACATCATCCTTCGCCCACAGCACCACCTCCAGGCCACAGAGGGTCCTCAGAGCGAGGCCAGCCTGCAGGAAGGCTCTTCTGAATATTAGCAGCACAGTGTGGTTTGTATTGATTAACTAATGACTGCGGTATATGAAGCTTGAAAGGCTGTATTAATAACTCACTGCTGCGCTGCTCTCATTTATCAGCGAATTACAGGGGGATGCAACTCTGCATCTCAATACATCAGCGCTCTTGCGAACCCCAGAGCACATCAACATGCACGGGGATTCTCAATGCAGAAGCCCTGTTCAAAAGCAGCTTTCACCCAGCAGTTCTGGAAGGGGCAGGAAAGTGAAAAGCTGTTCTGTCTGGCCATATTTTATCTCGCTTTCCTTTTATTTCTTTTAATGAATATCACTGTTCCTTTCTCCAGCCCTTTTATCAACAGAAAAGGGTCCTGCTTTGCCAAATCTGCCCGAAAGCAAATGGTGTTGCAGTTAACCTATAAATCAACCATCACCATAAATCCTACTCTTTCTCCATCCAAAACTGCAGAGCTGTAAAACAGATTACACGGGATAGCAGAGGCAGGAGGGAAATTTGTGAGCTGCAAGGAGCCCATCACGGCTAAATGGCCTTCCCCTGCCCCCCCTTTCTCCCCCACTCACCCCAACAAGCCTGTAAATCTCCACCGTCAGGAGTGGAATACGCCAACAGCAAATGTGGGCACACATTTAAGAGCAAGGCAGCCTCACAGACTTTGCGTGGAGGGCTGACACAGACCTTGGGACTGAGCGCGGAACGGCTGCAGAAGAGTCTTGTGGATTTCCTAGCACCAAGAACTGGGAAAAGTAAAACTCAGAAAAACAATTCTCTGTATGGAGTGAGATGAAGTGTCCTAGTGTAACAGAGAATCCTCTGTTCCCTCAAGGGCAAAACACAGATGTCATCCCAGCTAATCTAGCTTTAAGGAACTCACAGGATCTCCAGAGTGCAAGGGTTACTGAGATCCCAATAATCAAGACTTATAATCACATCTGATCAATTCAGCGATTCCACCGCCTGGTGAAATGGCTCCCTCGGGGGATGTAATAGTTAGTAGGCAATAAATGATGCAAGGGACAAGGGCCCTTCCCCCCTGCTGCCATACAATTCAGTAACAAACATTAAACCCAGCTGCTTTCAATGAGATTACATCAAGCTCCCAACATATGTGAGAGTGTGTTAAAGCAGAGGGATGGTGCAGAATACCACAGGGGGGAAACACAGATAAGGACCCAGCAGCCTCCACTGAAAATGAAGGAGAAGAGAAGCCAGAAGAGCTAAGCTCTGTGACTGTATTAGGTCATTTTCTTTTCCCAAGACTATTTTCCAGGGATTAATATTTTCTATCCCGGGGGGGAGGACAGGACAGGAGTTCTGACTGAGACAGCTGCGACGCTCCCGAAGACAACAATGAAAAATAAACTCAGCACTCGCAGATCTGCAGCTGCTTTAGGATATGTTTTTAACCAAGAATAAAGAGGGCTCCTTTTACAGTCCTCACCCAGGGGAACAACCCTGTCTTGCCTTAAATCCCCTCATCAACATCACTGCTAGAAAATGTGAGGTTTCCCTACAGAAAGTGCATTGGTTACAGTACTACAGAGTTATTAAATGGTAGAAGTTACAGTAAGTCCTGCCATGTACTTTTTTCCTCCCGATTCCTACGGACAGACCGATCTGACGCAGGGAACCACGCTGCACAGCTGGAGTAAAGAAAGCAGGAATTCTAGAACATTTTCACCCACAAAGTTTTCAGGTACCTCCATGTACTTTCAAGCAGCCTCGGTGCTTTTACAGGACAGAATTCCAGAAGCGGTTTTTAAAACGTCATTGTATCTGTCACCAGTGCTTTCAACTAATCATATTATTTTAAAGTTCCTCTGGTAATTTGTCCTTAATTCCACATAAACTGCTGTTCTGGCATAAAGTGTACTTTGGGATATCAAAGTCAAACAGATTAGCCATGATCCACTTTCAGCAAGGGAATGTTTTGGAGAGGAGACCACGTAACTTAAAAGCCAAGGCTGGCTCCCTGCTTTAATTAAAGGGGATTAAACATCCATCATGATAAGGAAACAGGGACACTTTATAAAATCAATTATCATCCTCGGTGTCACTCCAGTCTAACACCTGCAGTTGCCAAGAGGGAGAGTACAGTATAACAGCCAATTGGGACTTACAGAAGGTACATTAAATATAGTTGCGATACAGCAACATCAGTCATAAAACACCTGAGAAAAACACCCAGTCAGGTGTTCCCGTGTTGACAAAACAAGATCACACCCCCAAACAGAACCCATTAAAGTCACGTTACTGAGATTCCAAGTTTCCTTCGGCACTTCCCTACCACAGGAAGCCCTCAAGGCAGGTACAGCATGTTTCTAGAGAGATGAAACAAAGTGATGGTGGAAGCATCTCGGTGCTTAAAAATACGTGTTTGGAATCGCAAGGGCTGAGACACACGCGTTCCTCAGTAAAATGCTATAATAACCATGAAGTATTAGGCTTGGCATTCAGTTTTGTTGCTCTGTCACTATAAAAAAATCAGTCTTCTGCTGGCACCACTTGACAATATGCTCCATTTCAGATCTCAGCATCTGAACGTATAAGGTAATTATACATAATATGTATAATTGATACAGTAAGAACTCCTACCACAAGAGGTTTAAATACAGGGCTGCGGAATGAAACATGCTCAGACTTTTGGAAAATCTGAAGACAGGCTACAAAAAGGCTGCAATTAAACCACTGATGGGAGAGGGACATGGGATTGTAGTGTGAGAAACAAGCAGGCAAGCGGCTCGACCCGGCAGCTCCCTGCCTGAGCCACTCGATGTGAAGTTAGACAACAGCCCCCAACTCCTGGTACGTCTGATGCAAAGTGCTCACACCTTCCACACCGCCTCGCCAGCCTGGCAGACCGATTCTCCAGTTAAAACCAAAAATAGTGTGACTACAGCCAGATGCACATTTGAGAAACAGCACATCAATAAACAATGATCATCTTCGATACGAGGTAAGTCGACCCCAAAAGGGGCAGCACAGATGCCTTCAAAGCAGCCACTGTAATGGCTGAAGATGTTAACAGTGCTCGTTCACCTCGGTACAGCAAGGCAGAATTTAAGAAATAAATGCATCACAGGCTACATACATAGGTGAAAGTCTTTCCCTGCTTCCAGTCTCATTAAATAAGCTGTCTGCCATCACCCCTCTTCCCCTCCCTCGTCACTGGATGACTCTTGACTGCTCGAGTACTTCACTTAGCACCGAGCAGTTTTTTAACCTGCACCCCCAGGGACACAACTCTGTGCAGACAACTCGCATTGCTGCAGCCTGTTCTGCTCTGCTGATGGGAAAGAACCAGTCCGGGAAGCACTGGCGGCAGGACTCCTCTGCAGGGACAGACACACATTAATCAAGGGACTGTATGATCAAGCGGATGCTTATTAGGTTGAATAAAGCAGTCACCTTCAGTTGCTGAACCAGAGGCAGGTATTTAACTCTTAGTCCCAAGAGGCCTGAAAGCATCAGTTTTGCAGAGGTACAACCTAAGACATACAAACACTTCCACCCTTCCCTGCCCCAGGAGACAGATTCCCTTCTCAGCTTCTCTTTGCCCACCGAGGGGGCTTCTCTTCTCATGGCCGGAAAGTATCCAGACCTCCCTAGGAAGATTACGTCACCTCTTCCACAGCAAATAAACACAGAGATTCCTTGGAGAAGCCACTTGAATGAGGTCTGGGAGGCAACCTCAACATCCTTCTCACCTTGCCTTCATGAATAAACAGAGCCGGTGGCTTCACATCGCTTCTGCGTGCCACCCTCCTGCTCAGGGCTTTGGCTGCACAGCCTGGATTAAAGCAGTCCAAGATAATTCATGACACAAAGAAAGAGTTACGGTTTTTAAACCGACAATTTTGAAGCAGAAAACTACCAACAGACCAAGCCCTCGGTTTTACTATATAAATATCTCTGACAGCCAAACAATAACTCTGCCTTTTATTTTAGAGCTCAGCCCCAAACTGGTAGACTTCGTAACTCTCCCGCTATTCCCCGGTGTGCTTCTAAGATGATCACTGTCAGAGGCAAAGAGTCTATAAAAAGACTGAAGGAAGCTGGGAAATTTCCACAGAGGTGGTACCAGAAAAACAGAGCTAACATTTCAGCCATCTTTGTGTAAAGCCAGGCTGCGCCACTGGAATTTCATCACCGCGGTCCACGAGCTCCCCCAGCTGAGCTCTGCAACGACTGCACTTGCAGCCAGAACAGGGGGATTGCTCCGGTACCTGGAAGGTTCCAGGCCTGCTCAAAGAGGCGTTCAGATTCACTCTTCAGAAGCCAAAGCTGATTCACAGAAGAGCTTGAGAACTCATTAACAGAAGCTGTCAGAGCGAAGAACAAGGAAGAAATGACTCGGGCAAGCAGCATACTCTTGCCTTATGCTTAAGGGCAGAGCAGGGAGGCCTGCCAAACCAGCAGTGGCATCCTGTCACAACCCATCTATTCCTGTTACACACTGTCAGATAGATAAGAAACTCGAATAAGAAAACATTTTGCCCAAAACACGATCTGTCCTCAAAATCCTCACTGTCCCCTAAACCGTGCAAGGTTTATAGAACTAGTTACTACAGAAGAACTACACACAGAACGGCTGGATAAAAATCCTCCTCCTTTTTAAGTGGAGCAGAAATACCTTTAAAAAAACAAACAAACACCCACAAACCTAAGAACCAAAAACCAACCAGGTGCAAAGCACATTCCTGCTTTGGTTTTTAAACAGCAACACCTAAGCTGCTTTGCAGAAGAGTTAACGATTCCTCTTCTCAATTCCAATTATGAGCAGCAGTGACCAAACTCACCAACAACTGCAGCCCCTCTTCGGGGAAGTGTAGGTGTTTCCCCAGCACCTCCCAAAAACCTCAGGACAAAAAATAAAAGCTATCAAGAACTCCTAAGGCCTGATATTTGCCAAACACACTTTTGCATCTACAATTTCCACTTCTTTATAATTCTTCACCTCTTCACACAAACGTATCAAAGGCGTTTCAGGTTTTACTGTCTGAAGGTTTGTGTGGTTCATTTCACTACTGTGTGAGACCTAATTCCCACAGAAACAACCACAAACAGATCTGAAATGAGTTTATCATCCCTGTGATACACACAGTAGCAAGCAGAAGGCAGGTGGGGCAGAACTGACAACAACAGGCAAGGAAGGAGCTGTCAGAGACGGCCATGAGCTCATGACTCTAACACAAACCTTAGAACAGCAGCTTGTACCACTCTTGGTGCAGCCAGTGTTCGTGTGCTGGGGTGCTGAGATCACCACCCTAAGGATGACACTGGCTTTGGTGGTGGTCTCTGCACTAGGAGGGCTTCCCGTGCGCTGGTGGCACCACCAGAGATGGGGACCGAGCGACAGTAGATCTGAGGAGCCGCTCTGGAGAACACAACACACAGCCTGGCACATTTCATTCCTAATCCACGGTTACATTTCTTGAGATCAAGCTTGTTTAACAGAGGTATCATAAGAGATTCTGCAAAGCCCTCGTGCACCTGCCTGAGGAGGGAGAGTAGGGATCGGGTATGCTGGGGAATCCGATTTTCTGACACGTTGGGAAGATTTTTACAACTTGCATTAAGACCACAGCTGAATGTTACAGGCCCCCTCCTTCACTCCTTTTCCAGACTGGAAAAGAACAATATCCATTCATGACAGCCTCTTAGCTGTTGGTAGCTCTCCTATGCCCACAGGCACTAACAGCCCAGAGATACCAGTGTCACTGGGGACTCATATTGCAAAGAGATGGGAGGATCTTGTCTGTCGCTGCCAGGGCACAGAGACAGCAGCTTCACAGTGACATTTCAGCTCTAATTTGCACGCAAATGTCAATATTTATTAGTCACATCAAGATCTTCAGCAAAGCTCTTCTGCGTTGATAAGTCTCTGCAGTTATACTTTACGCAGGAGGTTCAAGAAAGAAGAATACCCACTCTTGGCAACTTATTCCAGATTTCCTAGGTTCTTCATTTCATCCTTATCTATTGATTATTTTTAGGAAAGGTAATTTCCACCCAGTCTACGCATCAGTGGTGAAAAATGCTTATTGTTATTATAAGACTAACGGTGAGTAGTAACCCTTTGACCTATCTTGTTCCTGGAGTTGTACGCATATTTACATATTAAAATAATGGAAATGTTACAGTAACAGCTGTTTCCTGCTCACAGCTCAGTGTGAGAACAGCAGCCTTTCACTGTTAAAGCACATCTGAAGCATCCACACGTTCTCACCACCACTTGCTCTCCCACCTAAGTGCGAGCACTCTCCTGTGCATCAGCTTCCAAAAAAGCTAGCATGGAAATATGGTTTTACTCCTGTCAGCAAGTCTGATAACTCTGCTAATTTTCTGGAAAGTCAGGAATTGGGACTGTGAGCAAGTCAACGTGAAAGAAAGTAAAATTACTTTCAAAAGTAAGAGTAGGAGAGGAGAGAAAAAAGGGAAGTGAGAGACGAGCTTAGCCTGATGGAATCAGGTAGACCCAAAGAAAAGGGTATGGCAGTGGTCTCTACGCAGAGGGCAAAGGTACAGAGCCGCTATCTATCGGTGCTTTGTCACTTACCAGGATTTTGGCTCCCCAAAATGCAAGTAGTTGATGCTGTAGAGATCCATGTCTTCTGTGTGCCAAGCAAATGTTGTCTTCCACATCCCAAAGTAGAGGTAGGGAGTGTTTACGCCTTCTATGATAATGCCACACTCGTGTTCCACCATGTCCAAGAGGGTGTTCAGGTTGCCGATGTTCCACTCCTCCACATCCTGTAATTCAACAGAGACGTTTGTACGGGAACACAGCAGGACAGAGATCAGGATCTGTAAACTACTTTTAATTTACCTCCACACCATCACATATATTTGAGCCTGGTAACAGTCCAGTTTTCTTTAACCTTTTCTGCACACAATTTACATGTAATCTTTGGTCACATGCTTCATACAAAGTCTTTTATATCACTTTTTTCCTCATTTTTCTAGTAAAACTAAGCTTTTCACAGCTTCCATTTAGAATCATAGAATCACCAGGCTGGAGGAGACCCATCGGATCATCAAGTCCAACCATTCCCATCAATCACTAACCCATGTCCCTCAGCACCTCGGCCACCCGGCCCTTAAACCCCTCCTGGGAAGGTGACTCAACCCCCTCCCTGGGTAGCCTCTGACAGTGCCTAATGGCCCTTTCCATGAAAATTTTTTTCCTGGTGTCCGGCCTAAACCTCCCCTGGTGGAGCTTGAGGCCATTCCCTCTCGTCCTGTCCCCTGTCCCTTGGGAGAAGAGCCCAGCTCCCTCCTCCCCACAAAGTCCTTTCAGGTAGTTGCAGAGAGCAATGAGGTCTCCTCTCAGCCTCCTCCAGGCTAAACAGAGTGGACACAGAATCTCTGCTGAATCAGTTCTATCCTGAATCTCTGGGGGAGGTGGGAAGTTTATTTTTCCCTCCTTACAAAAATGTGACTAAAGATTACATTTGCTTTCTTTTAAAGTTACTAAATGAAGTAGATTCTGAATTACTGCTCCTTAATGAGACGGGCAATAAGGAAGTCAGTGTCCATATTTAAAATAAATAAGAGAGGAGCATTTCACTTACTGCATCATACAGCGAACCGCTGATATCTGCCCCATAAATCGGTGAGACAAATGTGAGGTTCTTCCAGTACTTCCGCTCCAAATCTTCAAAATCCTGATGGCGTGGAGTACAATACCTGATAAGAACACGGAAAAGATAAGGATGCAAGCAGTCCTAAGGAACACTCATCACAGATGGATAAACGACTAGAAAGAAGTGTGCATTTCAAAGCAGGCCCACTCAGGAGGTCACTGAAGGTGTTTTTCATGTTTAATTCTACTCGTTTTCATATTATTTATGGTCTTTTAAATCTTTCTACAAAATCTCTTAGTGCATAATGACAAACAGGACTTCCATGAAGCACCAGATCCCTATCCTAAGGATACGTGACACACAGGGAGCTGACAGCAGGTGAAGTGCTCCTGTGTGTGCTCTATTAGCAACAGTTCAGAGCTGACTGCATGACGTCAGCGCTGCTCGAGTTAATTCCCAAGATGCTCTGAGCTCTGGGAAAGCAACTCTGGAAAAAGGATGTAATTGCTGTTTGCATCCACTGACTTGTCGCAGCCAACTGAAGCGCTCTGCGAAGCTCCCAGTTATTAATAACCCCTCAGGCACTCCAAGACACTTGGATTTCTACCTCAGCCACAGAATATGTTTTACAGAACTACCATTAACAGCCAAAAGCTTCTCTACAAGTCTCAAGCCATTCTTTCCAGGAGGATTCTCAGTCAAACCCTGACCTCAAACAAACTTTCTGTACCAAATCCCAGAAAAAGACCCAAGATACACCAAGAGCAACTGAGTTAGAAACTTGTTTGAGATTTGGACGCAAGCTTTCAAGAAAAAGCAATTTCCTTCAAAATGTATCCTATTTAAAAAGGTTGCATTTTCTTTTCAGCGTGCTTCTAGAGAGAAAGGCCTTCCACTCAACCCCCCATCCACAGTGTAAGCATCACATAACAGCAACATACTTCTCGCTGTTAGCCAGACGTCGGTACTCTCCCACCGTCATAGGTTTCTTCTGTATATTGTACTGCGTGAACAGCCCTGACTGCCCGGTAACCACTTGCTGAATGGGCGCCGGAATAACCATGTCATCGATGTCATCGTAGGTTTTTCGGGGTTTCCATTCCTTAGGAGGAATCACCTGGAATTGGGGAAGAAAAACAACAAAACACTTCACGTTCACACCAGATCAACACAATGAAGAAAAACTGTTTCACTGGAAGGTACTTCACCCTGCTGGGATATCTGATAACAGCAGGATCTCAGATAACCAGCACACATGATAAGGCCCCTGTTCCACAGAGGCTGCAGGGCAGGGCTGGCTGGCACAGGCAGAAGGCTGGTGGCCTGCAGTCCTATCAGGAGGTGTCACAGAAGACGGCCAGAGATGATAAAGAGAGATCTGGTTATTCCAAGGAAACGCTCTGCATGCCAGAAGGACTGGACATGCTCTCACTCCAGCATGGAGTTCCTCTCATGGACCACTCCACAGAGCTGCACAAAGACTGCAGCAGCTTTATTAGCACGTTGCATCTCTACAGCTCCATAACCTTTTATAGTGGGCTGAACTACTATTCCCTCTAGCAGATCACTTATATAAGAGTTTATTGGGGGATTAAGGTTTTTTGCTTCTTTAAGGTTGGGTTTTTTTAACTAGGAAGGCACAAAATCCTGCTGTGTTATTGCTGTTGATGTTCCTGTATTTGTAGGTGACGCATCGGGGACCAACTCCTTAAATAAGAAGGGGTGAGGGGTAGAGAAGAACAAACAAAAACCATGGGGAACACATCCAGACGCTCTCCTCACTCTTGGAGGCTGTGCAAAAAAACTGCCATAAAGCAGAGCTGAATCTAGAAGACAAAGCTGTAATTGTAAACAGAAGAGCTGCCTACAATTCAAGGATCGAGACCAAAGAACAGTCAGTAGGACATTCAGCACGCACGTGGAATGAAAAAAAGACAATATCTGCAATCTAATGTAGAGTAAGAATTAAACAAAAAAGTTAAGGGAATGGGAGGACAAGCTACTGGTGTCCATGGGCAAGGTTGCTCCAGGATACGAGCAGATCTACTCCCACTGCCCAGCTCTGAACTGCAGTTTCGAGAAATAGACACAAAAATCAAGTTTGAATGCTTAGATTCAGTCCTACAAGTACGGCAATTTCTTTACAACATCTGGAATTCACCAACAACCTTTATTAAAATAACCTACCCTAGCAGGTTCATGGATATAATTGCTATTACACTTGAGTGGACACAGAAACGTTACACAGAGAGCTTTTTATCAATACCCAGCTCTATTTAGAACTGTAATCAAAACAGTAATTGACCTGTGTTTTAGAAGAAATAAGAATTATTTCACGCCCAACAGCTTTGTTTCTCTGCTGTGCTTTATTAAGTTCTGCTAAACACCATATGTAACAACTACCTTGTTAGAACAAACGATCTCTCTCAGCCTGTGGTGGGTAAACTGAGACAGAGGCTGCAGAAACCATTTTCAAAACCACCCTCTGCTAGACTGTATGGAAGAAAACTGCTTCTGAGTGATGGAACCTCACAGACACTTTTACCCACAGCAAGGCCTCAGCAAGGCAGCCTTCAGAAAGCTTCCAACTGCCTCAGCCAGGGCAACTCACCTTAGCAAGTCCTGCTCGGTGAGCTCCTTGCGATTCCATGTAAGCAATGTACTTTCCGAAGTCCCGAAACTCCTCGAGGGTGGGACGAAAGGTCATGATCTTACAGCCAGGGTTCGGTGGACAGGGGTTCTCCGATCCCATATTTCCAGCACAGTGGTAACACCTGAGGGGAAGAAACAAAAAAAGAGAAAGGTATGAGAGAGGCAGAAAACAAATACCGGTTAAAAGCCTTTGCCTCCATGTCTGTTAACGAATCTCACAGAAAGGCAGAGATATAGGTTTTCTTCCTACCAGTATTTATAAATCACTGTCCTCTACGAAAAGCTTCCATTTAGTCTGCTTGTTAGCAGGGCTGCAAGAGGCTGGAGCACCAGGGAGCTCCTGCTACCCCAGCGTTGCCGGGGACACCTAACTGCAGACTGGACTGGGGGTCACCCACTGCCCTCCCCACAGGAAGTGACATCACAGCAGAGCTGGGCCACACCTCTCACAACAAACTCCTTCTACCTTCAGCTCTGGGAATCAGAGCTCTGCACCAGAACGCTTCACCTTTTCCTCTATTTAGTTACAAAACCAGCCGCTTTGGCCAATGTATCGGTTACTATTTCTGTTGGTTTTTTCACGTGCCAGGCTTTGCCAAACATCATAAAATCAGTGGTTTTAAACATAGCTTCATTACACTTTGATTGCATTTGACATGTGCAGGGACAAAATAAAGTGCCAATTCTTAGACATAAACGCATGTTTTCAAAATGTCTTTCAATGTGAAAAGTAAAATTGTTCCATTTAATTCCAAAGTTACAGAGAGGGGGAACCCAGAACAATTCATGAAATTGAAGATGGACCTTTGTAAGGGCCGGCTGGAAACTTCAGAGGCAATCAAACAGTTTTAATGGCGTTTTGGCTGCAAATCCAACTACAGAGATGGTCTCCATGTCAGGAAAGCAGCTACAGCGCGCACACACGATGCTGGAGTTGTCACGAGAGGGCAGTGCGGGGCTTTAAAGGAAGAAGAGGCATATCAAGGCGATATCAAATGCGAGTTCTAAATCACACGTAAAGCATGCTTGGATTTAAATTGATTTTGAACTAGCCAAGAACTATTCCACGTGCTACTAAAAGTACTCTTTGCATTAGGAAAAAACAAAATGGTGAGATATGGCTGCATCTGTTTTAAACAGTGATCGTGGCACAAAACTCCCACATCTCCAAAGAGAGGTAGATCCTTTCACCTGCCTCCAACACTTAAAAACACTGCACACTGATTTGGACAGACTCAACATCCAGTTTGCCCCCGGCACCAGCACTTCCCTCACAGTTTTAGCTGGGTGAAACTGTTTTTATATTGCCAAGGCAAATAAAGTTTTCACTTGAAATGTTAGGAACCAGATAATTTCAGAATTTTTCAGAATAATTGGGGATTGCTCCAACTTGGAAGTCTTGCCCTTGGTCTTGTTGAACCTCACAAGGTTCTCCCAGCCCCACTGCCCCAGCCTGGCCAGGTCCCTCTGGATGACATCCCATCCTTCTGGAGCAGCAACTGTCCCACTCAGCTTGGTGTCATCTGCAGATTTGCTGAGGGTGCCCTAAATCTCGCTGTCCATATAATTCATGAGAATATTAAACAGCACCAGTCCCAGCACAGACCCCTGAGGGACACAACCTGTCCCAGAGCAAAGCCAGCTGAGCAAAAAGAAACCATCTCACCCCTCTTCACACAACAGCCACTAAGAGCAGCATTCCCAACAGAAACTGCTGCAATCCTAAAACAGAAAGGCCCTTCAATCCTCCCATCTCCAGGGCGGCCCTGCCCGAGGGGACTCCCAGCCTTGCCGTACAGAAACACTTACTGTGTTTCATCATGTGAAAATTCATTACTGTGTTTCATTATGTCATCATGTGAAACATTTACTGCATTTACTGTGTTTCAGGATCTAAGATAACAGACTAGATCTACACCTGCAGGAACGATTCACAACACAAACGTTTTTCAGAAATACAAGAGCATCCCCATGGCCAGGACAAACCACAGGAGCTGATAAGCTCAGGGCATCCATCTGCCACAGACTTCCTCCAAACTGAAGGAAAACATTTTTCACCAGAAAAATACAACCAATCCCAGAGAAGAGCTGGAAGAGGAAGAAAAGCGACTGCTGGGGAAGTGGGATGCAGACAGAAACCACCCCTGAACTTCCACTGCAACGCAACCTCACTGAGAATACTTGTGCTATTTTTAATTCACGGCTAGAAATGCCAGGGAAGTTCACCTGATCAGGAAGCATCAAGTCACACTCTGCAGCAGCGCTGCTCACCGGCTGATCGGAGTATCTGGCTCAGGGAAAGGAACTTGAGTCCCGTCCTGAGGAGGACCCATGCCAGCACCATCTGCTCTGGGGATGCCTTACCAGCTTTTGCAGCTTTATGCAGAACCAGGTCAAAAACCACAGTCAAAGCCAGGTTTTATCCCATCTTTTCTTCAAGATCACCTCCAGCAACCCCAATTTGCATTCAAATGAACTGGGAGTAAAAAGTCAAAATACATCATCCAGCAAGGGAGGGGAAATGATTAAAAACTACTTCATGCAAAGCTGTATCAATTAATTAAGGGGTCTATCTGCCTCAGAATAAGCAATGGCACCCAGCACTCCAGCACTCCATAGTTCAGAGAGAGCAGAGCACCCCAGATCTTTCCATGTTTATTCCCATCTCTTCATCCTAAGGAACATCTAAACACCTATCCTAGGCAATGTTTGCTGTAACATATGTTCATTTTAAAAAATAATTAAGCTATTACAAAAAAACCAGCCATGGACCTCCTAGGAAGCAGAATCTGTTCAAGTACCTCAGTGACAGGAGCACCCGGAGCCCCTGGGGAAACCCAGGCCACAGGGAAAGCTGAGGAGAAGAGTTTCTCTCCCAATGCTCTGCACTTCGAAGCACCAACAGTGCTGTATTTTGTACAAACAGGGGCAAAGTTTCCTGTTAACTCCTTCCCAGCTCAAGGAGAAGAAGCTGAGGCAACAGGACAAGCCCCGGGTTGCAACAGGAGCCTAGCGCGCTGCAACTGCCGTATGGGATTTGCAGGAGGCAGCCTCAAAACCAGAGCTGTAACCGCTCACCGATGGAGATCGTGCAGCAGAATCCGGCCGTCCCAAGAACACTGAAAGCGTTTGTCCTTCAGGGCTCTGCCAGGCAGCAGGATGGACGGTGACAATGTGAATAAACTCCTCTCTTCACTATTAACAGTGAAAAGGATGATTCCGCGGGAGCTCCACGCTGTACCTACACCCAGGCACCAGAGAGCAAAGCAGTCTCACTGGCTCGCTGCGAACCCACCAGCACCAATCCAGATCTGAACAGTAAAAACATGGCAGTTTACACCATAAAGCTGGCTTTGTTTATACAGTCACAACACAAAACCATCGCTAATCTTGCTAAACACATCTAATCTGCTCTCTGGGATTGTCGATAAACCAGAACGCATGTGCCTTCAAAGGCACCACATCTGCACATGAACTTCTACCCCAGCCCTGCTACCAGGTGCATTTGCAGCTGGTAAAGCCACTTTTGATGACCCCCTGTCCCTCCAGAGGTGCAGTTTTCCAGCACCAACTCCACAAAAACTCCTGCTGGCTTTTTCCCAAAGGCCTTGACACCAGACAACCCAAAGTCAAAAGATGAAGGAAAAGCCCTTCAGAACATACGCCTATGGCAAAGAAAAGGAGAAGGTAGGGGTTCAAACTCCAGCAGATAAAACCACGGTGTGGAAGCCAGAGGCAGCAAAAATAACTGTGAGGAGAGGCCACACAGCATCCACAGCAACTCCACAATTTCACTTGTGTTGTGTCAGAAGGGGTTTGCAAGGCACAGGCACACGCTGGCACCAGCAGCACGCCCTGCTGAAAGGGGCACGGCCATCAGAATTCCACACAAGAAACAACGTGCTGGCCACAGCTTGAAGCAAGAGGAAATGTCACAGCAGTACCAACTTGGACAGCTACGGAGCTCCTGTCCACGGCCATTTGTTCTTCTCCTGTGCCAAACAGGATGATTTGCGGTGCCACGGTGCAGAACCATCAGGGAGCCGACTCTGGTTACATGGCTTCGCTCTAAAGCGAGCGAGGACTCGCAGGGGTACGGCTTAATGCAAAGCCACCATCCCAAACCACAGCCTCAGCAGGCGAGACCCAGATCTTTTGAAATTCAGGCACCGTTAGAGGAAAAGCGTTAGTGGATTAAACTTCTCTAGAAGGTACATTGCTAGCAAACTGCTCCTACAGCATCCTCTCTCTTCCGAAATAGGAGAGCTTGTTACCTCCTATGTAAACCAGAGCTGACTGAGGGTTACTGGTCTCTTCAGTCCAAGTGCCCTTTTATCACAGAACACTGAACCAACCAACTCTGAATCTGATCAATGCAGACAACAAACATCGCTGCACTTGTAACACCAGTAAACTGCTGTTCGCAGTTAAGAAAATTAAGTTCCACAGCTCATTACACTGGGTAAGGACAGTGAATTATATCCCTTGCAGGAGGCCTTCTAAGGACAACGCGTGCCAAGCCAAGGCAGGGAAGTGTAATGAGCCCCAGATACCAAGGAGAAAAAAAAAAGAAGAGATAATGAGAAGATCTAAATGAGGCACATCTAAATAGCTGAGATAATTGAAGGCATAAAGAAGATGTATCCAGCACAAAGCACAAAAATCATTAATATCTAACAAATTACTCATTTCAGTGCTGAAAACAGAGCAGCTCACTCTTTGGAGACGAAATTCTGAGTGCACTCTGCTCCTGAATGGAGGAAGCTGCTATCATACTATTCATTTACTATTTTAAGGCTTTAGAACGATAGAGAGAGGTGCCGTATCTCATGCAAGGCTTTTAAATTGTAACAACAAAATATTAAAACCTGCCTTGCCCTCCACTTTTCACTATAACGCTCTGGATGTGTCAGAGCCCAGCCTAATTTCAATGCACAACACTTGAATTCAATGCAGTAGCAATGCAAACCTTAAAAACTTGCAAAGTAACCCACACTGTTGCTCTTGTCAGAAATCAAATGCATTTCAGGGAACTCGATGACTACGTCACTTTGGACAAAAAGGGGATTCCTGTATCAGGTTACTACCTTAATGAAGACTAATTCCCAGTCTTCCTTCAACCAACTGCCTGAACCTCTGCTCACTCAGCTACTTCTCTAGGTCGCATTGGGGTTTTGGTGAGGAAGAATTTCAGCAAATGCGGATGCTGTAACTGCTGTTGACTGTTTTGCCAGTGTGAAACCAAAATCTTGCTTCATGTCTGGCTCAAGGTGTTCAGGTCCTCCCTAGTGCGGGACTGACACACTGACCCAGATTCCAGGCTGCGCGGCTGGAGAATGATCCACCCGGGAAGAGGCTGAGCAGGAGGCTAAGCCAGCAGGCAGCGAGCAGGACTGAGCAGCACAACACGACCCACCTGGCTGCAGAGGGGCACGTCTACAGCAATAACAATCCTCAGCACCTCGTGCAAATAGACGAGAGTCCTCACTGTCACAGAGAGCGCAGGGAAGCCCCGGCCTCCGTGAGCCAATGCAGATCTCATCTCAGATCTGCTTCACACTTCTTAACCACAACGGCAACTGAAAGGAGTGACGACTTAAAACATTATTTAAAGGAAGACCTGAGAGAAAGCCAAGCCAAGTGGCACATCACCTTCAAGGTAATGCCACACAAGTTTAATCTCTCCTAACTCAATTTCATCCAGTTCTCTCTGGAAGCTCCAGCTCCAAACCTTGACGCACACACACACACACACACCCCCTGCAGCCAATGCCACGTTCCTCCTTCTACCAACACAGAACTGAGGACAAACACGTCAAACTTCACATCAACTTCCCATCTAATGCCCCAAATCCTGNCACACAAGTTTAATCTCTCCTAACTCAATTTCATCCACTTCTCTCTGGAAGCTCCAGCTCCAAACCTTGACACACACACACACACATCCCCTGCAGCCAATGCCACGTTCCTCCTTCTACCAACACAGAACTGAGGACAAACACGTCAAACTTCACATCAACTTCCCATCTAATGCCCCAAATCCTGCTGAGGCTCAGAAACTCCGCTCTACTGCTCTGAATGCACATTGGAAACCGTAATATCAGGACACCTCTAGAAACCATCCTAACACACCATGAACTTCCAACATCATCCTCTTAGGCCATATTCAAATACAATACTTTTATAAAATAGGTTTAGGGAACAAAAAAAACAATCTTATGTTTTCCAAGAAAGTGAGAATTGTGGCTTTTTCCATGAGCCTTCTGATAGAGCAAGGGAAAGAAAATAATCGAGTAGCAGGTCACTTCTGCCATGACTGAGGCACACGTTAGACCAAGGATGGGTCTTAAGAGCACACACAACCACTACAGCAGAACAAACGTGTTCTCCTGTGTCAGTAGCCATCCAGTATGAATGTAACTAAGGAACTGCTCAAATTAGAAAAGAGAATAATTTACCCCTTAACTAAGCACTGCTAAGAAGCTCCTGTATCCCTACGCAATGACAAAACAGAACATATTCAGTCAAAAACAAAGATTTAAAAAAAAAATTGTCTTACTAAGCAATGATCAGATTACTGAAACACTCTGAAAATGGAAATCCACCTCCCTCATCCCACAGTGATTTTCTACCAAGAGCAACAACACCACATTAATATCACTAAATCTATATAAAATTACAAAGATTTCTGCCACTAGTTCGCAGTGCTCCTGGATTTACATTTGCTGGCACATTGAATGGCCAGACCACCTTCTGATTCCTAGATAGATGACAAATAATTACTTCAGCCGGGGCCTCACACAGCCACAGAATCCTAATGGCATCCAATATCTCAAGCAAATGTCTTGCTCGCAGCGGCATATTTAGCTGTCACCCATCCCCGACATTAGCAGATGCTACATCGCAAGTAACACCGCGTACAGCGCACGCAGCCGATGGGCGGACAGACAGGAACAGGCGCTGTAGATCCCTTCCAACCACACACAGCAAACCAGTTAAAAAGTGAGAGAGAAAGGGTGGGAAAAAAACCCCTGTCCACAGTTCTCCCATACTGCCTGAGATGAACTGAGAGTAAATAAAGTTTCTAAGTCTTAAACCACAGAGATTTTTCACAGCACGTGCACTGACACAGGGCTGTCCCAGCCTGCTCCAGACCGAGCCGTTATCTCTGCCGATGGGCGACCTTCCCAGGCCCCAGCGAACTACAGCCCCGACTGCCACCGCTGCTCGTTGTGTTACAGCCGGGCATCCGGAAAGAAAAATCAGGATATACAACTCCTGATAAATGCACACACACACATATACATACACACACAAACACACACACAAACACCACCCCCCCACCACCACCCCGTATCGCAAACACGCTTATCCAGCACATCTGGACAAACTGGTTCTCCCAACTCGTTTAAAATTTCTTGAGACCTCTCATATGGAAACAGCCCCAAGTTTTCACAAGTTGTCTATATTCTGGATAATTTTAAAAGCCGACGCCTGCAGATCAGCCCAACTCCCGCTCTGCACCATCTGCTGAATGACCGGGGCTGAGGGTGTCCCTGGGAATAGCTTCTCACTGCATTTCGACGCAGCAGCTCAGTTTCGCAGGCTGGTGAGTCGCTCCCAGTGCTGTCCTGACCCCAGAGCAATAACCAGCATTACTGAAACTGGTGACATTCTCCCTGGAAGAGCCTTTCCTTATCAGCTCCTCACCAACAAGATCTCCTGCAGGTGGAGCCTCACACAGAAAGGCCCACAGCCATAGATTCATAGAATAGTTTGGGCTGGAAGGGATCTTAAAGTCAATCCAGCTCCAAACCCTCTGCCATGGGCAGGGACACCTCCCACTGGATCAGGCTGCCCCAGGCCCATCCAACCTGGCCTTGGACACCTCCAGGGATGGGGCAACCACAACATCTCTGGGCAACCTGGGCCAGGGCCTCCCCACTCACAAAGGGAAGAAATTCCTCCCTATATCTAGTCTAAATCTGCCCCTCTCCAGTTTATCCCCATTGCCCCTTGTCCTGTCCCTACAAGCCTTTGTAAATAGCCCCTCTCCAGCTTTCCTCCTCAGGTACTGGAAGCTGCTCTAAGGTCTCCTCAGAGACTTCTCCAGGCTGAACAACCCCAACTCTCTCAGCCTGTTCTCAGACGGGAGAGGATCCAGCCCTCAGATCATCCTTGCAGCCCTCCTCTGGACCCGTTCCAACAGCTGAAGCCGAACACCGGCCATCAGACCCGCACACTCCGTTCTTTCACCGTGTGTGCCAACTTCCTGAGAAGCCAACCCTCCTCTGTAGCAGACACCCACATCCCTGTCCCACAGGAACGATTAAAGGAATTCTCTCTCTTCAAGGGGCAAAAAACAGAGAGAGATCAACACGAGACTGAGTGTTGGGCAGCATCTTCTTGTCAGATGTCTCGGAAAGAGTCTCAGACATGAGCAGCAGCTCTGTAAGCAGGACTCAAGTACCTTGCATAGAAGCAACTCCTGACACCCATGAGGAGATGGACCCGTGTGGCACAGGAGGACCCAGCTCCTGTCACAGGTCACCAGGGAGCCAAAAAGCAATCACCTCCATGCACTCTAAGCGCTATTCTGTGCGACCGCTGAAACATATCTGCCACTTATAAACCCTAATCTTACGATTTCTAGGGATGATGGCAACTTTAACAATGCAGGGAAAAGAAAGAGAACAGAAAATAGGGAAAGCTCACCAAAAAAAAGTGACTTATGGCGTGTGGACAGGGGAAAGAAAGCACTACTGGGTTTCCTCAACATAGAAGGAACATGGAGCTATTGGAATGGGTCCAGAAGAGGCTACAAAGATGATCGAGGGACGGAGCACCTCCCACACAAGGACAGCCTGAGAGTTGAGGTTGTTCAGCCTGGAGAAGGGTCTGAGAAGACCTTAGAGTGACCTTCTAGTACCTGAAGGGGCTCCAAGAAAGCTGGAGAGGGACTGTTTACAAAGGCTTGTGGTGACAGGACGAGGGGCAATGGGGATAAACTGGAGAGGGGCAGATTTAGACTGGACATAAGGAAGAATTTCTTCCTTATGAGAGTGGGGAGGCCCTGGAACAGGTTGCCCAGAACAGTGGTGGGTGCCCCATCCCTGGAGGTGTCCAAGGCCAGGTTGGATGGGGCTTGGAGCCCCTGATCCCGTGGGAGGTGTCACTGCCCATGGCAGGAGGTGGAGCTGGAGGGTCTTTGAGGTCCCTTCCAACCCAAGCGATTCTAACCTCCGGCAGGCCCGGCTGCCCCGGGGCAGGCCCGGCGGTGGCTCCGGGGCTCCGAGCCGGACACGCAGCGCACAAAGCCCGGCCCCGCGCCCCAGCCCGCGGGCGGCGCACACCCCGCCGGGCCCCGCGCACGAAGAGTTAAGGGACGCGCTTGAAATCGAACCGGCGACACCGGGCGCGGCGGAGACAGCGGCCTCGGGGCTCCGTGCGAGCCTGGCGACGGCGGAGGGGGGCAAGAAGAACGCGGGGACCGACCAGGCCTCCCCCCCCAGCCTCACACCGGGAGCGGAGGCGGCGGGGCCCGAGGTGACGGTGGGGGGGGGGCAGGGGGCTGTACCTGAGCCCGCGGGCGGGCGGCGGCGGCGGCCCTGGAACGGCGAAGCGGCCCGGCACGGGCGGGGGCGTGCGGGGATCGCGGTGCTCGCCCCCGTCATTGGCGGCGGCGGCGCGGAGCGGCGGGGGCTCCCGCCAATGGTCGGACGGACGCGGCGAAGCGCGAGCGGCCATTGGCCCCGCGGACCCTCCGCCCCCCCAACCCCGTGGGGGAGGCGCCGCCCGCCAATGGCGCGAGGCCGGGC
>WAAB01021892.1:89921-122978 GCA_013389865.1 Piaya cayana
TGGTCGGGGGTCAATGTCATGTCACCTTTTTGGGGGGAGACACCTGGGGGGTTCATGCTGGGGAGGGGGTGTCATGTCACCCTTGGGGGTGGGGGGGCACCCTAGAGGGAAGGGGGCACCTGGGGGACTTCATGCTAGGGAAGGGGTTTCATGTCACCTTTAGGGTGGGGGCACCCTAGAGGGAGGAGGCACCTGGGGTGGGCATAACCCAGTGGGTGTTGTGTCATCCTGGGGGGCTCCTTGAGGAGGTGGCGGGGGGGGATCACTCTGAGGAGGTTCATTCTGGGGGAGGGGGAGGTGTCACCGTGGGAGGTGGGATACCCTAGAGGGTGGGGGACACCTGGGGGGGGCATACTGGTGGGGAGAGGCACCTTTGGGCTGAGGGGAGCACCCTAGCGGTGTTTGTGCTGGGGCATGGGGGGAGTCGTGTCACCCTTTTGGGGGTGGGGGTCACCTTTAGGGTGATGGGCGCACCGGGGGGTGTGTCACACTTAAGGGGGTGATGCTCACCCTGAGGAGGTGGGGGGTTGCCTAGGGGGTCACCCCTTCTTTGGCTGCACCTTCCCTCCCTCAGCAAAGCCTGGAGCTGAGGAGGGGGGAGGACGAAGGCGTTACAGGTGCCCAGAGCTGGGGTGTCCCAGCCCCATCGCCCTCGGGGAAGCGCAGGGAGCTCCAAGGGAAGATGAGAAACCCCCAGCCTGACAGCACTCAGGGAGCTTTCGGCACCTCAAGCTGCTAAAAATGTTACTCCCCCAGTTCCTGCTTGTGCTGTGAAGGTGCCTTCCCCCCCCCCCCCCATCCAGTTCCTTCACGCAGAGCAGGGGGAGTTACCTAGGCTCCCTTCCCATTTCCTTATGCTGGATCCGGGGAGATCTCCCCCTGCACCCCGAGCATCCCAGGCTCCGGCCTCACCCCACACTGTTAAGTCCCCACAGCGGCTCCGTTCCAGGGCCCGGAAAGCCTGCCAGGATAAAGAACTACCAGGGGCATTTCTTCATTTGTGCTCAATTAAACCGTGCAGAGCACTTGCTGGAAAGCAAGATGGGAATTCCCAAAATAGAAGATGCGTGCCTTGGTTCTTTGCAGTGTTCTTTCTTTCCAATTCCTTATCTCCAAAACACTGATTTTACCAAATCCAATTGGATGTTGCCTTCAGAATTTCACCCCACGAACGCACACGCGTACAGAGCAGGCTGATGCTTCATTTCCTTAACGATCTCTCCAATTAAACACAGGGCCCCTCCATCCCAAGCCCCGTGCCAGCTCACTTCCAAGCACGCTACCTCTCCTAGCAGAGCTTTACATCGAGCTCTGCGTTATCCAGTGTCTGCTGAGCAAATCAGAATTTCTCCCAGCGCTGACTGGTGTAGGAAAACAGAATTTGTTTTCCAAACTCCAAATAACAACAAAGCTGCACAGGCTAAGGAAGGCAGCAGGAGGTCCTCTCGGTTCTGAGACACACAGACGCTTCCTCGGTTTCACCTGCTCATGCCAAATCTTTCTTACAATAGAGGACAAAAAGTGGAAGGATGTTTCCAATGAAACTTAAACACCTGAAACTGGAAGTGTTTCACATCAACACTAACCTTAAACTTATTTCAGAGAGGGCAGAGTGCACAAGTGCTGCTCAGCATCACAGCTTTTATGTGCAACATCTTCCATCCCTGCGTGTTTTCTTCCTTCACTTCACCGGTTGGTGAAAATCTCAGTGTTTTCCAGGTACATTAAGTTGGAGGAGACACACTCTGCCTGCTGTGAACGCCTCCGATGCAACACACAATAGAGCCAGGTTGGGTTTATTTGTTCAACATGCAGAAAATTCCAGCTGACCTTTAGGTTGTAGGACTGTGGAAATGGAACACGAGTTATGTCCTAGAGGAGAGAGATTTGGGGAAGCTTTGGTTTTGCAGCTGAACATTACAATATTTGCTTCTAGGCACCCATGAAAGTAAAGACAAGAATATCAAGCTGGTATTTTCCCCCAATTTATTTGGAGTGAAAAAAAATCACAATGAAAATAGCCCTGAGAAAGTAAAAGGCTTTGCATAACAGGGCATAAATACCCATTCCCACACAAGCAATTAGGTCTGGAAACCTGCTTCCCATAAAAAGAATTAAAGGAAGACAGACCGCTTTCATCTGAAAAGATATTTATTTTGAGAACTTCAACTTGCACATTGTACAAAAATTTGACAAATTCAGCAAAAAACACTATAAAACGTTTTTGTTTTTTTTTTTTCTCCCTAACATATTAACACTATAATTTCAAAAAGGGTAAGAGTTAAGTAAACCAAAAATAAGCACATTTGTTCCAGTCTGTCGGCAGTGAAGTGTGATTAAAACCATCCTTGTCTGGCTGAGGTATGGGACCACAAACTTTGGCCGTGGGAGAAGACAACCACCCCCTTGAGAAAACCCTCTCGCTGTCACGTACAACAACAACAAAAAAATCCCTAAACGAGTTAGAATTGGTTATTCTCCATTTCCAGGCAGAAACGCAGCAAAACAAGGAACAGAAATCACGTTACAGTTATAAACCCGGCGTTAGAGGAAACCTGGCAGCCTGCACATCCACACTAATTACATGCAGCCAGAGCGTCCTGCGTGACCCAAGGAATCGACTCCGGCTGGCGTGTTTCACCAATTCAGTGCTTATCAAAAGGACAGAGATGGTGGTTCCGAGCCCAGTCTTTTTCAGAAAAGGACAAAAAAGGCACTTAGGAACGGCTTTAGGATATTCCCAATGGCACATCTGGATCAGAGACAGCACCTGGCCGAACAGAGAGTTCCCCGCGCGGAAGAATCCCAACTGAGGTAGTACTTCATATTGCTCCAACCGCTCGGCGATAACGCAAGCGGAGTTTAGGTTTTCGATATAAAAAGTTAGCAGGAAATGGCTTCTGATAGGGTTGTCAAATGTATTAAAAAAAGCCCAGTTCTTTTAAAAAAGAAAAATTAGCAAATACCTTGTGATGAAAAGATCATAAGCCAGGAACCATCTTGGACAAGCAGAGCATGAAAATGCTGCCAAGGTGATGCACAACTCCGCCTTTAAGGCCAAATCCCCAAGCAGTGAAGATTGTTCTAGCAACCAAGCCATTTTTTTATAAGAAAAAAACAATTTAAATTAAAAAGCAGAGTCCAAAGGGCACTCTGAGAACATTTGGAATCGTTAGCAGCCTTACCAGGAGCATCTCTAAGTCCGTTAAAATCGAACATCGTGCTGATGAATATGATCTTGTGCTGATGAGTGGCAGTTTGGGGCGGGGAGGGGACACGGATGCAAAGTTCAACATTCAGAATAAAAACAAAACCCACGAACATACAAAAGGATTTTCCTTGAAGTTTATAGTTTTTTTAAAAACAAGGAAGACTTTAAACCTTTTAGGGGTCTGAGAGAACACAGACTACTTTTTTTTTTTTTTTTTTTTTTAAATTAAGCCCATTGAAAACCCTTTAAGTTTGAATAAAAGAAAATTAGAAGTGCTTTTATGGAAGTCACCGTCCGTTCCCGTATCCAGGGAAGAGCTGGGTGAGGATGGTCTGCAGTGTTTTGTTCACCTGCATGGTGTAGTTCTTGCCAAGGTCGTAGCGGCAGGCGGGGCAGCTGTACACGTCGGCGCGGAAGGACCTGTCCAGACAGTCCTGGGGAAGGACAGCACCACCAACAGGTTAGGAAATCGAGATCTGCGGCTCGGCTCATCCTACAAAGCCCCCGAGGAAAGGAGGAGAGTCCTTTCACAGCCTGGCTCACCCAGGGATAAACAAGAGTGGAGGGAGGCCGAGCGCAGCATAAGGCTGGTGGCCGGAGAGAAAGCTCCTTGTGTTACACACACCTCAGAGCCCCCAGCCCTGGGCATGGAGGTCAGGCACGTGGCAGAGGCGTTTCATTCCACTGCATTTCTAAAGAGCCAGAGTTCCCTGCAGCGGGTGGAGATGGTGGGGCTCACACTTCACAGAATCATAGAATCACCAGGTTGGAAAAGACCCACTGGATCATTGAGTCCAACCCTTCCCATCAATCACTAACCCATGTCCCTCAGCATCTTGTCCACCGGCACCTTAAACCCCTCCAGGGAAGGTGACTCAACCCCCTCCCTGGGCAGCCTCTGACACTGCCCAATCATCCTTTCTGAGAAATTTTTTTTCCTAATGTTCAGCCAGAACCTCCCCTGGCAGAGCTTGAGGCCATTCCCTCTCGTCCTGTCCCCTGGCCCTTGGGAGAAGAGCCCAGCTCCCTCCTTTNACTGAAGAAGCTGGCTTGGGGCCTTGCTGCTCCAGCGGCACCTGGCAGAGGAGCTGTACCCACTGCTCACCTTGCAGACGTTGTGCTGGCAGACAGTGGTGACCGGCCGGAACACCACCTCCTGGCAGCAGATGCACAGGAAGGCCTCCTCCACTTTACTGAGAAATTTCTGGAAGAAAACATTCGAATCGACCGATCGCTGCTGCTCCTCAACAAGTACAACCAAACCCCCACCCCACCTGACATGCAAAGGATTCCTTGAACCATAGAATCATAGAATCACCAGGTTGGAAGAGACCCATCGGATCACCAAGTCCAACCATTAAGCCACGGAATTTTTCTAGAAAGCTCAACAAGTAAAAACAGTGACTTAAACCAAGCCCCAGTGCCCCCAGACACAGCGCGGTCATGTTCAGCTGGGGATGTCCACACTCAAACAGGGCTGGGGGTCCGATGCTGCTGCTTTAACGCAGGCAAGAGGTTTGGGTGTAGAGGCAGTGCAGGGTTAGCTGCCACTTGATTGCTGGGAAAAAGAAGCAGGACATACCGGTCCATCTTTGAGAGCTTCTAGTACTTCATTCCATAGTTTTTCATTGGCTTCATCGCTTTTTATAAGAGATCTTTGCTGAGAAGTCAGCTTGTATGGCTCAACTTTAGTCTTCTTTGGAGTCCCTGTAGGAGAGCTAACGAGGTTTTCCTCCCCACCTGAAAGAAAAAGCAATTTTGTAAGCAAAAAACAAGCAGAAAAGAGCAACTGGGTGAAACGCACAGAAACCCACACGGCTTCCCACATCCACTTGCTTACTCCACAAACCTGTTGATTTTCTTTTCCTCTTCCCTTTCCCCGGGGTATCAAACTCATCGTCTCCGTCATTTTCTTTTTCCTTATCTTTGTTTGCCATAGCTTCCAAATATCCTTCGGGATACTGCAGGGGAACACAAAACACAAAGCATCCAATGCAAACATGCCAGTTCGTGGGCTTCCAAGACAAGGCTGGCTGGGAGGGCTGGTCTGCGGGGTCTCCGTTTTAAGGAACAGATCCCTGCTCTTGCAAAGCCCCTATTCCAACTACAGAAATCTTACACCAGGCAGGGAGTTCTGCTCATTTCACCTGCCAGTGCAAAACCAGAGGCCCCGAGACTGAATGCACTCACACACCCCTCCGTCTACAGGCGACTGTCTCGATTGTTAGGCAAGGATCATCGTCAGTAAGAGTGTCTAGCAGAAAATTCCCTGCTACCCATCAAGTTCATCGTCCGCGGGAAGCGCGATCGTGTTCCAAAAGAGTACCTGCATCGTTAGGCCAAGCTTTTTCATCCTGTCCTTTCCTTCTTTGGTCCAAGGAGCAGGCTCTTCATCATCCCTCCGAAGTAAGTAGCGCCACACTAAAAATCCAGATTTCCCTTTCTCAGGCCAGTATTTTACAACCTAGAAGAGTCAGACGCGAGGCCATCACACACTGAGAACCTCTCGGCCCTCACCCAAGGGTCTCTCCCTCATTGAGTAAGCAAATTGAAACGCTTCTTACCTTATAGATCCCATCGTATCTGTTCCCTTCTACGGGAGCATATTTGCTGTGCTTGCCTCCTTTGACATTCCGCACCACTCGCACTGGCTTCCCAGCCCTCCAGTCCTTGGCTTCGGCTCCGTTTTTGTCGTTGATGGGGGCGCTGCAGTTCAGAGCCAGAGCTCTGCGAGAGAAAGCTCAGTTGGGTCAGTGCGTTTACCAGGCAGGACCCTTGCGAATCCAAGGGAGAACCAAGCAAAGCAAACCTCGTACGGTAAACCAGCTACCGAGGAGCAATAAATGTAAATGACTCTGTATTCCTCGGGTCAACATACCAGTACGGCTGGACACACAACCAGGAGTAGGAGCGTCCTGGCCCTGTGCTGAACTGCAGCAACAGCTACCGAAAATGAGAAGCTACAGCCTCTTGGCACATTCAGAAGGCCCCTTTCTGCATCAATTCCGAGGAAGAAGGATGCAGCTAGGACATCATTTGTCTTAAACAGCAACACTTTCAAGTATCTTGTATAATACTAAGAACTCTGAGACAGTAATGAAGCCTCCTGACTGGGGAGCATATTTTAAATACACTGATTATTCATGACGTTACCCCAATGCGATCGCACACACCGCCTCCTCCAGTCAAGCTCACGCTGATTTGTAAGAGTAACAGTGCAGAATTACACAGGACCTGGTCTCCCAAGGCGACCAGGGGCTGCAAAGGCCTTCAGGATAGCCTGAAAACTCCTGCACCAGTTTACTGCTCTGTTCCTGAAGTTTCAGTCGATATTACACGCGAGACTGATGCCGTTGATGACCATTTCATTAACAGGCATTTCCACTCTGTAGCTGATCTGCACCCAACCACACACTCAAACCTCATTTTGATGGTTTCTCCACTCAGCCAGTTTTGCTACAAGCAGGACAAACAATTTTCCAGGGTGACAAGACGTCCAGCTACCGAGTCTGGGAACGGAGCAGAGGTGTCGCTGACCTGTTCATATTGGTGAGTTTCTGATCACACGACTGTTCCGCTGTGCGTTTGTTCCCAGAAAGATCGCGGCCTCCGCTCCCCGTATACGTGAAGGAATTCCCATGGTCCTGAAAGGTATACGGATGGTTTCAACACAAACATAACTCAGTAAAAGCAGAATTGAATCAAGAAACATTAATGAGGTACTCTGAAATAAGACAGGTCCTTCTTCCATTCATGCTCCCAGACCCAGTTCATCTCTGTTCCTTCCTTGTATTGCTAAGAGAGGAGTCAGGGTGACCACTGCTGCCTCATCACATGCCAGAACCAATGTAGAGTGTGAAAAGTAAACAAGGCCAAGTTTGGTTTTACTACAAGGTTAATTGGTTCTCAGGCATAAATAACGAGGGTTCACTCACGATGTCATCCTCGTAGCCTCCGGACAGGACCAAGGAGTAGGCACCGTCGTTGCTCCTGCCGTGTATGCCCGCTACGTGCGGCCTGTGCACGCCAGATTCGCTCACCTGGAAAGAGAAAAACGTCTGTTAGGCAACGGCTGCCAACAGGCCACAAACGATATCGGTTTGGGAACTGAATTAACCTATGATGCTATCTCAGATTCATCCTGCATATGTTATAGGGTGAAATTTCTGTCCTCCAAGAAGCTCCAGATAGTGGCAAAACAAATATGCTCTTGAAAAAAAAAAATTCAATATTTCAGTAAATTGAACGCAGGGATGGTTTTTGTGATGTCACTTTAGACATCTGGATCTTTCTTACTGAGGCTGCTGATTTAACATTTTAGGATAATGCAGGTTATCAAAATGAAATGCTTGTATAAGGGGATAGGTTTTCAAAGACTTGCAACAGTAACTTTCATCAAATGCTTGAAAACAAGATGTGAAGAGCTCAGGGCTTTTTACTTCCCCAAGTTTCTAACAAGGAGAGAAAACCTCCTGTTAGATTTATCTCAATATGTGAGAGCCCCTTCCCAGCAGAACAAGGGGAGACAATGCACATCTCCAGGAGAAACCACTGCAAGCAAGCAGGTTTGGTTTGGGCATTTGGAGTTGCTGGAAAAGCTATCAAAGAAGATAAACAGGTGAAATACCCGGACAATGCGGCATTAGTTACGGAACACTTGGTCTCAACAAAGCCAGCGTCCTCTCCCTTGCGCACCTGCAGACCCAGGGACACACACGCCCAAACCAACCCTTCCAGGTTCCGCTTAAGAGGCAGATGGTTCCCATTTTCCCTTCAGTGGCTCGAGCCAGGATTCAGCTCCATACCTGAACTCTGAACTTCCACATGGTGCCAACGGGAATCCCAGGAATTGGTCCGTAGTGGTTTGAGGGGACGATGGTGCATTGCTTTGTGCGGCCCACGCACGCCATGCCCTGTTTGACAGAGCAAGAGGGATCAGCCCGGAACGACAGGACACAAACAACAGGCTCTATACAAACCAACAGAACCGTGGAACTGACCTTGCCCCAGTCTCTCCGTGAGGACGAATTCGCAGACGCCATCTTTTGTTTCTTTTTACTTTCTTTTAACTTCTCTCCTGCTAAAACTACCTCGCTTGCATCGTTTCGACATTCAGGGCAATACCTAAAGTCACCAATGAGTATTAGTCAGTAGCAGAGCCTTAAACTAAAAGTTTATTTCCTCAAAACATACCAAGTTAACATTACAGTCATCCCATGTGAACCTAGACAGAATCATAGAATCATAGAATCACCAGGTTGGAAGAGACCCACCAGTTCATCGAGTCCAACCATTCCCATCAATCACTAACCCATGTCCCTCAGCACCTTGTCCACCGGTACCTTAAACTCCTCCAGGGAAGGCGAATCAACACCCTCCCTGGGCAGCCTCTGACAGTGCACAATGACTCTTTCCGTGAAATATTTTTTCCNACTCCAGAGCCTCAAACAGGACACAAACAATTCTCCGTGCTGGAATTAGAGCTGTATTAGCCAGTGCCCTTGCACAACCTTCTTTCTAAGCCATTGCAGAGGTGCCTGAAAATCAGCCTTATCCAAAAATCACTGTACAGAATGCTGGTCACGAGGGGTAACACACTGTATTTCCCTGCCTGTACACATATATACAGCCATGTTCCATTATCTGTACCTATTACCATATACACCTATGTAAATCAGTCTCTGTCACCAGCCTAGTACTGTGCTGGGGCCTAGCGACCACTTGCAAGCGACTCCTAAACACCATTAAACAAGTTAAAGACTCCTAGCTTCAAGTTTGCATTTGGTTTACAGGCAGCTGCACTTCTCTTCGAATGGGGACATGGACCCAACAACTGGGGAAAAAAGTTTGAAAGCCAGTGGCTTAAAATACGCCCTCACTGAACCAATGCTCGAGGGAAGCCTGGTAGCCCAACCAAAACCCAAACCCACACGAGCGTCTCGTCCCCTCACACAGTCAGTGTTGCCATCCAAGAGCAGCCTGGAGTCCCAGACCTCGCTGCCTCCTGCTAATCAGGAGATAATTGCGATAGCCCAGCCAGAACTTAGAACTTACCAGTCCTCATCGTCCGGGATAGCGCTCAGGGGAGGGTTGAGGCAGTAGATGTGGAAAGCCATGTCGCACTCATCACACATCAGCTGTTTGTCTGGGTCTTGTTTACCTCCGCAGATGTAGCAAGCACAAACTCTGCAGGTCTTGTTGGGGTTGTCCTTACAAGCTTTACACACGGGCCCGTTTTGTCCTGTCAGCAAACGGAAACCACAGGCAGCTTCAGGTGCCAAGAAGTGCCAGGATACACGGGAAATGGTCAAAGGAGTCACAGCTACAAGCGTCTGCGAACTCTTAGGACTTCTGGTCCTCACAAAGCTCACCCGTCAGCCCAACAGCACAAGACACACAAGAACCGTGCGACAAACTCACGTTTTACTGAACCGGTGCTAAACGGAGAGGCACTGCCTGGTTCTTCAATTTTATAAATCTCATCCACTAGCGTAATCGTGCAGTCGTTGAGGGAATCGCCGGCCTCCCTGCAAGGAGAAGGTGATAAAAGTCAAAAAGGTCACACTTTGAAAGCGTCACACGGCATGAATTCACAGCTGTGCGTGGATATCGGTAACACAGCCTGGTCGGCTAGTAGTGTCACAAGAAACCCGTCACATCATCACATCATCTGGGACAGGGGCATCGCCAGCAATCAAATCACTTTCATGCAATTAATTCCTCGTCTCACGAGGAACTTGGCACCTGTAGCATTCCATTTAGTATTAGTAACTGCTCTGCCTCTTTCCAACAAACACTTCTAGTTTATAAAAGTCTGAATCACCGTGGTGAGAGGGAAAAGGGGGAATATTCCAGCAAATCTGTGGAACTGCTATCCAACACACAAAAAAATATGTGCGCTTCTTTATTTCCTGAAGTTGAGGGTCCCTTGTATGTAATGTAGGGTCATTTTCTCCTTCAGAAGAGAACAGGAGGGTTCAGTGGATACAAACTATTATACCGAGGTTTTTGTATCACCATTATGGATCATTAAAAGAGGCGATAATTCTTTGCCTCTTAGCAAACTTGGGCCTCACATCCTCCCAGCACAACGTGAACCCACAGAGCAGCGAGCCCTGCGACTCCTTCATGCACTCTCCTCCAGCGGAATTGATGGGAAGTGCAGCGTGACGAAGGGAATCGCTTAGAACAGCCCCTTCCCTCCTCCCCAGCGTGATTTCTTCTGCATCGTGTTTTCAGAGTTGCTCACGCCTCAAGAATCGCTTAATTACAGCTGGGGAATCCAAATTATTCCACGTGATGAATTTGCTTACCCAAGTAAGATCTTCGCATTGATCTCCTTGTTCTTTTTCATTTCCCTTTTTTCCAGGATCTCCGCGTCGTACCAAAACCCCCTCTCTTTCGGATCATCGGGATTGTAGTTGACCATCACCACCTGTCCTATTTCCAGCTCGTGCCACTTCAAAATAGTCCGTGCGCGAGCCCGTACATCATTCGAAGTCAGCTCCACCAGTCCGTGCTCCGGGTAACTTGAAGCAGAAGGGAGGCACAGGGGAGACAGAGAAGGAAAAATAACATTCAGCATCACAAGTTATCAGTGATGGATTCTATCCAGATAAGTTAATTTAAGAATCGATGCTGTTCAAGACATAAGAAAGCCACCAAGAATAAAATCTCCTCCCACACAGACACAGCCAGAGCCGGGCAGTCCAACCCCACCGCTATTGTCTCCCATTTAAAACTTGGATACCAGCACTTCATATTTCCAAAAACATTATTCCAGCCCTCCCAGTTATCCATTCGGAATGCTGCCTCTAAGACAAACTCACAGCTAACAGGGCTCAATAAATGCAATTACTGTGTCAGCCCCGTTCCCATTGACACCCTGATCCAAACAGCTCCAATAGCCAAGGAGGTGACAAAACTCACTCTTCGTATTTCACGTGGTAGATGACGTCTTCTTCAGGAACGGCCGTCAGCTCATCGGGATCTGAGCCGCTGTCCGCTGATTCACTGGCGGGTTTTCTCCTGGTTACGTTGACAACCTTGCCCTCAAACCACGCTCCCATGTTCATATCTCGAGCATCGACCAAGTCATTGATCTACGCAAAGCAAAGCTGACAGCTCACCAAAACGGATTTCAAACTAAGCCTTCATCTCAAAGCCCACTCGAAGATTTTACCATCTCCAGAGCTTCACCATTACCAAGACATTCAACAGATCATCTCAAAATTTAAGATTCTCTCTGCTTCCTTGATCCTGTTGTGCACCCCTTGCACCCCTCACAGTCTGACTCTCTAAAGCGAAAACTCCATTTTACATCAATGTGTGCACAAACAGCGTTTTCATCCCCCACAAACCACTATGAGTTAGTCTCTAACAGACTTTCAGAACTGTGGTGCTCGTCTTCTGGCACAGACCTCGCTACATCAGTAGTAAAATCCAATTGAAACAGACAAGTGAAACGATTCTGAGCCGCTGGCTTGGGTTTTCTTTTGTTCCTTCAAGAGAGTTTCAGCTTGGACAAACGCTGTGACTCCAAGCAAAAATATTGGGACTTTTTTTTTTTTTAAATCAAAACAGGCACTCCGAATGCTCTTTTTTTATTTTAAATCAATTACCGCATTGTAGTTCTAGTTAAAAGGATAAAACGAAAAAACATTTTGACCTACGACATGTCACATTTCATTGGCTTGGGGGTTGGTCGGTATTTTTGCTTGCTTGTTCTTGGAGGGTTTAAGAAAAAAAGAAAACAAACACCCACACACTTGGGCATGAATTATTTTTTCTTTTCCAGCAACTCCCAACTACAAAGAAACGATTCCCGCCCGCAGCACAGCCTGACGTAATCCCAGTTCGGAATGACTCGCCTTATAGAGGCCGAAACCGGGGTCCGTCCAGTCGGGCTGCTCCGCGGTGCTCGGCTGCCCCGCCAGCTCCACGGCTCCTTCCTCATTGTGGGAGCTTTTGTCGGATTCGCTTTGGCCTGAGCCGCAGCCAGAGTCCGTGTCCGAGAGCTCCGAATCCTTTTCCTTGCTAACAGCGGGAAGCACCGCCGGGCTTTGTCTGACCAGGAGCTGAACGATGTCGTTCAGGCCCACGCTGTAATCGAAGAGGGAGTGACCGTCTTCCATCTGCGGGGAAAGCAGCAAATCGTCTGGTTATTTCATTCCCCTCTCACACCGTAACCGTCCCAAGAGAGACCGCGATGCTTGAAAACCGTTAACAACCAGGGAACCTGGCAGGGCCTCAGCATCGCCGTTACGGACAGACTGTCCTTCTTCCTATTTAAAATGTTCTTGTATTTGAACAGACTCTAACAGAGCCAAACACGACTCGTGTGCTGCAGCAGCCTCACTACGCAGGTCACACCACAGCATCCTAGAAGATCCAGAAAGGTTTCCCTTTGGATTCCCCAGGACTATCAGTTCTGGGAAGGAAACACAGATCCCACACGCCGCTGTCCGAATTTGAAGATAATTCCACTTCACATACAAAAACTTCTCCTCATTGCACAGTTTTTCCAGTGCAAGTAAAATCAAAAGACCCAACTCAACCTGAAACCACCCAATCACTCGCGAGCACGGCCAGGAACGTCCCGATTTCACACTCGCTCTAATTTTAAGAGTTTGATTCACAAGTCTGGCCATGCGAGATCTTTCATCGAGATCCTAGCCGTGCGGAAAGCAAGAGGAGCTCGTGGGACCCAACAGGTCTCAGCTACCCCGCTGCCAACGCAGAGTTAAAGCGCAGCACTGGAGGCCACGGCGCCATCAGAAGTTCAGACAAGCCTCACCACATATTTAAGGTCTGACTAAGGAATCGTACAGGAAATGATCGTCCCCTTCCAGCTCAAACCACCAGAAAAAAAGCAACCCCCGGAGCTTTGTTCTCTATCAGGGGGAAACAGAGCAAAACCACAAAAAGTCACCCTTTGCGGGAATCGCTGTGATAATCCAGCTCTGATTTACGGCATCAAATGGCTACGGAACAATCCCTGGAAATCTGACTGCAGCCAGGAAGCGATCTGGACTTTTTCCTGGTTCAGAGATGAAAACTCATCGAGATGCAGGAGAACAGAATCACAGAACAACCAGGTTGGAAGAGACCCACCGGATCATCGAGTCCAACCGTTCCTATCAAACAGAAATAAAGCAGAAATGGATCGTTTCTTCTCAAGAGAGACAGTACCACGGGTCTAGTACCAGTGTCACCAGTTGTAATGACCAGAGAGCTGAGGTGACAACAGCAAAAGCAGGAAACACGGGCAGGACACGAAGCCACAGGAGTGCAAAGAGCAGTCCAAGAGGATCTACCTCTATCAAAGGATGCTGGGTTTTAATTAACAAGTATTTTCTCAAAACCATTTTAAAACTTTAACTGATAAGAACTTGAGCACTTCTAACAATTCCAAAAGCAGGAATGGGCGCAGCAAGGGAATGAGGTTAGAGGGGAATGAGGTTAGATCATCCCAGGCAAATGGTTCTGCCTAAGACCACGCCTAACAAACGCTGGAATGACAGAAAGAGGAATCATTCGTTGTAAAGCAAGTGCATCCTTACTTTAAAAAAAAAAGTTATCGCCCCTACTGGAAAATCTGTTTGGCCTCGGTTACCCGCAGAGTTCAGCGTAAGCGGGGCTGACAGTTGGTGCCTGGGCTCAATCCTGCCTTATCACCTCATCTACAACCACAAGCGGGTGATTGCTGCTCCCCCCTCTACACCAACACATCAGACACGAGTCTCTTCGGAGACGCTACATATTCCTACAAGCCTCTGTTTTCACTCTATCGGTACCCGAGCTCTCGTTAGATTAAAGGCGGCTCAAGTGCATTTCCATCCCCTGCAGTCACACCTGCTAATTACAACATCGAGCCAAGCTCTGCTCGTCCCAAACCAGAGCAGAAAGTGGAAAAAAGCGACTAGAAGGAGCTGCTCAGCTCCACCCACCTCACCACGCTCCAGCCCGAAGCGCCCGCTACTTCTGAAATGAATCGCTCCAAGCAAGCGGCCACCAGCTCAGAAGTTCCTTTGCTTTGCCAGCAGCAGCGCGGCACCGCAGAGGACATGGAAAACGCGCTCGAAAACAGCTTCAGGTGTCTTTAAAGCCACTTGAGATCATAATTGGCTCCTGTGGAAGAGCTGTCGTACAACCGCGACAGTAAACACGTTGCAGAAAGCGGAGCACGGAGACACGTGGGATCCTACAGCGAGTTCTGCACCTGGCGAGATGCTGATATAAGAGAAGAACCTAAAAATGACTGGCTGCCGTCTCCATTTCCGATAAAAAAGTGGGAAACGGGACCTTTACAGCTTCCCAAGCAGCAAAAACCACAAGACTGAAAGACTTCAAGCACCAGACCACAAACCCCCTGGCATTATCTGCGCTTTCAGACCGCGCGAAGGCAGAAAAGCAACACACAAGATGAAAATAAAATGGGGAAAAAACGCTTTGTAACCAATAAAACAAGCCCCCAGTCCCACTGCCTCCTCACTTTGCTGGAGCCCTGGGAAGGAAGCCTGGAAATCACTAGATGGCGGCAAAAGATCCCATTTTCAGGCAATTAAAAAAAAAAAAAAAAGTTAATTAAAATCTCCCTCCACGGCTGGCGGGATGTGGCTGGGGCGGTCGAGGAGGCTGTCAGAGCCCCCATCCCCCCCTCCCCGTGGGGTTCAGCCCCCTCCCCGTGCTCGGGGTCAGCGTTTTCTGCCCTCACTGGTGGCCGGGGCTGTCAGAGCCCCCCCAAACCTCCGTTCAGAGGGGCTGGGGAGGCCCCCCGTGCACCCTGGCTGTCAGAGCCCCCCCCAGTCGTGTTGCGGGGCTGTCAAAGCCCCCAACCCCCGCTTTGGGGGGCTGAACCCCCTCTCCCCGTAGTCGGGGCTGCTCCCCTCAGGGCCCGGGGCTGTCAGAGCCCCCACTCCACTGTACGGAGGGGCTCCCTCCGTGCACCCCTTCCCCGTTCATCCTCTCCCCGAGTCCAGGGCTGCCCCCCCCCCCAGGTACTGAGGGGTAAGGGGTCAGGGCTCCCCCTCCTCCCACCCCCCTCGTGCTCAGGGCTGTCAGAGCCCCCCCCAGTACCGAGGGGTCGGAGCTGCCCCCCCCGCCGTGCCCGGGGCTGTCAGAGCGGTACCTGCTTTCCGCGGTAGAAGAGGCGCTGCCGCCCGGGTTCCACGCCGAACACCTCGTGTATCCGCAGGCGCAGCCCCTCCACCTTGGTGAGCTTGGAGAGCGAATCCACGCGGCGCGTCTCCTTCCCGTCCATGGTTCTCACTTGGATCCACATGGCGCCGGTCCTGCTAGCGGCAGGGTAGAGCGGGAGGCGTCAAAGCCCGGCACCGGCGATGATGATGATGACGGGAGGAACGGGGCAGGGGGGTCCCCGCGGGCGCCGCAGCTCCGGGAGCACCGGGCCCCGCGCCCCGCGCCGCCCCCGCGCCATTGGCCGCCGGCCCCGGCCGGCTCGCCCGCTGATTGGCTGAGGCGGTCGAGGCCCCGCCCCCCGCGCCGGCTCGCGCGCTGATTGGCTGAGCCGGGCGGGGGCACGCCCCCTTTCCCCCACCCACCCCGCACCGCGCCTAACGGCTTTGTTGCTCCCTCGCCTCCCGCGGGCGGCGCGCGCCAACGGCATCTCGCGCCACAATTGAAACGCGGCCCCGCCCCGCGCGGGGCAAGTCTCGCGAGATGATGCAAATGAAGCGGGGCGGGAAAGAGGCTGAAGCGGGGGGAGGAAGGGGGGGGGCTCTTAAAGGAGCCGCCGCCCCGGGAACGGCCCGGGGCGGGGACACGGCACCGGCTCGGGCAGCGCCCCCCGGGGACACGGGCACCCGGTCGGGCTCGGCAACCGAGTCACGGGCGCGCGCACCCCGGGGACACGGCCACCGACCCGCAGGGATTCACGGACATCGACCCACGGGGAGTCGCCCCCCGGTTCCACGGGGACACGGGCACCCGCATGGGGACTCGCCCCCCGGTTCCACGGGGGTTCACGGGCACCCGCATCACGGGGACGCGGGCACCGGCTCAGCCACCGACCCGTGGGGACACGGGCACGGCCGCCGGTTCCACGGGGACCCGCACGGGGATTCGTCCTCCGGTTCCACTGGGACACGGGGACCCGCACGGGGACTGGGCTGCCGGTTCCACGGGGGTTCACGGGCACCCGCATCGCGGGGACACGGGCACTGGGTCAGCCACCGACCCGCGGGGACACAGGCACCGGCGGGGACACCGGCACCGGCTGGGCCACCGGCTCCGCGGGGACACGGGCACCCGCACCGGCGGCGGGCACGGGCACCCTGGGGCGCCAGCGGCACCGGGAGGAGCCCCCCCCTCTCCCCGCGCCGCCCCGCCCGCTCTCCCCGGTTCCCTTGGTGGGGGGGTGGGAGGAAGGCGGCTGTCAGGGCCCCGCGCCCCCCCGCACTCACCGTGGCGGAGCCGCCGCCGCCGCCCGCGCTCTCCCCGCGTTCGCGTTTGGCGCGGAAAACGCGCCGGGCGGGCGGCGCGAGCCCATTGGCCGCGGCGGGAGGGGCGGGCGGGGCGGGGGGGGGCCAGAATGGAGGAGGAGGAGGAGGAAGGAGACTTTTTGGGGGGGGGGGGTAACGGTGGGGAAACCGGCACCTCCGGGGCCCCGACTCACAACCACCCCTGAGGGAGCCGAGAAACGAGGGGACTGAGTGCTGCCTGCAGCCCCGCTGGGATGCGAACATTCCGAATAATCATAATAACTCGAATAATAACTCGAATAATAACCCGAGTAATCAGGGCGACCCGCACGAGGCCTCCCGACACCCCAGCCCGCAGGTTCCCGTAGGGCCCCACTCATAAAAACACGTCCCACATGTCGGAGCCACACGCGGGTTCCCCATCGCCAACGCGGCAAGGACGCCCAACGCCATTAAGTTCGCTCCAAACACCCGTGAGCCGGAGTGAGCTGAGAGCAGGGGGTTAGCGAGCCCTTTTCTTCAAAGAATCCGGCTCCGAAGGAAGATAAAAGCGTGGTGGCGCGGGGGGCAGAGAGGCCGCGGGAATGGCGGCGGGTTTGGCGCGGCCGGAATAGCTGCACGGGCGGCGCGACCTGCGCTGCAGAGAACACGAGGCCGGAGACGCGCGCCCAGTGGCGTTTCCCGTGTGCCCCCAGCCGCAGAGCTCACCTCGCAGCCCTCCCCGGGTCGCCGGTTGCTGAGAAGAACGCACGCGGAAGCCTCCCCTTCCCCGTACCCTCCTCTCCTCGGCTGCGTTGGGGCTCCCCAGGCTCAGCCGTGGGGCGCGGGTTGAGGTCTCTGGCCTGCGTTAGGTTTGAGCCAGAGGTGAGGCGCGTGTCGGCACACAAAGCCTTGGATCTGGCCTGCAACCGCAGCACTCGCCCTTCGTTTCCTCCCAGATCCACGGGCTTTGCCGTGCCAGAAGCTCGTTTTCTCCCCTGGTAGATGCGCTCGAGTTTTAACCTTGACCGACAATGGCAGCCAGCCCTTCCCGCGGCCCAAGAGGGTCACCGGACATTACAGACCCGACAGAGAGCAGGAGGAGAGGTTGGGTGCTGGAAAAACCATTTTGACCCAGAGCAGGACAGGTTACAGGCCCAAAGCATCTCAGTTTGAGGGCTCCCTCCTCGCCTAAAGTTCCAGTTAGTGCTGTGTAAGAGCAGATCTGGATCCATATTCTGCCACCCTGTTTCCAGAGGAGAGAAGAGCCCACACCCCTCTTGACTGCCAGATGCAGGGATGTCTAAAGACAGGCTCTTACTGTCCTCCTTCAGGCTTTTTTCCCTCATCACATCTCCACAGTCATGCCATAAGATCATAACAAGCCATGTTTTAAGATACAGGCCTGGCTCCTCTCTCATGGACATTTTCCACTAAGTGGCAAATGACACCAAGCTGAGTGGGGCAGTTGCCACTCCAGAAGGATGGGATGTCATCCAGAGGGACCTGGACAGGCTGGAGCAGTGGGGCTGGGAGAACCTCATGAGGTTCAACAAGGCCAAGGGCAAGGTCCTACACAAGGGTCAGGGCGATCCTTGGTTTCATACAGGATGGGGGATGATGTGATGGAGAGCAGCCCTGAGAAGGACTTGGGGGTGCTGGTTAGTGAGAAGCCCCTCTGTTCCTCTCTTGGGAGGCCTCAGCTGGAGTGTTGTGTCCAGTTCTGGAATCCTCAACATAAGAAGAAGTTGGAGCTGTTGGAACGGGTCCAGAGGAAGCTACAAGGATGATCCGAGGGCTGGAGAACCTCCTGTACAAGGACAGGCTGAGAGAGTTGGGGTTGTTCAGCCTGCAGAAGAGAAGGCTCCAAGGAGACCTTAGAGCAGCTTCCAGTACCTGAAGGGGCTACAAGAAAGCTGAGGAGGGGCTGTTTGCAAAGGTTTGGAGTGACAGGACGAGGGGCAATGGGGATAAACTGGAGAGGGGCAGATTTAGACTGGACATAAGGAAGAATTTCTTCCCTATGAGAGTGGGGAGGCCCTGGCCCAGGTTGCCCAGGGAAATTGTGGCTGCCCCGTCCCTGGAGGGGTTCAAGGCCAGGTTGGATGGGGCTTGGAGCCCCTGATCCATGGGCAAGTGTCCCTGCCCCATTAGGGTCCCACCTCGTGTCCGTTTAAGGCCCATCACCACATGTACCTGAATGTGTAACACACACATCCCTATGTTCTCCGCAGCTCCCATCACGGCGCAGGGAACGTGCTCTTACTGGAAGTCACAACCGTTCAAGCAAAAGGCTCAAGGCCACTGCTGCATCTCTGTAGCATCATCCCTGGAACTGTCATGACCAGAAACAAGCAGCCTGCTCGCTAGAGAAACTCTTACTCATTCAGCAAATGGACACACTTCAGAACTGTGCTGCATCCTACACACGCTTCAGCTGGGTCTGCAAACCACCACAAATAAGGCTCCATTCTAGATCATTCCAGTAGTGGAACACTGATCTCATTAGAAGTTAAATCATATTTGCTCTCCTTTTAAGGTCCTGTCCTCCTAAAGCCAGAGTAACATACAGAGAACTTGGTGGGAGCGAGATAAGGCTCTGGGAACCTCAGGTTTCCATAGACCCTCAGGAAAAAGAACACTTTGCAGTTATCTAAAAGGCTGAGGAGTTTTAGTTTCTTCCCTTTCATTTCTCGTAGGCTTCTCTAGTAACTTCTCTGGAGTTCGAGTTCTGATTGAAAACACTGTTCTGCCATTTGGTAAATGCCCCATGCTGTGGGGAAACAATATCCTGGTTCTCCTGCCAGCAGGGACATACAGTTCAGTTGAGGAAAACTTAAAGCATTGTTGAATTCATTTGCGAAAAGATGCAGTCAGCAAGGCAAAATTCCAACAGCCTCCCAAGCATGGAAATATTGTCCAAAGTGAAGTTTAGGCACAATGTTTGAGGAGAAACAAAAGCCCAGGCAGATGGAAGAGCTACCAGCTGATAAACATCATTGAGGAGGGTCTGGGGTGAAGAAGAATTGATAGTTGGTCTTATCAGTGCCCAGAGGGGCAGATTATCCCTGGGCAAGCAGCAGCCTCCCTGTCAGTTACTGTGATCCATGGTCCATCCCTGGCATTGCCCTTATAGCACTTCTCGGGAAAAAAGAGAAGGGAACAGGTCCTGTAAAGCCATGAGAAACACCACAGGAGGTAGAGTGACCCTAAATGTTTAAAAGGCACATGGTAACAGCTTAGCTTGCAGGACAGCTGGGGTCAGGAACCTGCACCTTTGGCTTCAAAGGTGAGAGAGGACACTAGGCAGGCCCAGGTGATGCCCACCTGCTCCTCTATCAAAACCCACCCAGCATTCTGGTAACCCACCCCTCTACCTGAGGTAGGAAAGCAGCAGCAGAGAGGAGCTGATGTGTGTGTACAAAACCATCCTGCAGCCTGAAAAGCAGCAGAGAGGGGAACTGGAAGGCTGGGAGAGCAGCCAGGAACGTGTCCGGCTGTTCCCTGCAGGGAGGTCAGGGCTGGAACCTGCTTGAGCTGCTGCTGCTGTGGGTGAACAGCTGGGAGGGATCCAGGGCTGGGGAACCCTCAGGGTGAGCAGGGCTGGCAGGTCCTGTGTCTGCTGAGGCAGGGTGAGGGCAGCAGAGAGTTGCAGCACAGCCTGAACGAGGGAAGAGCTTCATAGAATCACAGAATCACCAGGTTGGAAAAGACTCACCATATCATCGAGTCCAACCATTCCTATCGATCACTAACCCATGTCCCTCAGCACCTCATCCACCCATCCCTTAAACCCCTCCACGGAAGGTGACTCAACCCCCTCCCTGGGCAGCCTCTGCCAGGGCCCAATGATCCTTTCTGTGAAAAATGTTTTCCTAAATTTTTTCTTTCTTCAAATTATTGGAGAGATCAGGAAGAGTGGCAGAAAGCAAGAGCTGGGCTCAAGCTTTTAGTATCTCACTCTGCAACTGTTTTCAGGAGCCCACAGCACTCGGAAGGCTGTTGACCATGGAGATTGTCATGTGAAGACTGGTGAAGGAGATTAACAGATGGGTAGTGTCGGACAGGATCCAGCAAGGATCCAGCCACAGCCCTGCCTCTGTGGCTTTGCTCTGGACGCAGACACCCAGCACTGCAGGACGACCTCAAGGACACTCAGCTCAGACTGTCGCCTTGCACAAAGCTGTGTGAGGAGCATCAACTGCTGCTGCAGGACAGGACGCTGCAGGGAGATCGGGGAAGAATGCTCGGAGCTGATGTGACAGCTGAAACTGCTTCTGCCACCGCCACCCCAAGGAGCACTCACTCCCAGCAAGGGGAAGCAGCGGAGGGGAGGAAGAAGGAATGCGGGAAAGTCAAGTCTCCGGGCAGTGGAAACCAGGGCCACAAGCAGCCAGGAATGGCAAAGACCACAGGCTGAATGTCCCCACAGCCGGCTCCAGACAGCGCTGCGCTGCAGCTCCTGGAACAGGTGACACCTGAGCTTCTCAAGGACTTTGCTGGAAGCCCAAGGGCTTTGCTTGACTTTGCTGAGGAACACAAATCAAAGCAATGCATGCCTCAGCCCTGAATCATCCTGGGGGAAGGTGCATCATGGCAGGTTATTAACAGAGTAAATGCCGTGGAAGATCACCAAGATCATTTCCGTTGCAGTGGATGAACACTGGCAAATGGGATGCTCAGTGTCACGTGTGGCCTCCGGTCCCCAGGGAGATGATGGTGAGCTGTGACGCACCACGGAGCAGGGAAAGGAACTCGGCCTCACAGTAAGGGCCCAATCCTCCAAATCCTCCCCAGACAAGCATTCTCTCTGCCCAACAGGATGGTACCAACCGAGAAGCGCAGAGCCAGAGAGGCCTTGACCACATGCAGACCGCAGGACGCAGCTGAAGCGAGAGCTGTAAGGTAGCAGCAGGGCTGCAGAGAAGCAGAGTTTCCTGGCTGCCAGGGTTTACGTCTGGGCATCACCAGGAGGACTCTGCCCATGTCTTGAGGATGCAGCATTTTTAGAAAGGCTGCAACCACTGAGGAGACGCTGCCTTTTGTGGGAAGCGCTGCCCAATGCCACAGGGCTCGTCTGCTCCAGCCAACACAACTCCCTTTCCGTTCCCCAAACACATTTCTTTGCTTCCTCCTACACCCTTCCCACACCCACCAAACTTCTTAGAACCGATTCGATCTCAGCTTTACACACGTGGTGTTTATAGAGTAACAAGAATCACAGAAATGCTCGTGCAAACCTTTGCTTCAAACTCACAGTCTCCAGATGTTCAGCGCTGCGACACTGCAGGCAGCTCTGCCCCTGAGCGGAGGCTCCAAGCGCTGGGATTTTTGACCCAGTATCTCAAGCTACACTTTAGGTATTAACTATCATCTCATTAATTATAATTACCCATATTATCTCACGCAAACCCCTTGACACCGCTGCTCACATTCGCCCGTGCCACGTTACAAGCCACATGAAGGTGTCGTGCAATTTTTACCCAATTAGGGGGTGAAACGCAACCTGCCTCAAGAGGGTTTCACCATCGCCACCACAACGGGGCTGGCCTCCTCCAGCATTTCGCACCCCTCAGCTGACAATTTCATCACTGGCTCTTGACGGCTGCTGTCTGTGTGCAGGCCGATATCCAGAAAAATACAGGACTAATCGCTTGATTCCTGGAAAAAAAGCAAACCACATATCATCAGATCTCCAGAGGATGGACAAGAACATCCATTCTTTCCCCTATTGTCACAACCGATAAAGCCCACCAGGTGACACCTGCTGATCAGGTTAAGATTTAGCACAAGATATCAAACATTTCAAAACTGCCGTTTATCCTGTGAAGGGAGCGGGATCAAGGGAGGGACCGTGCCCTGCCAAGGAGTTTGTCAGAACAGCTCTCAGGTGATGCTGGAATGTGAAGTTTATGTCACATAAACAAATGCACAAAAAGCCTTCTTGGCAGTGGCAAAACGAGAGGGAAAACCACAATACGTGTGGCTGGGAAGTTCAAAGTGGACATTAGGAACTCCTTCCTCATTCAGAACAAGGTGCAATACTAGATCTGACGCCCAGAGAGGCTGTGTGAGACCTCCAGGAGTTTTTCAAGGCTCAGGTTTGCACAGCTTGCAGCTGGCCAGCCCTGGCGTTGCCAGCAGTCCTGTCTCCAGCAGCAGCTCAGAGTCCTCGGCCTCCAGAGGTCTCCAGCCAACCTCTCCATGATAAATCTGACTCAAGGACAGAGGGGGATTCCTCTTAACCTCAAAGCTGATTAGTGACAATTTGTATACATGTTTGTCAGCTTAACAGCACAACAACCTCCTGCTCCACCGCTTTCTGTGGACAACACAGAAATGCAACCCAAGATCTCCTGCATTCACCAGCTGAAAGCAGAGTGACTCAATCAATTTAATAGCTTTAGAAGACTTCAGATAATTCTTACCTGTGCCTCAGTTTCCTCCCCCACTGATCTTGAAAACAGACAACAGGAAGCGTAATTGATGGTTCCAAACCTGTTTTGGAGATCTGGAGATGAAAAGACCCAAGTGGAAAAGGAAAGCATTAACAAATTTTCATTACTATTAAAGAGCCCAAACGTCTCCCAGGTTGCATTAAGAGTCCTGCGCTGCTGGGCCCNTGTGTTGTTACAGCACCTGTGCGGCGGGGCAGGAGAGATTTCCCAAGAAAGCATCACGGATGAGTGATGTTCTCATGTGGCAGAGCCCACCTCCTGCTCCTCTGGGGCTTCTTGACCACGTGTGCAATGGCACAGAGCAGCCCAAGAGCAGGTATTGGCGTGCTGAGCTCTAGCACCCGTGCACGGACTCTGTCCATGCCACTCACCACTAATGTGGTCGCTTTCAGAAAACGTGGGACTCCTGCCCCAGCAGCTCCAAGCAGTTCCACCACTGTGACAAAACCAAGGCTGAGGACACATTGAGGACAGATTTGAGGCTTTGAGCAGCCTGATCCAGTGGGAAGCATCCTTCCCACGGCAGCAGGGTGGAACTGGATGGGCTTCAAGGTACATTCCAGCCCCAAACATTCCATGACTCCATGTTTCACAACCTCACTGCAGATGGCAGGATCAAGGCCCATGCTGGTGGCCCCAGCAGCACAGACCTTGGTGAGCAGGGCTTTGCGGCAGGGTCTGCAGGAGCAGCTCAGGCTCCAGCCAGGTCTCTCTTGGCTCCCAGAAGCAAGGTGGTGCGGTTGGGCCAACACAGTTGCAAGCAGGCTTGCCCAGCTCAGAGGTTTAAGCCAAACCGACATGCGAGGGCATGAGAAAAGCCGAGTGCATTTTGAGGCATGGAGTAGATCCCCCAGCCCTCGGTGCCCCTCAACTCCCCACCACACCTGGAGAATCATCCTCGTCCCAGCTGCCGCAGGGCAACATGCAGCATAGCACCATGGCCAAAGAACTCATGGCTGGACCCTTGCGAGAGGGATGCTGAGGTGCCCTGGCAGGTATATCCCTCCCGGGGGGGGGACACAGCCTCCTGCCACCAATCCCTGTCTCCCAGTTCCTCACCTGCCCCTCCAGCCCCCACATTCCCACCCCCGCCCCATTGGCAGCGCCCCGATTGGCCCCCGCAGGTGCCCGTCAGGCCCGTGGGGTACTTAATGCGGGCGAGGCCAGCACTCCCTGTCCTGTCAGCCTGGGAAGCGGAGGAGCAGGTAAGGCTGGGCTGGTGGAGGTGTTTGGATGGCTGTGGTGTGGGGCTGGCAGCTCCCTGAGGTTACCCCTCGTACTGGGGGCTCTTTGCAGCCCTCCCCAGGATGGAGGGTGGGCTTGGAGATGGCTCCATCCCTGGAGCTCCTGGCCCTGAGGAGCACAGGGGCTAATGTGGCAGGGCTGGGCTCGTCCAGCAGCACCAACAGGGCTTTTCCAGCTTCTGGAAACACGCAGAGCGCTGGATCGTGTCTCTGCTGCTTTTCTCCATCTATGGGTTAGGGGTGTCTTGGCCTTTTGAGGCCAAAGGTGAGATTTTACAGCGTTGCACTGCATCTGCTGCACCTCAGGGAAGAGCTGAGAGGCTTCAGATCCTTCCCTAAAGGATCCTTCCTACCCCTGACTTCTTGGCAACACTACGCGTCTCTGATTTGTGACTGAGCAGCTTCGGATGTGGAAACTCTTTTCAGCTTTCTGCCTGCTGAAGCTCAGCGCTGCGTGAGGGGTCCAGGGGAGGTGGGAACGCAGGGAATGCACGTGATGTGCACCTGAGCATCACCACTGACTCGTGTTGATGCCGGGGGAGGCAGGACGTGCCTGGGGAGGCAGACGGATCAGCTGGGCATTCATTCCCTTCCTGTTGACGGTGCCGCCAGACCTGCCTGTAGCTATTTCACATGATCGCTTGGTGTAGGCACGATAATGGGGTTCAGGTGGGGGTGGCTCGAGCGCTGAGCAGCACCGAGTCTCCACAGGCAGAGGCTGCAGCTGCCAGCTGGCTGGAGGGAGCACTTGGCACTCGCTCGCTGTTTCTCAAGACTAACTGGCTTCTTAAATGCGGTCGTGACTACCTGAAACCGTGTGAGGCTGCGAAGGACTTCAATTACCGAAGCTGGTTCTGCTGAAACTTCCAGATGAAAACGTGCGTTAAAGAGCCAGCAGCGCATCGCTTACTCTGCAAGTTATAGCTTCTGCCTGGAAGTCCAAGCTGTCCTCATGGGAAAACTGGTAAACAGAAAGTATAGGAAAGCCTAGAAGCTGTTTTAATTAACTCTCTTTTCTTAAACACCTCAAATTCTAGTAGCTTGGATGGCTTCCACACTCCCTGTCCCACAGAGTTACTGACCAAGGAATCACCTGGCTGTGGCGCTTGACTTCTGTTGGAATCGTGTAGGTGGAAAACCTCCATCTGCAAAAGCAGCTCTCATCTTTGAGGTTCCTCAGTACTGGTGGCTTTTCTAGAAAGGTTAGGTGGGCACCTCTGCCAGCAATGCTGAAAATCATCTGATCCTCTTCCTAAAACTCTCTCTGCCTTCGAAGCACAGGCTGACCGCTCCCTCTGCTGTGGGCAGTGCCATTCCCGCTGCCACAGGCCTCCCGTGACCCAGTCCTGCCCACGGCATTTATGGCAACTGGGCTATCGGTGGCAAATCTCAAAGAATGTCACTAACTGCTTTGATCACAAATTAACCAGTGATGCTGCTCCTGTTCCTTTGCCTGCTGGCTGCCACGAATGGGGTCTGCTTGCTGGGACTCCTGCTTGAAGCTGAGCTTTATCTTCAAAGGTCTCTGAAACAACTGACCAAGCCTTGCTAAGCGCTGCGCTCTCCTGCAATCTCTGAAGTAAACCAAGGCCTGTTCAGCACTTTTGCAGAGGAGAGACTAGAAAGAGAAAATAAAACCAAACTGTGGGCTCGTGAAGACCAGCCCGCACCACACATGCTGGCGTTGCAACACAGCCCAACTCCTCCTACGCTAAGGAGAGCGAACCGTGTTCTGACATGACTGTGCTGAAAGGATTGTCACTGACGCATCCGCACCTGTAATTAAAATGGGCTCCTGGTACTTCAGAGGCTGATTCTAAACTCAGGAGTTTTCTCATCAGCCAGGAGCCTCTCGTGACTTGTGCCATCAAAGAGCCCTTTTCTCTTTCTGTTGCAGTCTCTGTGCTGACCCCGACATCATGGCCAGTGGGACGCTCTGCAGGCTGAGTTTCTCCTGCCTGTCTAGAAATAAAATAACCAAGCAAAAGGCTCATTTATAATGGTGATGAAGCAGTTGCGCTTTGCCCTGCGGACTCTCTCAGCCTACTTGGCTTCAAAAAGAAAAGAGCACTGGTTCCAGGTTTCTCCTTTGAGAGACTGTTGGGACAACTTCTGCTGTAGACGTGCTGCTCTGCATCCCTTGAATCTCACTCAAACATCAACTAATTGCCCAGTAAACACTGCAATATTTGGCCTCCTGAGCTATCTCCCCTCGCTCTGCTCGCAGTCAGTCCAGGGCTCACAAATGCTTGTTTCACCGCTCGTTCCCCAGCGCTCTGCTCCTGTTTCCACAGCAAAATAAAAACCTGGCACGAGCTGAAGACCAGAAACGGGACAGTGGCCTCGGTCACAAATCAGATGACAAGTTTTTGAGGGGCTAGAGTCTGCCAGGGAGCCTGCAGCAGGACCTGGCTTGGGAATCCAGTTTCTAGGATGTGCTGAATGATGGATCCCAACTGCTTTTCACCAGTTTTGCTAAGTTTTTCGTTCACTGGAGGAAATTAAGTTGTAGTCGTGCTGTTACACTCTTGTTTTCCCTTTCAGCTGCAGCTGAATTCAGCATGGCATCAGGAAAGTCCACACCGAAAGATCTGCTGAAGGCTGAGGAACGGCAGCAAGCGGTAGGTGCCAGGGCAGCTACAACTCCTAACGTGCAGCAGTTAAACTACCTGCTGAGAGATGTGCTGGTAAATTAACTGCTCTCAGCACCTCCGAACCAGGCTGGGAGTAGTGGAAAGATTAACCACATGAAGCTGTGGCTAAGTCTAAACCCAGTTGATGCAGACAGTAATTTTTTTGCTCAAGAGAACTTGAGGACTGGCTCAAGTAAGGCAATTCTGCAACACGAGCTGTTAACGGGTCCTATTGCCTTGTCTGGGTTTGGTGCTGAAACCCAGCATGACTCAGAATTAATGAGCCCAGAACTCAAACGTTTTTAATTGCTGACTTGCTATGAGTCTATGGATGAGTCCCTTGGACTGTGAGTCTAAGAAGGATGAGGAGATGGACTGGATACACGCTTAGGATCTTTCTAGATAGACAAATGGCTTGTATTCACTCACCGGTTTGAGGCTGGCCTCTAATGTCACTTAACTCTCTTGATTTTTAGAGTGCTGTGAACCGGGTAACCCACTTGCCCTTGCTCAACTCTGCGTTCAACCTGGTCTCATCTGCCTACAACCACACCAAGGAGACGCACCCTTGCCTCAGCAGCGTCTGCAGCGTGGCTGAGACCGTGGCTGCTGTCGCCGTAGGCAGCGTGGTTGGTGGGGCACAGCCCATCCTCAACCAACTGGAGCCACAAAGTAAGAAAGCTGGAAAGATCATTCCATGCAGAGGAATAGGTGGGATGGGGTTAGACATACCTGTGGGGCAATATTCATCTCCTATAGAGCATTGCTCCAGTTATCATAGGATCATAGAATCACCAGGTTGGAAGAGACCCACCAGATCATTGAGTCCAACCATTCCCATCAATCACTAACCCATGTCCCTCAGCACCTCGGCCACCCACACCTTAAACCCCTCCAGGGAAGGTGACTCAACCCGCTCCCTGGGCAGCCTCTCCCAGTGCCCAATCACCCTTGCCATGAAATATTTTTTCCTAATGTCCCCTGGTGGAGCTTGAGGCCATTCCCTCTCGTCCTGTCCCCTGTCCCTTGGGAGGAGAGCCCAGCTCCCTCCTCTCCACAACCTCCTCTCAGGGAGTTGCAGAGAGCAATGAGGTCTCCCCTCAGCCTCCTCTTCTCCAGGCTAAACCCCCCCAGATCTCTCAGCCGCTCCTCATAAGGCCTGTTCTCCAGCCCCTTCCCCAGTTCACCCCTGTCACCTTGCCCACCAGGGGCATGGATCACTCTCCAGCTGGAGCTGCCAGTAGCCAGAAAGCTGGGAAGGCAAAACGGAAACTACTCGAATTTGCCCAGTTGTAGGGACTGATCACTTTTGAACAAGACCCCAGACACCCCCTACCCTAAACCAGACAGGGTTTTTTGTCTTGCTTTCATGGCTGTGTCCTTAACCGGACATTGCAGGGCCAAACCCCTCTGTCCCAACTGAAGAATAACCTGGTTAACCTGGTACCTGTTGTCTCCTCTAGTTGCACTCGTAAATGAATACGCCTGCAAAGGACTGGACCAGCTGGAGGAGAACTTGCCTTTTCTTCAACAGCCAGCAGATAAGGTAAGGCAAAGGCTTTTCTTGGGGAAGCCGTGACTCAATCTCTTGCTTCATAGAACTGCAGGGATGCAGAAGAACACGGGGAAATAGAGTTCAGCACAACTGCTTTGTCAGGTCAGACACTGGATGGGCTGAAGGAGGTGCTGCTAGTGGATGGAGGTGGAGATGAGCCCTCAGCGTGCAAATACAGGAGTGCTGACTTCCCCAGCTCTCCCACCAGACTATGGAAAAGCTACTTCAGGGGGAAAAAAAAAACATTTAGGGAAAAAAAATTAGCTTTTTCTGCCTCTCCCTCTTGCAGGTCATCTCGGACACCAAGCAGCTGGTTTCCACCAAAGTGAAATCCACTATGGATGCTGCCTGTGAGGCAAAAGAAGCAATGGCTGATAAAGTGACCGAAGCTGTGGACCTCACCAAAAATGTTGTTGGGGACAGTGTCAAGCTGACGAGGTCAGTGGTCACCTCCACTGTAAACAGCGCTGTGGAGGCTGCTCAGGGTGCCAAGGACCTTGTGACCAACAAGGTGACAGAGGCCATGGACCTCACTAAACACATGGTGGAGGACAATGTGGAGCTGACCAAGTCCGCAGTGGCCTCTAGTATTGCCAACGCCGTAGAGGCTGCTCAGGGTGCCAAGGACCTTGTGACTAACAAGGTGACCAAGGCTGTGGACCTCACTAAGCACATGGTGGAGGACAATGTTGAACTGACCAAGTCTGCAGTGGCTTCTACTATTGTCAACGCTGTAGAGGCTGCTCAGGGTGCCAAGGACCTTGTGACCAACAAGGTGACCGAAGCTGTGGACCTCACTAAGCACATGGTGGAGGACAATGTGGAGCTGACCAAGTCTGCAGTGGCTTCTACTATCAACATGGCTGTAGGGGCCGCTCAGGGTGCCAAGGAGCTTGTGACCAACAAGGTGACAGAGGCTGTAGATGTCACTAAACACATGGTGGAGGATAATGTTGAACTGACCAAGTCTGCAGTGGCTTCTACTATCAACGCGGCTGTAGGGGCCGCTCAGGGTGCCAAGGAGCTTGTGACCAACAAGGTGACCAAAGCCGTGGACCTCAGTAAACACATGGTGGAGGACAGCGTTGAGCTGACCAAGTCTGCGGTGGCCTCTACTATTGTCAATGCCGTAGAGGCTGCTCAGGGTGCCAAGGAGCTTGTGACCAACAAGGTAACCGAAGCAGTGGACCTGACCAAAGGAGCCGTTCACGATGGTGTTGAGAAGACCAAATCAATGGTCACTTCTACAGTCAATACAGCTCTGGGTGCTGCATACGGCACCATAGCCGGCAAAATAACGACAGCCTTGGAGCAGAGCAGAGAGGCCATGCAGGAGGGCGTGGAGAGGACCAACGCAATGGTGGCCAACAGCATAAGCAAAGCCAAAGCAGTGAGCCAAGCGGTGGCAGGAGGCGTGGAATCCGTCCTGGTCCTATCAGAAGATCTGGTGGATCACTACCTCCCGATGACCGAGGAGGAATTAGGTGAGAAATTGTTTAGCTGGAAGTTGTAAATGTGAATCGTTTCCCACATGACTAGAGAGCACCTGACACCACAAGACTCACCTCCTGAAGTAGATAGGTTGCTCTGAATTTGTCACCAAGTGGTTGCCAGTCAATGCCACATGGTATGAAATAGCATGCAAGCATTTGCTAGCTGGCCCTTTTCCATCATCTTCAAGCGAAATAAACACATGGATGCACGCTTCAACCTACCTGTCAAGTCTGCTTGTCTGAAAAGAACACATTGAGCAGGGACCAGTCTGCCTGTAAGATCTGAGCAGCTGCAAACCCTGACTGCTTCCACAGCAAGCTTCAGCCTCATGTTTTCCAGCGGGTGATCTTACCTCTTCCCCCACTCAGAGCTGGGGGTGTGGAGCACGGCTGCATCTCTGTTCTTGTCTCCCCCAGGTAAGCTGGCCACCACCGTGGAGGGATCTGGCGTGGCTTCTGTGGAGGACCAGAAACGGCAACGGAGTTACTTTGTGCGCCTAGGCTCCCTCTCTAACAAAGTGCGACGCCGGGCCTATCGGCACTCCCTCGGCAAACTGCAGCGCATTAAGCAAAGCACCCAGGACGCTCTCTCACGACTCCAGCTGGCAATAATACTGGTACAAACATGCTTTTTCCTTTTTTTCCTCCTGTCTGTACTCTTCTTGCCCCACTGTCTGGATAGAAGCTTGCTCTCCATCCTGCACCAGCTACCTGTCATCTTGGAATCTCCCCTGAGGGGGAAGCATTCGTGCCTCTCTGACTGTGCGCGCTTCCATCCAGCTGTTCCTTTCATTTTTCCCACCAGATTGAATCTGTGAAACAAGAGGTTGGCCAGAAGCTTCTGGATGGGCAGGAGAAGCTCCGTCAGCTGTGGGTGGACTGGTGCCTGACCCAACCCAAAGGAAACCAAGTTAAAACTGCCTCCCACGCAGAGGTATCCCTAGAAGGGCTTATGGAATCAGGCCTCTGGTGGATGGTGCGCGTCCCATCTGACCCAGTAACCGAGCTCTGTCTCTCTCCCAGCAGGTAGAGTCACGGACTCTAGCTATGCTGCACATCATCACCAGGGAGCTACGGCCTGTTTACGAGAACCTGAAAACCAGCATCCACGGCCTCCCCAGCAACATCCAAGAAGCTGTGTATCAGGCCGCTCGGAATATCCACAAGCTCCACAGTTCCTTCTCTGATGCTATGTCTTTCCAGGACCTCTCCAGCACCGCCCTGACCCAGAGCCAGGCCCGCGTGGCAGAAGCCCAACGCTCTCTAGATTATCTGTTTGACTACGTAACCCGGAGCATCCCTCTGAACTGGCTCGTGGGTCCCTTCAGGGCAGCAGCTAAAGCGTCGCGGGACGGCAGAAAGGAGAGGAGGAAAAACACAGTGACTGGTAAAAAATCACCCGCATCAGTAAAGGCTACAGCAGCAAAGCAGGTGGCTAAGTCACCCAGAGAGCCAAAGGGAACACGCAGGATCCCCGGGGAAGGGCGTGAAGTGCTGGAGAAGCTGGAAAAGAAAGCAGAGAAAGACACAAAGATGGCACAAGCTGGAAAGGGGATAACTAACGCACCACGGGAAGAGCTCTGAAAAACTCCAGCTCTTCTGGCCAAGCTCTCTGGCTGGAACAGCCCTTCATCCTTGCATCGTGCCCAGCTGCCAGTGGTGCCAGAGCGCCTCCTGCTCTCGCTGTCCCAGGCGGAGTTCACAAGAAGATGCAGACTGGAAGGGGACTGGAAACCAAGGTGGGAGGGATTCCGTATCTTGATTTGTTCTTCTTTAAATTGTGCTGCTGCACTGAAAGGGAAGATGGGAACCTGTACTTCAGCTTTCTAAGCCACCCTCGCTGCATACGCGAGTGGCCAGTTCCTGCCGAGACAAGTTGTGGGGGAGAAGTGCCCTCAACTCATTCTTAATGTTGGTTTGTTTTTCATTCATCCACGCTGCAGAGACCTTGAGAGGATGACGCACTCGACCTTTGATACCATGTCCCTCCTCCTCCAAGTTTAAAAACACGTATCAGAGACGCAATTTCCCGTCTGCCCATGGGGCTTCCGGGGAGGCTCAGCAGGAGCCGCTGGGGGCAAGAGGCCGCTGCAAAATAGGGACTTGTCTATGGATCGGCCCAACGCTTTTTCTTGCTAAGTGGTTTGCTGTGAAAGGTGGGATTTTCTTTCCAGCGTGCCAGTTTGCAGTGAATTATCCTTCCTAGTCATGCAACTGGCTGCAGGGATGCTCCGCGTGCAACTCCAGGCACGAAACCTCCCGCAGCCAGCGAGAAGCTGGCGCCGAGGCAGCTTTTGCTGCATTTTAGCAGGGTGCGAGGGGCTGGCGATTCTCCCCAGCAAACAACTCTTTGTGATGGTTTCTACTGTAACTTACTTGGGTCACTCGTGTCCTGTCCTGGTCCCTGGGTGAGAGCTGGAATAAGGGCAAAGCAGACTGCGAATAAAGCGTGACCTGTGTTCAGAGGGCTGCCTCCTTCTTCTGTGTCCCTAAAGCTGCATCTTGTTCACCTCTAAAGCTGCATCTTGTGTGCCTCTGAAGCTGCAGCATCCCCTTCTCTCCTTGGCTCGAGCGGCTGCGGTTCTCTGGGCACCTCCCAGCGCCTCTGATGATGCTGGAAGAGGGGAAAAAAAGTTGCTTTTAGCAGGTCCCGTGTTGTGCCTCCCCTGTGCTCCCCGCATCCCTCGAGCCCCCCGAGGTTTCCAGCCCCGCGGGGCTTGGCAGGGGCGATGCGCCCCCACCCTCTCCCCGCAGGCACTGGGGGCGGCACCGGGGACACCCGCGCGCCTCGGGCTCCGCCCCGGCCCGGCCCCGCCGCTTCCTCGTGTCCCGAGAGCCCCGGCCGAGCCCCGGGACCCGCGGCGGCACCGGGCGCAGGTAGCGGGGGGCGCCCAGCCCCGCACCCCGAGGGGCTTCGAGAGGGGCTTGGGGGAGAAAGAGAACCTGCAGGCGGGGACCTGACACACCGGGAGCTGCTCGGGGGCGGGGAAGGGGAAAGGGGGGGTCGGGGGGTTGGAGATGGGGTGAGGAGATGGGCTGGAA
>WAAB01021892.1:123449-143985 GCA_013389865.1 Piaya cayana
GATGGGGGCTAGGAGGGGGTGAGATGGGGTGAAAAGGGGGGTGAGACGGAGGGCTTGGAGTGGGGTGAGAAGTGGCGAGATTGGGTGGGGAGATGGGGGACTTGGAGAGGGGGTGAGATGGGGGACTGGGGTGGGGGGAGATGGGGTGAGAAGGGGAGGTATGGGGGCACGGAGGGAGGTGAGATGGGGTGGAAAGGAAGGGACATGGGAGGGCGTGGAGTGGGGTGATGTGGGGTGGGGAGGGGGGAGATTGTGTGGGGAGATGGGGTGGCAATGGGGGTAGATGTGGGGCTCAGGGTGGGGTGAGTAGGGGTGGAAAGGGGGTGAAACGGAGAGCTTGGAGCGGGGTGAGGAGGGGCAGAAAGGGGGGTAAGATGGGAAGCTTGGGGTGGGGTGAGATGGGGCTGAGAGGGGAGATGGGGGGCTCAGAGGGGGGGAGATGAANACATGGGGTCTTGGAGGGGTGAGATGGGGGCTCGGGGTGGTGTGAGATGGGGTGGAAAAGGGAGTGAAATGGAGGGCTCAGGGTGGGGTGAGATGGGGTGGGAGAGGGGTGAGAAGGGTTGGGGGGCTTGTGAGGATCCCCAGCTCCCCATGTGGCTGCTCCTGACCCCCGTCCTGTGTTCTCAGGTTCCTCGGCGCAGAGAGAGCCCGGTTCCCCCCTGAGCACAAAGAGCCATCGCTCGAGCAGTCCCCAAGCACCGTGGGGACACGAAGCATCACTCCGACCGCTGGAATATGCTTTTTCCATCTGCTCTTCTCCTGTCGTCATCTGGGCCACCAGCTGACGAGATGGCACAGAGCGCCGAGCTCCAGCCAAGCTTCGAGGATGTTTTTCGTATCCTATCTCAGGTCCCACAGGATAAACTCCTGAGCCTCAAACACAAACTGAGACACTTGGTCCTTGGGCCCAGCAGCAGGTTACTGCAAGCCATGGTCCTGCTCACTCTGGGGCAAGAAGTGGAGGCAAGAATTTGTTTGGATGCCTTGGGAGATAACCGGGCAGCCCAGTACGTCCACCAGACCAAACTGGGTGCTGGCAGAGCACAGGAAGACAGGGTGGGTTTGTCCCCTCCCCAGCTGGATGCGGGTGCCATGGTGCTGCTGGAACAGATCTACTCCACGCTGGCCGAAGAGAAACTCTGCAGTCCCGAGGCCAAGGACAAAGCTCACCAAGCTGCCACCAAAGCCTGCAACGCCGGCAAAGAAACTCGTGTGGACAGGCTCAACAGCATCCCACCCGAGGACCAGGAAAACCGCAGCTCTGCTAGCAGCGTGGGCCCAGGTGACAGGTTTCAGACACTGAGATCTGATGCAGGTGCAGGATTTCACCAGACAGGCATCCCACTCCACGTGTTGAGAAGCTCCCCGGTGCCAATTGGAGGCAAGTCAGACCCTTCAGGCCCCCGAACCTTGCGCTCCATGGGAAACTCCTCTTTCCCCAGTAGCTTTGAGATCAGTGCGTCGCCAACTGTGGTTATTCACAGCCAGCCCTCCCCGGAGCGCGTCCTGCAGGCCAGCCAGTGGTGCCCAGGGAGGAGCAGCAGTGCTGGACAGCCCGACGGCGACAGACAGAGCTCCAGCCCGCAGGAGACAAGCTGGGCCAGCAGACCCAGCTCTCAGCCAGGTCAGGACGCAGGTACCCGAGTTCCCTGGCCACAGCAGGTTCTGCAGGTCAGGCTGTGTCACCCAGCTCTCCCCATTCCCGAGGTGCAGCTGCCCAAGCTGGGTGCCCTGGAGCAGCCTGTCGAAAGTAGCGATGTCTGCAGCACGCGGGCATCAGAACCTCACGATCCAAAAGAAAGCGCAGACAAAAAGCAAGATGGAAAGCAATTGCCTACAGGTCTTCCCAACTCGAGAGCTACAGCAGATCCGGGGCCTGCCCATGCACCCAAGGACTCCTACGTTCCAGCAGCCATTCCCTCTAACTCTGCTTCTGCTTCCACTTCAACCTGTTCCCTTCCTCCTCCTCCTTATTCCTTCTCCTCAACCCTTCCCTCTCCTCTCCCAGGAGCTCATTCCACCTTATCCTATCTCCCTCCCTTCCATTCCTTCCCCTCTCCAACCTCGCCGCCTACTCTCCAAACCCCACAACCAGTCCCCACATCAGAGCTCGATGGTGGAGAGAGCAAGTTCTTCACTTTTGTTATCCTGCACGCTAGCAAAGACGAGGATGTTGCTCAACGGGTCAAGGACCTGCTGGAGAACATGGGGGTTCCCAACGGTGCCACCCTCTGTGAGGACTTCTTCATTGCTGGACGCAGCCGTATGACTTGCTTCCAGGACGCTATGGAAAACTCTGCTTTCATCATCCTTCTGCTGACCAAGAACTTCCCATGCAAATTGTGTATGTTCCAGACAAACACTGCCCTGATGGAGTCTATCTTGAATCCATCCAAGCACGACTCAGTCATCCCTTTTTTGCCCAAGGAGAACCCCCTGGAGCGGAGTCAGATTCCCAGCACGCTCGGTGGGCTCATGCCCTTGGATGAGACCTCTCCCGGCTTCTCCAAGACGGTGCAGAACACCTTTACCCCCAGGAGGATCAACGAGCGGAAAGCCCTGTGGGATGTGGCGCAGAAGGAGAAGCTACAGGCCCACTGGGAACAGCATCAAACACTGTACAACTTGGCTGCTCTGAACCTTGGCTCCCTTCCCCAGGCTTCTGGACAGTGGTGTCCCTCTGCTTCCGCTGTCCCTCCTGCCACATTCCAAACTTTGCTTGCCGCTCACACCGTCACGGCTCCCACGGGTCCCCCGCCCTTCCTACCACCTCAACTCCCACCAGATCACTACAACCTAGTGCCAGGTACCGGAGGCAGGCCAGCCGTCATCATCCAAAACGCTCACACGATTCAGATCGGGGACCACAACGTGATGCAGGTAGAAACCGTCACACCAAAGACGCAGGACGGCAAGGAGGGAGCCGGGCAGAGCACGTGAGCAGAGGCGCAGGTCGGCAGAGACGCTCGCGTTCCTCTCACCTCGCAGAGCGCAGGGATTCTGCCAGGATGGGGATTGCTCTGATTTCACTGTGGGTAAAAGGTGCTGCTTTCCTGGAGCACAGGAGACCGTTGCCTCCTGGTTCACTGGACAAAAGAGGGTGCGATCTCCTGAGACTGTTCTCCTAGTGCTTATCTTCAAATAACTAAGAAAACTATTCTTGATTTTCTGAAGCTGACGGAAATTTTTATCAATGAATTTTAATTAATTTATTTGTGTTTCTCCTGTTCTTTCCTGTAGAATCAGCTAAAGGGGCAGCCAGGGCTATCGGGAACGCTGTTCCGCAGGCCTGTCCCTCTGGAGTGGAGGAACTGGAAGGGGGCACAGGGGGCTTGTGGTTCATAGTTTGCTGCTGCCCAAACCACCCGAGTGCAGGTGTCTGGGGGTGCTCTGGGGCCTCCTGTTACGGTGCTCAGCACCACGAGGTCCTGCTGGTTTCTTCCAGCCGTCCTCTTTGCCTGGGATTGCAGAGTCCCCCCTCGGACGCCCTCCCCTCGTGGCAGCGCCGTTTCCCCAGCCTCCCCACCAGACCTGGGCAGGCTCAGGAAATCGGCTCCGCGGCCTTCCACGAGACAACCCGCCTCCGGGATGACGCACCGAGAGATCACTTCTCCCAGTTCCCCTCCGAAACTACAGAGATGGAAGTTTGCGTTTGTGAAAGACAAAACCCCCACATGCCCCTGGACGCATGGCCTGAAGGAAAGTTTCTTTGCGTTTTATGAAAACTCTGCTTAAGAGGTGAGGTCACACAGCAAACAGGAATCTGTTCAGTGAAACTGTGCTTGGGCAAATAAAATTCGTTTATGATGGTGGAATGAGAACGGGGCGGTCCAAGCGGGCAGAAGCCGAGTGCTCACTGCTCCATTCAGCTCTGGGACCAGAGCCCGCGAGTTGGCTGCTGCACAGAGACGACTCCACCTCTTTGCCTTTGAGGAAAAGGTTTGATGGAAAAACCGAAAGCATCCAGCAAAGCCTTACAGAAGGGTGGGGAAAGGGTAGGACTGGGGGAGGTGTCCCGCAGGGCTACGCAAGGCAGATCACTAGAAAGCTCTGAACACAAGCAGGGGATCCAAAGCGGAGCCCCAGGCCCCACGATCTCCTCTCAACACTTCTGCTGCGGCCATTTGCCCGCTCTGTCAGCAGAGGTCAGCCCGAAGCCGGCTGGACTGGACTGGAGCCCAGCCAACGGCACCCAGCTCGCGCCAGTGCACCCTGCGCCAGGGCCTCCACACACCTCCCAGCAGCGCTCACCCGCTCCTCAACCTGGGAAGGAGCCCCAGAGCCAAATTCTCCTTACAGCGGACCTCAAGGACCAACTCGGTGGCCTCAAGTTGCACCAGGGGAGGTTTAGATTGGATATTAGGAAAAATGTCTTTATCAAAAGGCTGGTGGAGCACTGGCAGAGGCTGCCCAGGGCAGCGGGGGAGTCACCGTCCCTGGAAGGGTTCAAACCATCTGTAGTTGTGGCACCTGGGGACGTGGTTTAGCAGGCACAGTGGGGTTGGGCTGACGACTGGACTGGATGAGCTTAAGAGGCGTTTTCTAACCGTAATGATTCTATGATATGGGGAGTGGCCCCGTTTCCAGGAGCTCATGACACTCCCAAGTACCTGTCCCAGGCCCAGAGGAGCCAGCAGGGCTCCTCCAGGACATCCTGGGCCTGGAACCAGCCGCACCAGAACTCACAGGGCCCAGTTCTGGGTTAGTCTTTATCCAAAAACTATCCATGCCTTAAGACAGATATTCCTAGGTTTCTGGAGAAATGACCGGTGTTCTCACTCTTCCTCTGTGGCTCCATTTCTCCCAAGCTCACTCTGTACCCTGCACACCCACCCGCATGAGCACCAGCCACCTGAGCAAAGCTCGCCCAGACGTGAATCCCCGCGTGCAGGAGAGCACAGAGCAAGGCTTCTCGCTCCTCAGAGGTCACAGTATGAGGGACAGTCCCCTCCATCCGCCCTGCACTGAAAGCTGCAACCACTGCCTTTGTTTCCAAGCTGCTTGTGCCCCTCTGGAGAGGCCAGGGTGCCTGCAGGATGATGCTGGGGAGCCTGGGCACCAGCTGGCCTTCAGTGTGTGCTCTGGAGCTGCCAGACACCACTAGACACGGGAGCCAAGAGCTGATGTGTCCCAACTCAAACTGCCCCAGCGCAGTGCCTGTCACAGCCTTGAATCCCACAGCATTTCCTCGTAGGAGGCCACAGGTCCTTTCTCATGGACCCATCATAGGCCTCTGCCTCTCCCAACCTCTAAGGAGGCTCAGCTGCTCCAGGACTTCCTGGGCCGAGAACTAGCACCAGACACTGGGTTTGCACAAACCCAAGCTCCCAGTGTCCTGAGCAGTGCAGGAGCCACATAAAACCACTGTTCTGTGAAGCTGCCATCAGCTGTTGGCTTCAGCTTTGGAACAGCTCAGCTTTGGACTTCGAAGGCCCCAGTGTGAGTGGATTGGCTCATGGAGAGTCCACTGGAATCTTCCGAGTGCTCGCAATCCTTCTATTTCCTATTTTCTCTCTTCTGCTTCATCTTCGGTTGAGAGAGGTTTGTGTGACCACAGCTCCCGTCCCAGCGCAGCTGCACGCAGCCCTCGGACACCGAACACACCCCCGTCACCCCTCCCCATACTTTTCCCGGCTATAAATAAAACACTGCCCAGCAGGAAGCTGCTCTGCCGGTAAGCGACCTTAACACAGTCACACCAGGTTTGTCTGGGCCCGAGAAAGGGCGAGGACAACCCACGGCAGCGACTTGTGGCACTGGGGCTGGGAGTCTGAAGTGCACTGGGCGCAGAGGGCGAGGGCTCAAAGGTTACTGGGAGCAGCTTTCACCCCAGAGCCACGGCCCCACTCTCACTGCGTCACAAGTTTGCTCATTCCACGTTTTCAGGGCCCTCTTTGATGTTGCTCGTCCTGGAAACTTTCCCACCAGGGCCCATATTTAGGAGGCAAATGCACATGTGACCCCTCTGTTCTTCCCCAGTTTCTCTAGGAACACGGGGAACGTGGACGCCGCACCCCTCTGTGCTCCAGGCTCCAACCTCGCAGCATCAGGAGGCTCCAAAGATGTTTGTGGAAGGGCAACAGGAACCAACCTCAAGAAAAACCCTCCTAAAGGAACCAGGAGAGGAGACTTTATTGCCAGGAGGGCCAATCCCAGCGTCAGAGAGAGAGAAGCTGCAAACCGAGGAAACAAGCTGCAAAGAGCGGCTCCCCAGCAGTAAGACCGAGGCACTGGTGTTCTAGCAGCCATTTTTTTGTTTTATTATTTAAAGTTAAAGAGCACTCATCAGCTCGCAAATTAACAAATCCCATTCCTGCAGTTTAGTTCAGGTTTCAGCCAACAGAAGAAGAAAAAAAAAAAGAATGCAGCTAAACTAGCTCTGCGCTTTACATCTCGACAGGAGTTAAACCTCTTTGCTTTACAAATAAATGTTATAGTTAACACTGCAAAAATGGAACAGCAGCTCTACAATATCTTTAAGGGGCAGAGAGCATCGGATTATTGAGGCGCAAGGATGTGCTGGCTGATAAATACAAGTAGAGAAGCTGCGGTAGCGCGTAGTGGGTGGTTGTTTATCGGGCCTCTGCTCGCACGGTCATGACCTTTCCCAAAGCTCCGAGGCAGACGCTTCCCCTCGAGCTGTGCCCTCTGCTCTGCCCGGGGCCAAGAACGGAGCCACCGGCTGCCAAGTCCAGCCGCTCCCCCGCAGGACGATAGCTGCTGGCACCGCGTCCTGTTTACCAGCACAGAGGATCCCACCGGCGGAGGCAAAACCTACCCTGAGACTACGGTTTGAGAGAAACGCAGGCTGTGTGCAGATCCTAATTAGAGACAAGAGCTTGCCTGAACGGGATTGAAACAAGATTTCTAGTTCAGTCCTCGAAGTAGCACCATCCTCAGCGAAGTGGCAAAAGGAATCAAACGCCAAAACTAGATGCCAGTGACCGACTCCGTGTAGGTGTTCAGATCGGGATAGTTCAGAGCCCGCCAGCGGATGCTCACAAACCCCAGGACAAGGCGGCACCCAGAACTTTCACTTCTTTCTTGCGCCTTCAGCCAGGCCACCCTTGTCCGAACAGCCACCGACGCTCACCTGCTTTAAGAGCCCCAGCACCACCCAGGCCGCAGGCACCTCCTGTCCCCCGCTGGCTCCAAGGGCTGGTTTGGCTCCCAAAGGCAGCCGTAGCCACCCTGTGCATCCCAATTCCTGCCAACCTTCTGAGCTCAAGGGCCTCCATGTGAGGAAGGGACCGAACGTGTGCAAATGGGGCAAGCTGAGGGCTGACCGCCACACCGATATTTTGTTTTTAAGGTAGTTTCCCCTCCCCATTCATAAACCCCAACATCTATGAAGCTGTTTAACCAGAACTGACCTTAACTACACCTTACAGGATTGAAGAAGTCTTGCAGCATAGATAGGTCCTGGCTCTAAAAGAGAAAAAATAACCCGGCTTTATGCACGATCACTGAAATCCCAGGCCTTTAACAGCGTTTGCTACTTGGCCAACCAAGAAAAAGACCCATCCTCAGCACACCCAGCCCTGCCACCACAATGGGCAACTACCTTGGCAGAGCACTAGCCGCTCAGCTGGCACACTCTGCATCAAATCTGGGAGGGGTGGGGAAGGAATTAATTGGGAGGTGCTCTATTCCTCACTTACATGGCATACCTGTCTGTTTGGGATTTGGGATGGGAAAGGCTAGAGCATGTGTGTGAACTGTAGCTGCTCCAAAGCTTAGCACTGAGTTAATGCAGCACTAACGGGAGAGACAGCAGGTCCCAGGGAATCTCTGCTCGCTCTCCTGCTCAGGACAAGACGGTTGGGATGGCAAAAGGCAGGGGCTGCGGCCTTCTCTGGGCACAGGAGAAACCTGGTACCTGAAGACGACAGCAGCGAAGGACGGCCACCAGCTCCCCAGCCTCCTCCTGCCCTACCCCGCACACACCAGCTGGATGGTGACAGATGGGGACAAAGCTCACAGCCCGTCTCAGCGCAGCAGCAGCCTTCGGCACCTTGGCAAGGGCAGCCCGAGAGCTCAGGCCGCGCTGCCTCTACGGGGTAGAAGAGGCAAGGGGAAAGGCTGGGGACCTCGGCTCTCCTGCCCTAGTGCAGTTCAATGAAGGCTTCCAGCTCCTCGGGGATGAAACCCTTGTAGGGAATCTTGTGCTTGTCCAGGGCGCGAGCAGCAAGGCACTGGAGGGTGATGTAGTTGAAGGGTTGCATCATGCTCTTGGTGAGAAGCTTCTCGTCCAGCAGCTCGTAAGCCGTCTGCTTGAAGGCATTGGTGGCGTCCATGTGGGCTCCTGCCTCCATCAGGGCACTCATGATCAGCGGGCAGTTGTTGCGGGCGGCGATGTGCAGCGGGGTGTTGTTGTCGTAGTCGCGGCTGTCCGGGTCCGCCCCGCACTCCAGAAGCAAGTTCACAACGTGGAGCGACGGGAACTTGCCCACGGGGTAACGCCCCACCGCTGTCGTGTCCTTGTCCACAGCCATGTGCAAGGGAGTGAAGCCGTTCTTGCCGCGGGGACAGCACTTCAGCAGGCGGTAGATCGCCTGGCGCTTCTGGTGCTCCTGCTCCGGCGTGCACTCCACCTTCTCCAGCAGGAAAACCAGGTGAAGGATGATGGCCAGCGTCTTGGTGAACTGCACCGAGTCGGCGATAGGGTCCTTGCCGTGCACCAGGGCCCTCTCCACCTCCCGGACGCCTTTGCTCAGCACCCCCATCAGGTCGGAGAAGCCCAGGTGGGTGGCTAAAGTGCCTTTGGAGCGGTCCTGAAGCACGTAAGAGAAGAGCTCAGCAAAGGAAAGGAAACTGCTGGCGGTCATGGGGCTCAGAGGTTCCAGGTTGCCCTGCTGCATGTCCAGAGCGTACTTCCACAGGTTAATGCAGCGTTCGAAGTTGCCGGAGTCAGCGTAGACCGCCCCTCGGTATCGGATGTAGTAGGAAGTGTCTGGGTGGGAAGGCCCCAAGATGCGCTCTCTGATCAGCAGTGCCTGCATGCGCATCTCATCCGGATCGGTGATCAAGGCTTCTAGCTCTTCCAACGAACTCACTTCCCGGGAATAGTCGTAGGCCAACACCAGCTGCCGGGGCTCAGGTTTAGGCAGGTACCGCCCGCCCTCGCACCGAAGCTCCATCGCCCTCCGCCAGTACTTGTGGGCTCCCAGAAGGTCGCGTTTCTTATCCACAAACGTAGCGCCCAGCAGCTCCAGCGCCTCCACGGCAGCTTCTCGGCTGCAGAACACGTGAGGGGCCTGCTCCTCATCCTGACCGGAGGCCGAGGCGCCACATCGCTCGCACCCCTCTACCTCGCAGCCCCGAGGCGCTTCCCCGCCAGCACCGCAGCATCTCTGACGGCTCCCGGCAGAGGCACAAGTCCCGCTGCGGCCGCCCTCCTCCTCGTCGTCCTGCCGCAGGCCTCCCTCGATGAGGTACTCCACGATGTTGGTGTGGCCGGTGACGCTGGCGGCGAGGAGGGGAGTCATGCCGTAGCCGTCCTTCTCCATGCGCGCTTTGGAGCGGAGCAGCAGCTGCAGGATCTCCAGGCTGCCGGACTCGGCGCAGTCGTGCAGGGCCGTGTTCCCCTTGGCGCTGCGGCGGTTGACGTCGGCCCCTTTCTCCAGCAGGTAACGCGCGATCTCCCGGTGCCCTTTGTAGCACGAGATCATCAGGCAGGTGTGGCCGTGCCGGTTGGCCACCTCCAGATCGGCCCCGCGCTCCCCGACCAGGTACCGCACCACGTCCAGGTGCCCGTCGAAGCAGGCGGCCCGCAGCGGCGTCGAGTTGGTGACCGTGGTCTGGTTGACACAGGCGCCTCGTTCCAGGAGGCTGCGAACCACGTGCAGGTGGCCGGCGGCGGCCGCGGCCCAGAGCGGCGGGGCCCCCTCGATGGTCTCGCCGTCGAAGCACACGGCGCCGCCTTCCCCGACGCGAGCCCCGCAGCGATCGAGCAGGAACTCCACCACCTCGAGGTGGCCGTGCCGGGCGGCGATCAGCAGCGGCGTCCCCGCCGCCCCCGCGCCCGCCGTCAGCGCCTCCCGCTCGGCCCGGCTGCGCCTCCCCAGCAGCTGCTGCAGCAGCGACAGTTTCCCGTCGCGGGCCGCGTTGAACACGGCCGTGCGCAGGTCCATGGCGATCGCGGGGCCCCCGCCCGGGGCGCTGCCGGCCTGCCCGCCTCCCTCCTCCTCCGCCTCCTCCTCCACCTCCTCCTTCTCGCTCAGCAGCGCCTCCGCCGCCGCCGCCTCCGCCGCGGAGCCGCCATCTCGGGCCGCGGCCGAGGCGAAATGGCGCCCGCGCGGGGCATGACGGGAGCGGCGCGTGCGGAGCGCGCAGAGACAGCGCCCCCCCGCCTGTCACCCCCCCTCCCGCCACCGGCGGGAGCCGCGTCCGCTCTGACGGGTCCCCGGGGTGCGCTGGATCCACCCTGCCCGGGCCCCGGGGCTCCTGTGCTCCGCTCTACCCAGTCCCGGGGATGGGGGGGTTCACTGGAAGGAGCGGCTGAGAGAGCTGGGAGTGTTTAGCCTGGAGAAGAGGAGGCTGAGGGGAGAGCTCATTGGTCTCTGCAACTGCCTGAGAGGAGGTTGTGGAGAGGAGGGAGCTGGGCTCTTCTCCCAAGGGACAGGGGACAGGATGAGAGGGAATGGCCTCAAGCTCCACCAGGGGAGGTTTAGGAGGTTTTTCACAGAAAGGGTGATTGGGCAGTGTCAGAGGCTGCCCAGGGAGGGGTTGAGTCCCCTTCCCTGGAGGAGTTTAAGGAACGGGTGGACTGAGGGACACGGGTTAGTGACTGATGGGAATGGTTGGACTCGATGATCCAGTGGGTCTTTTCCAACCTGGTGTTTCTATGATTCATTGGATCCACCCTGCCCAGTCCCTGGGGCTCTTGTGTATCGCTCTGCCCGGTCCCAGGGATGAGGGGGCTTCACCAGATCCACTCTGACCAATCCCTGGGGCTCACAGAATCCACTCTGACCGGCCCCTGAGGAGTCAAGGCTCTCAAGTTCCGCTCTGCTCAGTCCCAGGGATGTGGAGGTTCACGGGGTCCGCTCTGCATGGTCCCTGGGGTTCACGGGATTCATTCTGCCTGATCCCTGGGGTTCACTGGATCCACTCTACCCAGTCCCCAGGGCTCTCGGGATCCGCTCTGCCCCATCCCCGGGGATGGGGGTTTCACAGGCTCCACATTACCCCGGTCCCCAGGCCTTTAGGAGCCCAAGTGAACCCACAGCACTGGAGTGAGGGAGCGTGCACGGCAATAAATAACCTGGATGAGCAAAGCTTCAGCTACAGGAACCTATTTTTAGGGCATAAATTGAATTTAAGTGGCTCTAATCTTTATACGGGGAATTGGCGCAGGGTTTCTCCTGATTTATTTTATTTATAGCTGCTGCTTCTTTCCAGGGAAATAAGGTTTGCCTCATTATTTCCATTATTCTGTCTGTCGTTGTTACTATTCAGTCCATCTCTCCATCCGCCCACTTAGGTCCTGTCTGGAATTACCTAGGATTATGCTGCTAATGCGTGTTGCCTTCACACAGGATATAATTTTTGTTGCTAAGAAACTGCTTTTTGCACAACAGACAGCGTGGGCCTCATTCTCACTTCAGCAGCTGCAGAACTCGGGGGGGGGGAGCGGCAGGTGCTCCACGTTCCCAAGAGCCGGAGTGTCCGTGGCAGGAATCCCACCTGCGATCCGAATGTGTCACCCGCGTATGCGATGCTCTCGGGGACGCGGCATCTTCCCTCTTGAAAAGGAGGGAAGGTGCCTCAAGCGTCTCCAGCTCATCCCTGCGGTGCGAGTGCAGCTTCCCACACGTGGGGACGGGAGGGGCGGCTGCGTGTGCCGGGATGTTTGCTGCGTGGGAGCATTTCCGTGTCCCCTCCGCACACACACTGCTCAGCGCCGTGTTCTCCTACGTGAAACGCTGTCAGCAACGTGGTGCGTTTGAGTGGTAACGTGTCAGCCTTCCGTGGGTGTCCTGCTACTATCGAGCGGCTGTGTCCCTGTGCACACCTCCATCCCGCCTCGGGAACAGCCCTGTGCGAGATCCACCGCGCTCGGGCTGTTTGTGTGCCAGGTCAAGGCGCAGGAACGGTGACATTTCCTCTCCCTGCTGCCCCTTTGTGTTGCTATGGTGATCAGATGCGCTCGCGCTTTTATCTGAAGTACCTATTAACTAAAGCTTCCTATTAATTTCCCCTCCGCAGAATGCATATGGAATTCAACGGAACACCGAGTAGGCTTTTTAGGTCCCAAATTGACATCAGAGCCTGCTCCCACTTCTGGGGCGAGCTGTCGGAAACATCACAGGGTGGAAGCGCGGCTGCTGAAAATGGGTTTTTCCATAAATAAATTGCTTAGTAATAAGAAAGAATAAAGAGCACAAGGAGCAGAGTCACAACAGCTAGTGCCTGTGGATCCAAGAATACAAAACGTACCCCAGCCTCAATCCTTCACCCCCCAACCCAGGCATGAGTGGATTCCTTGGTCTGGGAAGTCAAAGAGCCAAGTCTGGGGGTGGCTGTGCTGCTTGCCTGGGCCTGAAAAGTCTGAGCAGGATTTTGACTCTGCTGCAAGATGCAGAAATCAGAGCTGCCCTGGTTTGTCCTGATCAGGTTCCTGCGTCTCCTTAATTCTCCTGTCTCCTTTGGCTTCTCTTATTGAGGTCACCACTGAAAGACTTAAGTGTCCCTAAACAGGGCACCAGGGTGATGAAGACACTCCCATAACAGAGGGGTTGGAACTGGATGATCTTTAAGGTCCCTTCCAACCCCAACTATTCTCTGATTCTATGATCTGAGCCCCTGGGATGGAAACGAAAGGCTCAAAATGATCACATCCCTCATCGACAGAAATGCCCTCCACGAGGCCCAGGATACTCCAGGGATGGTTTTGGCAGGGTAATGCAGATAAAGTCCTAGCCAGCGTTCGCAGAATACAGAGGGAAATTAAATACCCACTGGAGGGAGAGGAGATAAAAAATGAGGCGTTTTGACAGGACTGCCAGATTGTGTGGCAGGAGGGTTAATTTTTTTTGAAACTGCCATTTCGTATTCCCTTTCAGACAAGCTGAATTACACAGTGCTGGCTGCTGGAAGAGTTGTGTAATTTTCTTCACAGCAATGACAGGGTACTTAAAAAGCAAGTGAATGGATGGCTAAAGTGTTGGGCAGAGACTGAAGAAATCTCAGCTGAGACCTCACCTTTCCTGGAGGCTCCTTTGGTGACCTTGGGCCGGTCATTTAATCTTCCTGAGTCTTCTTTCCCTCCCAATAACTTGGGAATAATAACTGTTCTGTACCTGCCTGGCTTATTTAGAGTGCAGTCAGAATTTAGAGGTTGCATTTTCTGTGCTTACGGGGCAACCAAAGAGCCTCCCTTCACGCTAAGGTGTCAGCGACAACCATCATGTACAGAGCAGGTAACGAGAAACACGCTCAGATATACAATTTTTAACATTATTAGCATGAAAGACCTGAGAATTCCTAAGTCATTTTTCCACATCTTATCCCTCAAGACGTGGAGAAGTTTGGATCCACTAAGAGTGCCGAAAGCATATAAAAGATGTAAGAATAAAGTCTGTGATGGATAATTCAGATGCCTGCAAACGTTTCAGCAAGGTCGTCGTGCCCAGCCTGTTGCTGCCTTAAGTGTTAGCGGGTGGCTGAGTTAAGAGCCTCGTGTTTACAAAGTTTAAATTTAGGTTTACAGGCAGCCGTATACCAAGTTTTTTACCAATCTCTTGGGCTTTTAGGGGTTTGCCTGATTTCCAGAAGTCAGAGGAAGGCAGCTTTGTGCCGCTAGGCCAAGTGAAGATAGGATCTTCCATACAGTTAAGCGACTACAGGAGAGATTTGCTGTTCAAAGGGAACAATTCTAAAAATAGTGAGAAATGGCACCGTGACATTAGCAGGAACAATGACCCAATACCCAGCTTGCTGCAGGGACTTTTCTTCTATAACTACCTTCATCATTATGGCTTGTGATGACATTATTTTCTGTGCTTACACAGGGCACGGGGCCACAGCTACCTGGAAGGGAGGATTTTGATCAGGCTGCTGAAGACGAGCAAGCAGGAGAGGCGTGTTGAGGAGCACTAAGCCAATGCAGTTTGGTTTAGACACCAGCCTGGCAATGTGAACGTTAATGGCTGCACCGCTGCCCTCTAAGTTTTTGTAGAATTAATTTATCAGTGGGGGGGGGGTAAAAGAGAGGGGAGCATGAGTCGTTCTTGCTTCTGAGACGTGGATCTTTCTTTTCATGCATCATCAAAGGACAACGATCCGTACAGTAGTTAAATTCTTTTGTCAAGAGATTTCCCGGGATAAGCATCGCTCTGCTCCTGCCTCACAGATTACCCAAGGTAACAGTGTCTTTGGTTCTAGAATCATAGAATCACCAGGTTGGAAGAGACCCACCGGATCATCGAGTCCAACCATAAGGTTCCCCCCTTCTCCCAGTTTGGAAAGACAAAACTGCGAGGTAGCAAGGGATCTAAGGGATCTTAGTTTTGGATCTAAGTTTTAGGCTCCGTGGCTTTCCTGGAGCCACCAATTTCCTCGGTCTATTGGCAAGTTGTCCCCTCCAGCTCTCCCAGCTGCCTCGTAGGGGTCGCACTGGAACAAAGTGCTCAAAGACAAAGGCGATGAGGGACACACAGACTTCTAGATGGATGGAGAATGACACCATCTGCCTAACAGGTGTCCTTTCACAGGGGCACCGACCCAGGCAAAGGCTGGCGTAAGAGGTTGCAGCAGGTCAATGGACACATAGGAAACTGAACCTGTTCAATGCTGCAAACGAAGCAGTAGGACCCACTAAGAACCTGGATGTTACTGACTGCCCCAAGGCCTGTTTGTAAACCACAAAGCACCGAGATCTGGAGGTGGGTGGACTGTTCACCTTGCAGACAGCGCTGTCACGAGCTCTGGGGTGCTGCGGCACCAGCTTTCGGGTCCGGAGCGGCTGTCCTGGGCAGGCAGGCTGCTGCGAGGAGCAGGTCTGTGCTGTATGGCAGGCTATGATTTGTTGTTACCTTTGTACATCAGAACAACAAAATCACTAGTCTTCCACACAGAGCCAGACCACCGAGAGCAGCGCTTCCTCCGCAGGGACATCCTCCTGGGTGCTGTCTGCTGCGATCCGTCCTCGGTTGTTCTCGTTCTTTAGCGCCTGTTTCTCATTTCAGGGATGGATGCCGCCCTTAACAATGTAAAAATACACTGTTCTTTGTGAGGCCGTGTCCAGTCTCGCAATCTGTCTGATTTTGTGACTGTACCCGTGAGTTTCTGCTCCATTTTCTCACTCAGGAGATTGTATATGCCTATAAAAAATGGATAATGTTTTTTTTTCAGGGATATCAGGGCTCAGCAGGGGCTCCTTTTTCCTCACCCCATGATAAACTTCTCCAGGAGAGCTCTGTCAACCCGTCTATCTCTCGGCTGTATTTCAGGCTGACTAAAATAAGCGAGCGCAACGTATACTTGGGAATGCTGGAGAAAAGGAATCGGTTAGCAAAGAAAAAGATAATGATAGTGCTGAGTTTCCTGGAATCCTACTGAGCGACTGATTTAAGCACGAGAAACAAAACCTTTCTGCCATTTCCTTCTCTCTGAATTTGTTGATGAGCAATCTTTATTTCACCCCAGGCCTAACTTTGCTTCCACTACCCAGATTTTTTTTTTCTGTTAACACCCCACATATGGCAGGCGTTATGGTGTGAAAGGACAATGCTGGCTCACATCCACGGAAAGGATCCTACTTTATTCCTTTTGACCGCTGCTGTCCGAGTGAGGCTTACTTACCTCAGCCACTGGGATCAGACAAAGAACAGCATCCTTCCCGTCTTCCATCTGAGCCTGATAAATGCGCTCCTGTAAGCAGATGTAAAAGGGAAAGAAACAAAGGTGTCCTTCAACGGCTCCACGGAACGGCTGCGGTGAAAGGCTCCTTTCACAGGGGGAGAAAGCGTTGAGCAGAGGAGAGGGTTTGCTGCTGCTGCTGGAGGCTGTGCCCTGTGCAAGCTCACAGAGAGCAGTCCAGTCCCTCCCTCCCCCTCTATTTTTTTTTTTAACATATGTGTTTTCTGTGGACACCTTAATCAAACTCCAGATGGGCGGTTTCAGTCTGGGGATTTGTGCTGCTCAGGAGATAACAGCCCGCTGTGCTGGCCTAGGTAGTGAGTGTGTTTGCGATAGCTGAAGCGATAGCGGGAGAGGTCCAGGTGGTCTCATTGAACGGGGGTATTAGCGATACCGCATTGTCCCGGAAATCAGATAAAGCTGCCATCCAGGTGTCACCCTACACCGGCTTTGTGTAATCACATGGCCAACTGCTCACTGCTACCTGCGTTGAAACGGAGACCAAACACTGCAGAAGGGGGATGTTTTCCTACGCGAGATCGCTGTCACCCCTGAAGTCCCCGGGGCGCACCCTTTAAAGTGCAAAATTTAATCTGAATATGAAGTGGAAGAGCAGCGAGGACGGGCTCCTCGCTCACACAAATACAGCTTTACTCACTCCAGCCTGACCTGAGCTTTGGTTTCCTAAATTGCAGCATTTCCTCTGAGCTTCCATGTGTCTCCCTCTCTGCCTGCTCAGAGCGCTCTCAAATGAAAACACTTGAGGGGGGGCAGACAATTTTTAGAAATCGGCTACCCAGAACAGTTCGCTCTTCTGCCAAGGGTATTTAGAAAGGAGAACAATCGTGAAGATGAATGAACTCGAGAGAGAGAAAGATGGTTTGGGAAGGGCTAACCTGGACCGTGCTTTCAGGTGGCGAGAGTGCTTTCCAGTCCCTGTTCTGTTCTGGTCCAGGAAGGGATTTGCCACAAATTGTTCCTAGGAAATCAAGCGTTAAATTAAGATAGAAGAAGTAAGTGCTCAGCTTGAGCAAGGGGTGAGGTCCTTTGCTATCCTTGCACATGTCCATTGCCGTTATGGAGCGAGGTACTTAGTAGAAAACATAAATTCGAGGCTCAGAGGTGTGAGAGACTTTTGTCTAGACCTCAGACGGCGTGGTTGTCTCCACAGATCCATCTTTCTCAGTGCAGTATTTTTCAGGATGGGATCTGCCACTTGGAGTTTGTCCCAGAGATTTCAGCAATGTAGCAGCTTACGGCTGCCTGTGGTGGATGAACCCCACGCGCCGAGAGGCTTCCTTGTAATCGTTTATATAGATAGGATCTATACTTAGCTACAGAACATAGGGGGAAAAAAAGCCTGGTTAGCAAGAGAGGGGACTCAAGAGCTTTGCCTCCAGCTATCTTTGAAGAGGCCGGCTCATCACCGAGAGATCCCCAGCTGCACTTCCAGGCTGTAAATTAAACAAACAGCATTTCCTATATACCAGACCACAGGGATGGCAGAGAGAACACTGTGGCCTTATTGCTGTTATTTCCTTTGGTTTCCATCTCTGTCCTCTGCCCTCACCTCCTTCTCAAGGCCGGCGTTGCCCACTTTACCCGCTTTGTTATTTATTACCGTGGTTTAAAGAGAGGCAGGGGGAAAAATGCTCGGTGCAAATTATATTTTGAGCTGTTGTGCTTCGCCTCTTTGGTGGATAATAAATCTCTCTGGCAATGCTCCTCTGTATAGGATTTGTCATTAAATGCAATTAAACAAACCCTGCAGGTGTCCCTGATCAGGCCTGCAGCAGCCCATTCACAACTGCAATGTTATTATCATCCTGACAACAAAACACCAGATATTTCCTGAGCTCCTCTGATCGATGAGCTTGCCTGACTTGGAACCGGAGGGAGGAGAGAAGGGGAAACAGAGAGGTTCAAACGCTCTTTAGACTTATTGATGGAAAAGTCAAAAAGCTGCTCAGCAATCAGAGAGGAGGTGGAAAGAGAAAAAGGCAGAGGAACAGGAGGGCTGAAAGGAAAAAACGAGAGGAGTGTTTGGGAGCAAAAAGACAGAAATGAGGCAATCTATCACATGGTATCCACCTATCCAATGGCTTTGTTACTGCACGAGACTAGAATTTAGGAGGCAAGCAAGGTATTTTAGGGATGGTTCTTCTGTAACTTCAGCCAATTAACAATTAGGCTTTCAGTGTTGAGTAAGTCATGTCAGCTCCCTTTGCAGTCAGCGCAAAAATTAATCTCTCCCTAAGACAGGACCTGGCTGGTAGGTTGGCTCAGTGTCCAGAGATACCTGACACGATTGGATCCAATACCAAACTAATTGAAAATCCCATCTATAACAGCCAAAGGAATTGGCTTTTGCTGAATGCCCGTTCCTTTCTATCTTCACTCCCAAGGAGGCAGCTCCTGGCACAGCCGTTGGGAGAGGCGTTGCTAATAGTGTTTGTAGAAAGCAGATGCAACAACATTTACACCACAACTGTTGCGTGCTCTGACAATCGGGGAATGGGAAAAAAGTCCTACGGTTTGTGTCAGCCAGCCCAGGCCACCTGCAGAGTGTGAAGGTCGGGGATTCCTGGGGGAGTAGCTGCCGTCGAGTCCGGTGAGAGAGAAACATTTGCAAACACCAGGCAAATTATTCTGCCTGAATCATTTGCTCAGCTCAGCCTCAAGGTGCTCTCAGCATGAAGCTCCTTTCGCTTCCATTCTCACCCCAGGAATCCTGGTGTAGTCCAGTTGATTGCTGGGGCGCACACAGAATCGCAGTGATTATTGTGTGGCTGCAGCAGCTTTGCCAATGCATGGCACGCAGAACAGAAGGCACCTCTAATCATAGAATCATCAAATCACCAGGTTGGAAGAGACCCATCAGATCATGGAGTCCAACCATTCCCGTCAATCACTAACCCATGTCCCTCAGCACCTTGTCCACCCGGCCCTTAAACCCCTCCTGGGAAGGTGAATCAACCCCCTCCCTGGGCAGCCTCTGACAGTGACCAATGACCCTTTCCGTGAAAAATTTCTTCCTAATGTCCAGCCTGAACCTCCCCTGGTGGAGCTTGAGGCCATTCCCTCTCGTCCTGTCCCCTGGGAGAAGAGCCCAGCTCCCTCCTCTCTAGGGTAGATGAATGGGGTGAAACAGGTTGGCTTCAGCAGAGCACGTGCATATGTGGAGTGTAAGGGACGGTTATTTACTTCTACGAGAAACCACTGTTGCCAAGGTCTGTGACCCAGTTTTTACAACCTCATCTGAAATTCCCAGGAGGGCAAACAGCATGGAGCCCTGTTTACTGGCACCAGAGATACAGTTGGGATCATGGCAGGAGGAGCTGGGATTCCTGCTATCAGCCTGTGGGGCTCAGGGTGACAATTTTGAGATCCCTAAGCAGCGCTGGAACTCTGTCTCTCCGGTCTAGGGAAGTCCAGATTTCTACACCAAAGAATGTTCTCTCTCTCTCTTACTCTCCTCCTCACACACTTCGAGGGTTTCCCTCTGCCACTTCATGTGTCCTTTCCACGTCTAATCACCATCATCATGATGGTTTGAGCCATCAGCAGGGCAACGTGCTGTTACCCAGTGGCACAGGGCAACACTGGTCTGTGGCGGCTCCCAGAAGTGCCCTGTCCCTGTGGCACGATGGAATTTAGCTCTCAAGTCAGGATGCCTAGTGTCAATCCACTGGATGCACCAGTGGTTCCCTGGCTGTGGTCTTTGGGTCAGTGGGTCCACTGGTTCAGAACATTTAGGGGCTTTGCATGTGTGCAGACCTAGCAGCCTGACAGCCGTCACACCTCTCTAATTTCTTCCACTACCCTCGGTTTCTGCCTAGGCTCTGCGCTCAGACACATCTGCCAAAACCTAGAAATGTCTAATTTCTCCTCCCAGATGCTGTAGGATTCGCACAGGGGTGACAAAGCCAACACAAAGGGACATGCACTCTTCTAGGGAGGAAAGACAAGAACTGGCATGTCCTGGCTGCTGGCCTGAGGAGCCGGTGCCTCTTAATGAGGGTGGCTGGGACAGAGCTTCAGCTCACAAATGAGTGAGTCTGGTGAGTCTGCAAGGATGGGAGTGAAACTCCCTTGATTTACACCAGGAGAGCAGCTGGTCCAGGACTCAGGCTGGCTGGGAAAACCCCCTGGAGTTTCCATCAATGGGTGTGAGAGCCGGGAGAGGCTGGCTGCGCAAGCAGGGGCGCAGAAAGCAAATAACAGGAAAGATGGGAAATGCACAGCTTATTGGATTGACTTCTCCAACAAACACTTTTTTTTTTTGTTCCTTCTTTCCACTCCCGTTCCTCCCCACCTCCATCAGCTTCACTCTCCTGCTCTCCCTCTCGGTGCTGCTCATCTCCCTTTGTGCGCCTGTACTGCTCTCTCCTCTCTAAACAGGTGCGGTTCCCACTCAATAGACTTTAATTACCACTTCAAGGGCTCTCACCAGGGTCTGCTGGGAGGGCGGAGATGGATTTTCATGAGGATTATGCCTATGTCTGAGTTCTCTTAAGTCAGATGACAGCATTGCTGCCAGCCTGCACCCTTCCTGAGACTGTTTCTTCGTGGTCTCTCTGCTTGTGTTAACAAGAAGCAAAACTGCTGATGAAGGAAGAAAGACCCAGAGTAATTATCAGGGCAGCAAACTGGTCTGGAAAAAAAAAAA
>WAAB01021893.1:5000-27500 GCA_013389865.1 Piaya cayana
CACATGGTGGAACCATAAGAACTGCAGCCAACGCCTGCAAAGGGCTCTGAGGACGTGGAGCGAGGCACCGGTGACCGTTAGCAGGAGAGGGGCGGCTGGAGCGCGGCACCGCACGCCTCCGCACGCCGCGCTGCCAACAGGGCTCCCATCAAGCAGCAGCACGCACGGCAGCTCCGCACGGCACCTCCTTGACTCCAACCCCACGGCGACTGCGATTGCTGTGCCCTGCGAGGCTGAAGCCATTAGCAATCCCCAGTTTGCATTCTAATTTCAAATGAGCGCAGGTCTCCAGGTGTAAGAAAAAAAAAAGCCCCCTCTGCCCCCTCCACCGCCTGTGCAAGGTTCAGGAGTCTCCTGGCTGTAATTGTAGAGAGGATTGAGAGGAACGGGGGTTCAGGGTTCCTGTTGTGCAGGCACAACATCCAGCACCCGCAGCAGGAATAGAGCCCTGCTTTGCTTTACGGGGTATCCCCAACTCATCACCCACCCCTGGGGTCAGGAGCCCAGGTGGAGCCCAGTCTGGCACGGCCGCTGCTGGATAGACCTCAAGCACGGCATCAGAGTGGGAGCAGAACCCAAAGAGGGGAAAGACATCATAAAAAACCAACTCCTACACTTGACAAACCCCACCTAAACGTCTGGATGGTCTGGACGGCTTAAAAAACAAATTGGTAGGGGATCCGAACTCAGGGGCTCTGTCTCCAGTACAACCACCGAGCTGCCGTAAAACTCAGTTTACCTATTTGACAGGCTTAGTTAATTAATGTTTGTAAAGTGCTTGGAGATCCCTGGATGATAGTGCTATATAGGTATAAAGTATTATTATCCTAGAAAGTAAAACGTCCCATAAAATAGATATTGCCCTAAATTCTGGTAAAAGTTAGTGCAATAATGTAAAAAGCTGGTTATGTGCCTACATTAAAGCCAGATTTAAAAGCATTAGCACATCACCAATGTGCTCCTGTTTGGCATGTGTTTTATGCCCAATACCCTACTCTGGCACATTAACAATCTGTGTATTCATTTATCAGCAGTACATTTTGAATTGTATATTTATGGCACAGTGCACTTTTCATAGCTGAAAATTAATGAACATGCCTCTCTCGTAACAAACAAGCACCTGTGCTGCATAGTTAGTAATCGGAAACAGATTTATTTTTATTAGTGTATATGTGGGCAAAATTTCTATTTTTTTTTTTAAAACTATGGTACGCTAAAAGCTTGATTATGAGAGCACATTCTGCCAGAGGATACCTTTGTTTTATCAACTTCTCCTTATAATTTCTGCCTGTAATGTTTTCTTTTCAGATTTAGCGATAACGCCTTGATATCGAAGGTGATCATTTGTTTGCAGAGCATACTCGCCTTGACAAATCAAGTTCTGAGCTGTTGCCGACCACTGCTAGAACAAAATGAAACCCCACAAGTAAGGAGGAAGACGGAACCGCATATTTAACCGTTTCAGCTAAGTTGCGCTTCCCCAACCTCCTTCCACATTGTCCATATGTGCGTTCCCTGCACCAGGCTGGACAATTAACCCTGGAGGTGAATCCTGCCTATTTCACGTCACGTTACTCATCGCTTTTCCTTTTTATTATTTCATGACAGAGGAATCAAGGAAAGATTCAAAACCTTGAAAGCTGCATCCATCCTGCAATATGCTCCTGGTCCTCAGTTTAATCTTCACTTAAGCTCCTACCTGCTGCAGCTCTAGGAGGACCAGGGATCTGTTCCAACACCGCAGAGCAAGCACAGACACTCTAGCACAAGCCCACTTATTCCTCGTGGGGCTGAGCATACAGAAACATCTCCTGGCACTGTCTGCACACATCTGTGGCCTTGATGCTCCCTCCACGGCTGCTCCGTAGCCTGTGGCCTGGAGAGGCCTTTTAGGGGTTGGGAATTGGAAGGGAAGGAACAAAGACTCTTCCACCACCCAACTAGAACTGAACGAGACCTTGTACCAAGACGCTTCAGCTTATGATCTGTAATATTACAGTCAAATAGAAACCTCGTCATCGGTAACGGTGGCAAAAGGGAGCAGCCGATTCATTTCTACTTCACAGAGCGTCTATGTGGAAAACAATCCCAGACTAAGAGGATAATCAAATATTTCCAGAGGTGTTAATTTGGGAGCCTCCATTTCATTTCAGTAGACCACAACTTCAAATCCAAACTTGAACGTAGACTCTTTCATTGAGCTCTTTAATCAAATTCATTTGTAAATTAAGCTACAAACAACCTGTCAAAGCCCATTAAAGAGACCCGAACAGAACTCTTCTGGAGCAAACACTCCACATCACCGCACAGCATCGCACACCACGGCTCAGAGCCACGCTGCTCATCTCTCTACCGTTCTGCAAGGCTGTTTGAAGCAAACATTGTTTTTCAATGTCCTACATCAAGCAGTGTCCTGTCTGCACACCAAGAGGAAAAGCATCCAGCTAAAACCGATTCTTTGGCATCCACCTAGCTCATGGCCACCTTGCAAACGCCCCTGAGTTTTACAGCCCCTACAAGCTCAGGACTACACCCTGTATGGGGAAAACAACTGGCATTTATCTTATCAGTCATTTCTCTCACACCACAAACCCACTCACTTTCAAAGAGGGAGTGTGCGCTTGTTAGTATTTCAAATACAAAGCAACTGACTAACAAATCCACTAAGAAAAAACCTTTGCGTTCAAATATTACTTCATTTGCAAGGAAGATGTTGTTGAAGCAGAAAGCCCTGACCTCCAGCAGCAGAGACCAAGCCTGAGGTTAACTGCCCAATCAGATCTTTCGCTCGCGGGGCTGTTGGNTTGCTTAGAGCTCAGCGAAATCAGAATGTGGTTTGGGGAAACTGATGTGCTGTGAAGGAGTCCCCGGGTTAGACACAGCGGGGTTTTTGGAACGCAGAAGCTGAGGATGGAGGCACCATGTGGAAACACTGGACTCTTTGGGGAGGTGTGCACGAGGCAGCCTCACTGACAGCACAGCAAGAGCCACGGCACAGCGCTCCTCGGTGCCACTGATGCCATCTCCTCCATTTGGCCTTTTAATGCCACTGTCAAATCAGCCCCATCCCGTTCCAGGGGTAGAATACGTATCAGTAATTTTTACTGCAATTCTCTACTATATTTAACAGTGATAACGCTGCTACAGCGACAAAGACCTAAGGACGTAAGCCAAGCAGAATGTACAAGGAGTAACAGCTTATTTAAAACTTAACTAATACTAAAACCACCAACCTAACCTGGAAAAGCCAGAAGGCTTTCCTGGCACTAATTCTTCTTCAGGAGCAGCTCGAGCAGCAGACCTCAAGTGCAATTACTGGAGTTAAACTCTAAGCAAATGTTCCCAGCCTACACTTATCTCATATTTAACAGTGTTCAGCAGATCATGGTGCAGATCTTCAGCTGGAGCCCCACAAAATGCTGCTCTTGCTTCAAGCAACAGGCTAAGACATTTGCAGCTATTTCACTCCAAGTCCTGGCAAACAGGAATCTGTGACACAAATTCAGAGAGACCCTTAAAGGGCAGGAACTCCTAGGTGGGACAAGCATAATCTACCAAGAGGGAAGTTTTTCAGATCCTGATTTTGGCTCGAGACAAGAGAACAAGAAGAGCTTTTAGGGCTGTCTTCAGATAAATGTCACAACGGGCTTAAAATTTATCGTATAAATTCAAACGTTTTTATCTTAATAGAATGCAAAGTCCAACAGAGGTTGTAGGAGGTTTGTTTGCACAGGGACCTCTTCGTCTGTCCTCAGGACAGAGAGCAGCAATTATTTAAAAGGACCTGAAACAATGGTCTGACAACAGAGTAAGGAAAATGGAATCAAACTGAAACTGCATGGATTATTTAGGCTTAAAGAATGTAATTACACAAGCCAAATGAAGGGAAAGTCTCCTTCTGAGAAAGGCAGGGCATGGCCTTCAGTCTAGTGGCCAAAGCTGCTCCTTAAGCTCCTGTAGCACCTGAGCCTCATAGCACTGGGCAAGCCCCAGGGAACTGTGACCCTGGCTGAACATCACAACACACCCGAGCACCATTCCCAGCACCAACATCACAGAACATGCTTTAGTTTCTTTGATCAAGAGTCAAGACATTCATTCTAGACCCAACAGTGCACTGAGATGAACCTGAGGCTTTAGGCAAGATGGTTAAAAGCAAATGGTTTTCAGGAGAGCTCACTAGTGGCAGTCACTGCTTCTTCAGCTGACAAGATTCTTAGCTCCTTTCCTCTCAGCTGCTCAGTGAATCCAATAACTTGCATAGGTTGTGGGAAATGTATCATAAATCTGGGATTAACAGGGGTGGGAGAGTTTATAACCTCTTGATGAGTACCCTCCAGTAAACTTCTTGGACCTCTCCTCCCTATTAAATAATGCGACAGATCCCCAGGATCTCGTGGGGCAGGACTGCTGCACCTTGAAGTCACCATCTGGATGCCTCAATGAATTAAGAGCAGTATCATCAATACTTCAGCGCCAGGAGACAAGGAGGCTGAAGGCAGCTGGAGCTTTACTCAAGGTCACTTTTGATAGGACAGTCACCCATGACAGAGCTGAGAGCGTGTTCTGCTTCTGGCACCTGGGAGCAAGGAGCAAGTTAAGGAATTTGCTGTCTAACCCCTCTCTAAAAAGTCTCCCAGCTATCATCTTTGACTGAACCGGAGCCAGCTCGCCACCTCTGTTCTTTCCTCTCAGAAATCGGTGGCTGTGGGCGCTCAGAAGAGCCCTCAGAGACAAACTGGGTGCTACAAACACACTGTCTGATTTCCAACAACCGCGATGCACACGGAGATTCCAAGCTTGGATTTCTCCCATCTGTAGGTCTGATGCTGCTGGTCCCATGCAAGCAAAGCCCTCCACCAACATCAGTCAGGTTCCCTACTTTTTATGTTCTCAATTGATCAAAACACCTATTTATACCAGCACAGAAAACTCGCAGAATGGGGAGAAGGACACAACTTGAGCTGCAGCAGAGCGCGGCCACACAGGACCTCAACGATATTAAGCTGTGAGGGGTATTTTTCAGAGAGGTGGTCTCACAACGAGTTCTCTTTGTCCCTTAAAAAGCCAATTTTAACGCAGCATTTCACTGAGCTCTCAGGTTTTGTGTAAACAATGTCACAAAGCAGACAATTATTTTTCCTCATGGATTTTAGTGGAAAGCCTGAAGGAAATTCTCTTAAACTTGCTGCTTACCTCTGTCCCCAAAAGGGTAGGTTTCTCTTTAAAGTTAAAAAAAAACAGAGAGAGGAAAGAAAAAAAAAAAAAAGGGCAGTTATATTACTGGTAACAAAGGTTTTAGCATCCACTAAAACGTCAGCTAAAGTTGCCAAATAAATACTTACACGCTGCTGATGACTGTTTGTTTAGGAAAAGGAGATTTAGCTGCTCACATGTTCATTAGCACACACAGAGAAATGGATGAAAAATTCTTTTGGTGCTTAAAAGCGACGCCACGGCCGCTGCTTACAAGTATTTTGAAAGCACAGTGGGGAAAAAGTGAATAACGACCAGATTAAGATATTTAAGGAAAGCAACGGTTGAACTTCTGGTTTTTAAAAAACGAAGCAACAACAAAATTGCCCCTTTTCCCCTGGCTGATCTACGGACTCCGAAGGCTTGTAAGGCGCTGTTGTTTTAGCAGAACGCGGTGTTTTCGGAGGTGCCTGTGCTTTCCCTGCTCGAGTTTTGCAGGGATGCAGGCATTCTAGCTCTGGAATAGGTGTGGCTGCCTTTGAAATACAAGCTCACAGCTTCTGTAGTCAGTGAACCATTGCTGATAGGGCTGACTAGTCAGCAGCAAAACTGGCTAGTTATGAAACTACTATAGTATATCCTTTATCTCATACACATTTAAAGGATTTACCTATCTATCCCACTGCAGACCTACTCATTGAGTAGGAGCCAACAGCATATGATTGTGTTAATTAATCTGCTATTGTGAGTAAAGGAACAGCTGCAGTGGTCTCGTGGATACGTTGTCAAAGGAAAACAATGTGATGTTAAGCTTCTGACTGCATATTCTGTTACAAAGGGGGTTTACGAGAAGTTAAATTCATAAATCACAGATCATTTTTTATAATAATAATAAATATCATCTGACCTTTAAAGGAAAGGTTTTAGCGTTCTTAATTTCAGCCTGAAATGTGTTCTGCAACGCGATACTTAAGCTTTAACCCAATTCTTTGTTTTGAAAACAAACATTCCCCAGAAATGATAGGAAATGGTAGTAGCTATAGAAATGACCTCTGACTGTACGAGATACATGCCATTGTAGTTTTAACAAAGATCAGAGCCCAAAATATCAAGTTAAAAGAAAAAATTGTTGGCTTCCATCCAGTGCCTCTTCTAATAAAAACACGATTTCCAATATTATACAGAAATGCAGAATGAAAGGAACATTCATTACAGGAAAAACACTTACTATTTACATAGGATTTTATCTTTTTTTTTTATATGGAAAACGGTACAAAAAAAGGACTTTTTTCCTAAGTAAAATAACATAATCACTTTTGTGATTCAAATCTACCCCCTACCAAACCCTTTTGGACAGTATATACATCGATCCTTTCATAAACACCCAAGTGGGGACCGACCCAAAAGAGAGAACAAACAGGAATTTTTTTCTGGCTGGCACTTAGAACACAACCGTGGCGAATTGTGTTAGAAATGAAAGCAGGAAAAGTTTCCCGATTCAAAGATGCTCGATTCAATGGTGACCTTGTGCTGGGGCTGGCACGATTTTTACGAAAACACCCCGAGAGCCTTTTCATTCCGAAGTGGATCGCTTTTTGAAACAGACAAGAGGAGCATCCGATCCAACCACTATTTTAAATCACGGGGACCAGATCCTCGGTGGGTTCAGTCAGCAAATCCCCACTGGTATCCGCATCCTTACGCCACTTTCCAGCAGCACAGGAGCTGGTCCAAAAGAACTGGCTGTCAAGGAGACACATCAAATCACAGATTTCTAGCTTTGTTTTCTTCCTTTTTCCCTTGACAGTTGCAGTTGCCTTTATTGGCATACACGCTTTCGATTAGATAAGCTGCTGGTTTATTTCTCTTAAATCTTTTATGTCTGTCATCCTTTTCTTTTCTCCTTATTTGAAACAATCAGTTAAATGCGTGAAACTGAGGACCCAATCCAGAGCTCCGGCACGCTGGAATGACTGATGATTTCAGAGGGACTGCGCCAATTTCAATCTCTACCATGGCCTGGCACCAACCGAGATGTTTTGCTTCAGCTGGAGTGGAACGTATAAGAAAGCCTGAAGTAGCTTTATTCATAATTTTAAGTGTGATTTAAAACAAAGCAAAAGAAAGGAGCATAATTTTAGATATGAATCACCGGCGCACAACTCGGTAACCCAGCAGTAACTGCATGGCACCGAGCGACAGATTTCAATCCAACCGCAGGCTCCAAGGCAAGGAACCGGGACCCCAGTGTTTCAAACCCACGTAAGTGATATCTTCCAAATTAAAGGGTTGCTCACAATAAGAATCATTTCATGGCTCACGAAATGCAGTTTGATCTATGGATACCCAAATAAATAAATCTAATAATACCAGTGGATGTTCTTTGCATTAGGACGATGTTCTTCAGAGTCAATTCTGTTATTCGCACACCCAGTCTCCCCAGCAATAACCCACGAGCTCTAAGAGCCACCATCTGTACTGGGGCTCGCGTTCGCGATTATTAAAGGTCTGACTCTGCTGTATTCAAACACCAGCATGTATCCACTCCCCAAAATACGCACACAATGTTCACCTCAATTGCTTGCATAAGGTCATTAAAACAACACTTTGTAACTTTAATCAGGCCCTGTGAATTCACGAGCATCATTAGTCACTGGGCTGATGACTCCAGTGAGGCTGATTGGGTTGGGCCTTCATTACTACTTAGTATTATGTTTCATTTTCCCAGTCAAAATTCTCAAAGAGAACAATTTCTTGGACTTTTAAAAGCCTGATTAAAACAGTGCTACAGGCTGAGGCTGAGTTTGATGTTACCCCCTATTTCCATTTGACAAAATGGGCCATAATTTTGGAGAAAATCAGATATATATTTTAATAGGAAATTACAGCTTTGATTACAGCAGAGTTCCTTTCAGGCTAGGAAAAGAAACACAGGCGGAGAGAGGCACATTCCCCAAGTTTCCACAATGGAAATCTAAGAAGTTCCCAGAAAATAATGGAAATGGGAAGGTAAGTTGGAATAAATACTAATCCTGCCATGCTTAGGAGCTGAAGGCCACCCATGCAGCCTCCGCAGCAGATATAACACAGTTTTTAGTGATGTTCTTTTTCGTCAGAGATGAAATGAATCTCTTCTGCCAATTAACAACTGATTTTTATCTCTGCGATCCAGATTCTCCTGCATGTTAGCACGAGTTGGTCAAATTGATGCATGTTGCTCCGCAAGCAGCTGGCCAGCTGGCTGTGATCCTCTACAAGATATTTTACGATCCCTTGGATGGGTGGAAGAGCAAGAGGTCTGAAGGGGACGTCAGGGAACAGCACTGCAACTCCACACGCGGTTGTTAGGATTGTTGAAGGCCTCTCCACAACCCAGACCATCCTAAACACAAAAAAACTTGCCACCAACAACTAGGAGAGACATCTACCCTCTAATGGAAACATGAAGAGTGTCCTAGCTCTTCAGGAGATGCTTATGGTCATCTAGCAGTCAATTTACCAGATTAAAACAGTTCCAGGATATTCCATCAATTGTCCGAGCTGAACGACGAGAGCTGCTTTAGCCGTCAGAGCCGAGCAGCCACTGCATATTAAAGCTGCTGTTAACAACTCACACTAATTTCTATCGCAACCGCATCTGTTTCAATGCACCAGGCATTTGCTGCTGTGTGACAGAAATGAAATGGTCTCAGCCAGTGCAAGAAGAATAATGCAAATACGGAGTTATCGACCTCTTTGACAGCCGATACAAGAATGCTTTTGCTTTGGACCAACTCATGATGAACACCGGCTGCAGAAAGAACTGCAGGTTTCTGAAGAAAGGACTAAAAAATCCAACTACATAAACTCACTGCAGGCTGGTGTGAGTTTCAGCAGGCTGAAACCCAGGAGATGCTCCATGGACTCTTCCACTGGAATACTGAATGGCCTCAGGCAAGTTCTTTTGCCTTTCCTACCTCAGTTTTGCAACGTACAGAATGGAACTAGCAATATTTTACCCCTTCTCAATTGTTTTGAGATTTATCAACAAAATATAATGTGTAAATAATATGAAGTTTCTCAACAGAACTTGGAGCTCCCAATGAAGTTTTCCCTGGATCTTGGGTTCAGTATGGCACTGGAGAGCAGGCCTGAGAAGGACTAAGCATTCCTGATCAAAACATTAGGAAGTTCTTCTTATTATGCAAAGTCAACTCGAAACAGTACCAAACAGATTACTGGCTGGAAGGCATTAGGCGACTGCTCCATATCCCATCGTAATACACGTGCACAGCAGAAGAACTAAGAAAACCTTCCAGGTTGAAGGTAAAAACCTTCCCAGATTTGGAACTGGAAGCGTGGCAGACGGGAGAAGCACAGACAGCGCTTCCTTCTGGGACTGCAAGTAGTGACTGACAGCAAGACCGACACCAAGGCAGAACGCAGCTCTGTTGCTGACAGTACAAGATGAAAATCCCTTCATGTTTTTAACAGTTTTCAGTTAACTCTGGCAGTGGAAGTCATCAATGAAACTGTACTGAATGCACAGCGCACAATCAAAGACTCTCAGTAGCTCAGAAATAAAGAGATTTAGGAGGTTAATGCTAACCAAAGCCCCGACAGCCTTCGTTAATCAGGTACCCCCGTTAAGGGCTGCAAGACAAGGTCAGTATAGATGAGAGCAAAGTTTAAGCTACTCAGCAGCTGATGCCCCCAAAAAATGAAGGATATGAAGGTTTGAAAGTTGCAACAGGTAGAGGAATATTTTTAAATTCACTAGTCTAAGCCAGCTGTTTGAGACTGCTAGCGGCACAGACACCCAAAAGATCTCCAGAACCTTAAAGAAGAGTTGTGAGACAGAAGAAATTCATTAAACCCCTTATTGTGAGGTGCTAGGGCACCACATGGTGCAGTCAGTTTCATAGGAAAAGTATTTTCCACACGAATCCAAGGTATGGACTCTGCATCCTTGACCAACATAACTGAGCTGTACTTACAGCCCTCGACTTTGGTTAAGTTACATAATTTAATTTCAGACTCACTCACCCTCTGCAGCTGAGGCCCAAAGGAAAATGAAGGATATGAAGGTTTGAAAGTTGCAACAGGTAGAGGAATATTTTTAAATTCACTAGTCTAAGTCAGCTGTTTGAGACTGCTAGTGGCACAGACACCCAAAAGAGCTCCAGAACCCTAAAGAAGAGTTGTGAGACAGAAGAAATTCATTAAACCCCTTATCGTGAGGTGCTAGGGCACCACATGGTGCAGTCAGTTTCATAGGAAAAGTATTTTCCACACAAATCCAAGGTACAGACTCTGCATCCTTGACCAATACGACTGAGCTGTACTTGCAGCCCTCGACTTTAGTTAAGTTACATAATTGAATTTCAGACTCACTCACCCTCTTCATTGCTTTTTGAGTATTTTGACCATTGCACTATTAAATTCTGCAATAATATAGTTTTATTTAAGCTATTCTTGCCATATGCATGGGAGTCATTTGCAACAGAACACTCATCCCCTAGAGCTGTTTTTCCTCAGAAAATAAGAAATGGGGGGGGGAAGCCTCCTTAATTTTTCCAGCTCTTTATTCCTTTGCTGACTCAATAAGGGAAGAAAATAACCATATCAAAGCTAACAAAGCTGTCATCTTGGGTCAGAGGACAGAAAGGCAGATTCTGCTGCAGAGCTCTAGAACCTGCAGATCCATAACCAGACGCTCTAGAAGAGCAGCTAGAAGATGTCGTTGAAATCAAATACAGCTTTTTCCATTCTGCATCTATCACTACAGAGCAGCCCTGTGTACGGCATCATCTTATCCCCTGAGAACATGTATTTACAGAATTCTCCCAACTGCACACTAATTTTCTCAGAAAATGTACATATCTCACAATTTTTTTATATTTATTTCTAAAGCAAAACATCTCCTAGTGAGATGTTGCTTACAGAAGGCAACAAAAAGCAATCGCACTGATTATACAGGTCAAAACTTCTATTTTAAGAGCTAACACCTCAACATATGAAATTACAAATTTGTAAGACAGTGCAGAACCACTTAGGAGTCTCTTCTGAAGAAAACAAGATTCTCACCTGATCAAGCATTTCTTGGTACCTTATGAAGCACAAGTCAAAGGACACTGAGAATCGCAGAAGGGAGACTTCAAAATACAGGAGACCTAACCGCTCCTCTGGATTGCACTAGCCAGAATCATTAACCAAATGGAAAAAGCATGTCTGGTTTTTAAATAACATTAATGCACAGTGATTTGTAGGGCATCAACCAGAAAATCTATTCGCCGTACCTTCTATCCCAACTTAATAACTCCACAAACTGGTACCCAACACAGCGTTATCTGTAAAGCTCATCCAGCCAACCAGAACTTGAGCAAAAATGTCTTAAATATATCTTAATATCTCCAACTTGCTGGTGTTTAGCATAAACAAACACACAGAACATAAACAGCATTATGATCAACTGAGCAGGATATCAGGGATAAGAGAGTTCTTTGAGATCTCTGTGTGTAAGAGACACCTAGAAGAACCGGATATCAATCTTCCTGGAATGTGGTTTTGAGTGTATTACAAGAAGAACCAAATCATAGAATCACAGAATCATAGGACACCCAGGTCGGAAGAAACCCACTGGATCATCGAGTCCAACCATTCCCATCAATCACTAACCCATGTCCCTCAGCACCTCATCCACTCATCCCTTAAGCCCCTCCAGGGAAGGCGACTCAACCCCCTCCCTGGGCAGCCTCTGACACTGCCCAATGATCCTTTCTGGGAAAATTTTTTTCCTAATGTCCAGCCTGACCCTCCCCTGGTGGAGCTTGAGACCATGTTCTTAAATGACCATGTTCTCTTCATGTTCTTAAACCCTTTGGAAACACAACAGGGTTGGGAGAAATAGAGCATTCTCGTAACACTGCAATAAGCCCTGTCAATAGGGTTAGTGCCCCCCTCATTTTGTGCTGGTTGTAGCCATGTCCCCAGTCCCAGATAAGCAGCTCTGCACCTACCTTCTGCCTGTTGTTATAACCAGGAGGCTCCCACGTGGCGTGTTTGAAGCCAACATCAAGAACCAAAGCAGTTCCAGGCATGGACACACAGGACAAGGCAGAAGTTTAAAAAGTGGATCCGCTACACTTGCAAAGCCAAGACCCCCTAAACTCATTTTCCACTGCCATTTCCAGAATGGAGACTCACAACTCCCCCCCCCATTCATTTGGCCACTCTTCACTGCTTCTCTGAGGTTCATTCACACTCCAAATGTGCAGGGCTTGAGACAAAACTCTTCTTCCCATAATTAACTCTACATTTCTCATTCAGTTTAAAAGAAAGCAAAATGGCACTTTTCCTTAATGAAACCGCACTGCCCATATGCACTGCAAACACCAACAGCCACTAAAGTACTGAGAACACCTCCTGGATTTCATGGCCCACTGGGCTGATCCAGAAGGCTCATTTGTACAATGTACCCCGTAAGCAAACTGCGCTGCACTGGAGAACTCCAAAACGCCACCTCAACAGTTCCTGACTTACCTTTTAAAGCCCAAGGCAAGAGCTGAGATCCACACCTCATGCTCCCATCATCTTTCGGTACAACAGGCTCCAGTCACAGAAGCTCCGCTGAGAGAGAACCAAGTACTTCTCTGCTTAAAACAATGTTATTTAAACATATCTGATCTCCTCCTTTATCTCTGGCACTCCTGAAAAGCGATGTCAGGATTTGCATTCAGGATGCTGACCAATAACGCGCGTTTTAACTTACTGTGGCAAATAAAACTTTGTGCCATATGGCTGATTAGAGATATTCTCTCTCTTTTTCCTCGCTCGAAACAGCTGGGTGAGTAACAACAAGGCAAAGACAGTCAGCAGCTGCACACTGTTATCATTGCTTTGATACTGCTAGAAGGAATCTGAGCCTTCCACAGGTATGCACCTGAGATTAGAGGCAAAGAATTTTCCTCTCTAAATATGAGAGGAAACAGCTAAGGGAGTTATAATTATGTTTTACAGGTGTCATCTGAACAATGCTTCCAAATTTTACCCAGAACAAACATACTCTTTTTCTATTTTGTGATCGAATTTTTCAAAGGCCTTCGGGGAAAAGATATTATTGTACAAAGGCAACAACAGTGAGTAAATAAGTATAAAGGCAAACACTTCTACTGCAGACTTCCCAACTTTATCTATTTCACCCATGCAACTTTAGTAGTTATCCAATAGGATCTGCAAACAGAGCATTAACCGTTCCGGCTCTGTGTTTGATTACTGTGTACCAGGGATTCCCAAGCTGGAACTCCGCTGCAGCACCACAGCTGGCAGAGCCCTTGCTGGTAATCAGAGGAGAATTAACGAGCCACGTGGCTCTGGCTCCTCGTAAGTCAAAAGGGTAACGGCTGTAGGAACTTCACCTGAAATTGCCTTCCGTGCAACCAGTGGCGGCAGGAGAGCCTCGTCCGGAGGAGTCAACTCCAGCTGGGACTAGAGAGGGAACTTGAAACAACAGGTAGAAGATGCTGCAGAAGTGAGGAAGACTATGGGCACCACTCTGGGCCACGCAGCTCTGGTGTCACCTCGCTTCCACCATCCCATCTAAGCAGGAACATAACTCATATTTCTGAAGGGGAAATGTATTCACTACTTTATTAGGTATATATTATATATATACTAATTATTGTTTATTATCACAAATACATCAGCCCCATCTCTCAGGAGCTGCTGTGGTCACTGAGTTGTTTATGAGCCCCCTGCAGCGTGTTTGCTCCTCTCCTGGAGAGGTCAGTGACCCCACCTGTGGGCTGCAGGAAGGCAAATGCACTTTTTTTTCCAGTTTCATCCCACAGGGTTTTGGGTTTGGAGATGATCAGGAGAATTTTCCCAGCTTCCTTGGCTGCCTGTGCTCTTTCTACATTACATAAATGCATGGGAGGAACATTTCACAGATTAAAGAGAACAACACAATATCTTTTTAAAAAGTTCTCTTTTAGTTTGGATGCTCAAACATTTGCAGAGGTTTTAAGATTATCCTCATCCAGTCATCATACTAAAAGTCCCCCTTGGAGCTCTGCGCCCAGTCACAGGGAAGAGAATGGTGAAAGCTCCTAATAAATGACTTGTGGAACAGCCCCAGTGGAAGGAGCGCTCGCACAAACCTCACTGACAGCTACACGTGAGCTTTTCTCACGTAACTCATGGACACAAACCCCAGAATCTATTGCATCCACAAGGTTCCCAGCTAATCAGGGAACGCCAATTACAGCACAGTGCTAATTGTGGTCTTTGTGAATATTGAAGGTCTTTTTCTATGCACACACGTACATTTTCAAGACAGAAATCACCCTTTCATTGTTGGAAAGCACCTAGAAATCTCTGGACGCTACTCTACCAGCAGCTGGGTTATTCTTCTTTACGTTTAAATTACCGTACGTGGCTATCGTTGCTAGGTAGGACTTGGCTTCCAGCATTGCAACTGTGAAGGCTGAGGTCTGGGCTGGACTAAGAAACAAGTGAGAACTCAGAGGTGAAAATTACCTCTGTGGGGGTGGTTTGTATTTGTTAATGCCTTTTAAAATTATCTTGGATATTTGCTTGAGCAAGGTACTGCCAGTCTCTGCTCTCCAGGCATCCTCGCACTTGTACTCTTGTTGCTTTCAAGTTCAGTGTCACCAAGATACTTTCAGGCAACAGATCATCTAATGAAGAACAATACGATGTCAGTGGGTAATGACTTCTTGAGGGAAAGAGTGATGTTATTCAGCAATACAAAGAGACAGTCTCACTTTCTTCTCAGATAACAACTCGGTAATGAAAGATTGTTCAGAGGCAAAGAGCAACTGGAGGGAATTTAAAGGGACATAGCAGCTAGGGGGGTAAAAAACCCCAAACACCCACGTTTTAAACATTAATACAGACAGAGCCGCTGATTTTGCTTCTATTGAGAGGAAATTAAAAAGTAAACACAAAAATTCAGATGAGGATTTAAAACCCAGTGACAGCCACTGCAGGACGGAGTCTCTCTCAAAACTCCACATTTACAGAAGAGCAAGAACAATGATCATTACACTCAAGTGAGGCTCCAAATCACTGTGCTCCACTCACACTTGATGTAACTGATTAACACACAGCAGATCACAGAATCATAGAATTGTTTGATTGGGAAAGACCTCCGAGATCTTTGAGTCCAACAGTACCTGTCCACTACTAAAATGGATCCCTAAGTATCTTGTCTATCCATCTTTTAAATCCCTCCAGGGATGGTGACTCCACCACCTCCTTGGGCAACCTCTGCCAGTGCCCGAGAACCCTCTCAGTGAATAAACTTCTCCTGATATCTAATCTGAACCTGATTGGGAACTTGATGGATAAGAGGCAAGGCCACTTGGGTGAAGAAATACCTCTTGTAGACATTGAGAGACAAATTATCATGGAATAAGACACAGGTAGGAAAACGCCACAGGCAAAATACCACCAATATTTGATCAAAGTTTGCTTAAAAAGCATTAAAAATATCCACATTTTCCCCAAGTGTCAGCCTTAAACTCTTCCTAACAGCTCAGCGGCACAAATCAAACTTGCTATGGGGCAGCTGAGCAGGGAGCACGTTCCTGGTGTCCTCACTATCCCTTTCTCACCCCCAGCAGGGTCAAGCCAGGACGGGTCCCATTCCTTGGAAAGGGAATTTCTCACTCAGAAGAGCTTTATGAATCACACAGAACTAGAAGTTTCAAGCTGCGAATGCTAGGGGAGCACACCTTGACCCTCACGAGGTGCATGGGAGGCAGGCAGTGTCAGGAAGGCTCGAAGTGCCCTTGCATTCTAGTTCTTCCTGTGCTTTAAGTCCGAGCAGCAATAAACATCTGTACTGTAAATGCAAATCAGGTCCAAGTCCCTGCAAATCTGTGTATTTTTTAATTCACTAATGCCACCAGCGCTCCACATGCAACGAAAAGATGGTCATTACAGAAAGATGCCACGGGCCATGTTTAAATAGAATCCGTTTACATTTGCCAGAGTCTTATTGCCAGTCTTGGTTTTGTTTTTAAGTAGCGCTAAATAGTCACTTGGGAAAGCCTGTTATGTACAAACAGTGCGCACGCAAGCTTAATTCTCCCGCAACTTCAGACAGAAGTGTGAAACGCAAGCTGGAGTCCAAAGGCAAGGAGGTAGAGCTCCAGTAAATCTGATGCAAAGCCTCATCTGCCTTTTGTCTGTACAATCTGTGGAATATCTGAAAAGGAAGCAAAAACGCCAGCAAACAGCACACGTTACTCGTCTAAAAGGAAGTTCAGAATTTTTCTTCACCCCCTCCGAGACACAGATAACCGGCAAGAGACCTTTCAACCCATGTACTTCAGGGCAGGTCATCTACTTCGACACCTCTCTCCTTGCATACAGGCTGCACTCCGAACGTGCTACAAATGGGAACAGACTAAGAAAATGGCAGGTGTAATATTGATGTCAGTAAAAACTATTCCCAGTGCTCCTTCTGCACACCCCCCGTCTCAGAGGGTAGCGGAGTAGATGCACAGCGCTTGTGGCTCCCAATGGGTCTGAAGCGCGGAGCCGCTCTCCTGGCGCACGATCTCACAAGCTCCTATGAGAAGTGACGTTATCACTGCACCAGGCAGGCAAACCTGGCTGGCTTTAGCCTTAGCTGCCCACTGAGACTGATCACCAAAACGCCAGCCAGGGACCTGGAACATTCCTGGTTAATACCCTGACCCTCCTCATCTGTACTTCAGAAGATGATATTAACTGGTATTAGAACGGAGAACGACTCTGCTCTTACTTCACAACTTACTGCCTCCTTAACCACCGCAAAAATACAATAAAAAACGAACTATAAAGCTAGACAGCGAAATAAAATGCATAAAATAAACACCTACATAATAACTATTACACGCTTAACAGCTCAGTCATCCTTCCAGAGTATAAATGTCAACTGATGTTCACATTATCCCTTAGAGAAAGAGTCCACCCGTCCTACAATTTTCTCAAGCAGGATTCAGTTCAGAACACTCATTTTCTGGTGGCATTTTGAAAGTAAAAAACATTCTGCTTTCAGGCTTTTGAGTGCAGTTACAACTTATTTCCTTTAATCCCCATTACTCAGGACAGTTCCACACGTGGAGCCGAGAACTGGCTTTATGCGTTTGATTAACTATGGTTAAAGATACAACTAAAGAAGCTGCTTTCTGCCCAGAAGGAAATGATGTAATACAATCAGCTCAAAGGCAAAGGTCTGTGTGGTTTTGGGGTTTTTTTCCTTCAAGAATCCACAGAATTCTTTTAAATTCATCCGATGACTTTCCTATTTTTTCTATTTTACCACCTAATCATCAGTGACTGCTCTGAAAATGGAACCCAGAGTCTGAAATTACCTTAAAGAATCTACCTGACTTAATTCACACTTTTTAAACTTGGGCCTTTTCTGCATTTATTCTCAGTGCAGTAATCTTCATTTTCTTTTTGGTTTGTCTCCTATGGATCTTTCTGCAAACAGAGCAACAATGAACACACACACACAGTTTTGAAATGCTGCCTTCTACGTCTGCCAAAACTTACTCCACAATTTAAGAAAGCCCTCTGCTACTTAACGCCTGCTATTTTCTTTGGCCAAGGGATCTTTTGAAATCCTGACTCGAGTTGTGAAAAACCAGCTGCTGAAGGCAGTAGTGTAGCACATTGAGGATCTAACTTTAAAAAACTTGCCGTGCTTGCTGGACTCGCTGGTCTCATCAAGCTAAATTCAAGTCAGCAGGGCTTTTAAATAGTTGTCAGGAAGTAAAAAATACAAAAATGTTTAATCAATCAGAATTCTCTCAACAGAAGCTGTAGGAGCGTAATGCCGGGCAAGGGCAGAAATAACTAAAAGCCCCTAAGGCAACATCACTGGACAAGGATGCACCCACCTACCTTCTATCGGAGGCACCTGAACATGGGGCTGGACACCCGCCTTCCATCAGAAAACTATATTCAGTATTATATTCAGTTCTGCTCAAGCTTGCCCAATAAGAGCTGGTTTCACATACTTTTGGGGAGACAGAAAATTGAAGCAGTGCCCTGCACACTCGGTTTCTCCACTGCCGTGCACAATTGTTTCTATTTCTGTCAAACACACATAAACCAGCACAAAGCACCGCTGTTCTAGAGGGGCTTTATTTCCCACCTGCTGCGCAGAGGTGTAGGTGATGACACACGGTGCACGGGAGCGGGGAGTCAGGCCCCACGTTGTCTGAAGACAGATCAGCAATGGGCTCGCATGAAAGGAAAAGCAAGGACACTGCGACCACTGAGGAGAAGAACAATAACGTTTTTCATTGATAATGCTATACATGTTCTTAGTAATGAGTCTCTCTCTCGNGTGAGTAACAGACATGGATTTCCTGATATAATTATTATTTTTCCTACATTTCCTTTGGCTGCAATTCCCAGCTAACGCTGCGCTACTATGCTGCCCGTGTCATATCCCCTTGTCCTCTCAGTGACAGTAAAGTGAGTCTGGAACCATCATGCTCAAGGATAAGAATCAAAAGAAATATCCAAAGAAACAGTAACATAAAGAGTTCTTGTATTTGTCCTCTACTACTGCTTCTCCTTTTCATTAATGTCGCCTTCAGTCCTTAACCCTCTTGCAAAGAAATTTTTCTCTATTTCTACTGTAGCGGTCACCAGCCCAAAGTCAACCTTACACGTAGTTACCAGACAGCAGCGTCTCAGCGACTGCTGTATCATTTCCACACAGAATAGGANGCATGTTCTTTAGATAGAGCAACAGCACAAATACAGCTGCGTATATCTGACATGCAAGCGTTTGATTTTGGACTTGCTGAATGTTCACACAGTTGATGAGATCACTTCAGTGTCGCTGCCCATGAAAAACAAGGTATCTTCAGTACACCTCACCCTGGTAACCCTGGTATGAATCACCCTCCTCAACAGGCTGAGAACCTGCACCAGGGTCACTCCTGCACATCTTTTCTTGCCCTAAGATATGTGTTCAAAGCATCACTATTGACCACAGGGGGGCTGGGAGGAGAATGCCTGGGAACCGATGGGCACCAATTGTACCCACAGCTGTGAGTTCTTCAGTTCTGGCTGCTGCAAACGTAGTTTCAGGTCCTTTCACCGTTCTTTCAGTGCAAAAGAACCAGGGGCTATTCCTCGGTGCTGTTTCAGCAGTCTCACTGGCTGCAGTTTCTCTCCCCACGTTCACAGCAACTGAACTTGTCACCCATATGAAGAGTGAGCGTGGAGCAAGAAACCTACATCTTACCCATTACCTATATATCTATTACTTAAAAGGTTGGACCAGATGGTCCCCGAGGTCCCTTCCAACCTGGCACTCTGCGAAGGGCAATGCAATCCCAACATCAGACACTCTCTTCACAGAATCACAGGGTTGGNGATCCTAACATCAGACACTCTCTTCAATACAGACAAATGTGCCACCTCCAGCTGTAACACAGAAGGTACGACCTGTCCTGTTCTGCCAGCTGAGTAACAGACATGGATTTCCTTATATAATAATTTTTTTTCCTACATTTCTTTTGGTTGCAATTCCCAGCTAACGCTGCGCTACTATGCTGCCCGTGTCGTATCCCCTTGTCCTCTCAGTGACAGTAAAGTGAGTCTGGAACCATCATGCTCAAGGATAAGAATCAAAAGAAATATCCAAAGAAACAGTAACATAAAGAGTTCTTGTATTTGTCCTCTACTACTGCTTCTCCTTTTCATTAATGTCGCCTTCAGTCCTTAACCCTCTTGCAAAGAAATTTTTCTCTATTTCTACTGTAGCGGTCACCAGCCCAAAGTCAACCTTACACGTAGTTACCAGACAGCAGCGTCTCAGCGACTGCTGTATCATTTCCACACAGAATAGGAAATAATTGTGGTGACCCCCATACCATCGTGTGGTAAGTGTGGTTGCACGCTGACTTAATGTTCTTCACTGTACTGGCATCATAATTATGTTAACAAAACAAATAAAATCAGAGAATAACAGAATTCTTGATAAACTCCTCCCCTTCAGAACTCACTGCCTACTTTTTCATTGGCAGAAAAAATATTAATCCTGACAGACATCGAGTTGATCAGAGATACTTGCAGACACAGAAGCCCACATATCTATATCCATATGATTAAACTAAAAGCATTGAAATATACAAAAGAACAGAAACTGTCAACTTCCACCCCTGTAACTTACATAAATGGCATTCTTAAGCACCCATCTATTTCCATTAATAACCAAAATCAAAGATGTTCTGTTCTTCCCTTGAATTCCCCTCCAAATGATAACAAATGACTGTCTGCTTTTCTTTAGTTCACAGAAATCTCTGAATCACCTTTTGGTCTCAGTCAGATCATACCTTCGATTCTATAAATCTCCCAGGAAAGCCTGAAGTATTTAGGAGGGATGCCCAGGACACCTCAGAAAGTCTTTTTGCATTTCTTCAGTCCTTCTCTGAATGGTTTTGTTAGATCACTAGAGGGGAAAATAGTGCAGTCATTGCTAAATAGGGGACTCCCCTTCCTCGGTAAGATGTGAGCAGCTAAGTTTTCAGTTACATTAGCCTACGATGTATGTCAAAAGGCATTCCTAAAAAACAACGAGGAGGACATGAGGAGACATGAGGAAAGCACAGCTAGAACTCAAGACAAGAATGAGCAGGAATCCCAGCTGATAGGATTCTTCTGATAGGAATGGTTGGACTCAATGATCTGGTGGGTCTCTTCCAACCCGGTGATTCTATGATTCTATGACAAGAGTACAAATTATAAATCACGCTTAGAGGCTTAGAGCCATCTTTACAAAACACAGTAGGAAAATACCTAGTGGTAACTCAGTACACTTGGTAAAATCTCTAACGAGGGAGATACCTCACTCTAACACAGCAGCATCTCTGTTGCTCCAGGAAGATAAGCAATGAGCTCAAAACCCCAGAGACAGCCCAGAAACCCCATCCTTACTTCTGTCTCAGACTCTTCAGTCTTTAAACAAAGTCCAAAACACTCCACAGTGCCCGCTCAAGGTTCATGCTGGATGACAAAATTTAAGGTGCGAGAAATCTGGGAAGATAGGGAAAACAGTCTAGAAATACTGAGCGTGTTTTATGGCAGGATAGAAAGGAACGCCATTTAGAGATGAATGGAAGGAGGGAGGGAGGAGAAGGCTGCAGAAGCCACACTGGCCCTGCGGCACAGCGCTCACCCCAGGTCAGATCCCACCACAGCTCCTGTCCACCCACCAGGCGTCTCCAGCCTTCCCTCCTGCTTTCCCCACAATGTGGGAGGCAGGTGGGGAGGATCTGGGACCCCAGACCCCGGCCTCAGGTGGAGCTGTGGTACTGGAGGCACGTTGGTCCTTCAGGGACTTAGGCTGCCCATGACTGAGCTCCGTGGAATGTCACACTCCACAGCGCGTGATCGCGATGCACAAACGCAAAATACCACACTGGTATTTCAGCCTTTTCTTGGACCTCTGCCTAAGGTTTCCTTCCCCCTCTTCTTCCCCCTCACTTTTAATAATACTCATTTATATGCCAGCCTGTGAAACTGTCACTGACTGTCTGGGTGTTATTTGTACCCCACAGTAACTGTCTAATAAACGTTGAGGCTACCTAAACGGCAGCCTAGGCAGTAAGATCTTTGGAAGTACAAGCTGGAAGCCTCGGTCTTCAAAAAATGGAAGAGCATTAAGTTGGCGCAGATCTAGCCAATACCAGAGGAGATGCCACAAATCCGGGCTAGGGCTGCTAGGGAAAAGGGTGAAGGGATGCTCTAAAGTTGGAAGCAGCATCAGTCAAAGACTCCTTAAGCTCCACACGAGTGTCACCAGCTGATGCAGGTACAAGCTGATGGGCAGCGATGGCCCTGCAATGGTCCTTGTGTGGAAACTCATCTGCAGCTATTGCACAGGCATGGAACAGACCAGAATTCCCACATCTCTTAACTCAAGGGCTCGCTCTGCACCCCTCACCAACCGTGCGACCCAGCCAGCCAGCGGAGCAGGGCTAGTGGGGAACAGGAGTTTGGGGCTGGCAACTGCTCGTGCTTCCCCTGCTGTCAGGATCTGAACAAATCCTTTCCTGCACTGAAATTAAAGATTAGCACGGCTCACAATGCACGTCCGTTTGGCCTCAAGTTGATGAGGCTCACTTTTACTACCAAAAGAGGAGGCTAGAAAAGCAGCAGTCTCTCTTTTGAAGCTCTTAAGACTTGCTTTTACACAGACAAATAGTAGAGAAGAGCTTCAGATGGAAGTGACAGCAGCATCTTGGGAAACAATGAGATCCCCATTTCCCTGCTCCGCAGGGACAG